>CM053754.1:2338511-2431275 GCA_028658305.1 Pachyuromys duprasi
CCAATAAGACTTATTGGCCCATGAAGTTGGACTTTGGTTGTATCCTTCCGTGGGTCTACCATCAATTTACTCTCTGTGGTGAGTAGACTTTTGATCACATCTCCCCAAGGGTAGTATTCTTCAAGTTCAATACATGGTGAGGGCAAAGAAAAGGCTGGGAACTGAGATGTCACAGCAGGGGTACGGGGAAGCAGATGCCATTACAGATAAAAGGGATCAAAGAGTACAGGTGGAGACAAATAGGGGGTGTCATCCTGCTGTGGGGGAAGCAGGTGGGCTAGAAAGGGGTGGTGGTCGGCACATGCACTGGGGTAAGCCCGTGACAGGTTGTCTGCAAAGGGATGTCACTCCTCACAGCTCTAAGAACCCATGTGACGATAATGAGCACTTGGAAAAGATACCTCTAACAAGCACTGACTCTTGGCCACACAAGATAACTGAAGGCAGTATGAGAGTCTTGCACATTGACCTTCACTTTGGGTCAGTGTTCCCCACTCAAGGAATGTCTGTCCATGTAACCGAAGCCATCCCTCTTCAAGGCGGAAAGTGTGGAAAGGATGTCACTAACCTAAACCTGCCATCACTTTGGATTCCAGGAGCAGGACAGATGCCCCAGTCCCCACCCCAGTGAGGTCAATTTCCCATGTGGATGAGGCTGCACCCTGAAATATAAGTGATCATCTTGAAGGAATCAGATCTATCCCTGCACACATGACAGGCAGAAGGGTTTCTCCAGATGTCCTTGAAGAACCTGAGCTGATCTTACCCAGACTGCAGCTAAGCAGGCTGCTCAGTTATGCACGTCCTGCTCTTGCCACAGTTCTGTCTTTCTGAAATCCAAGGGCTCATAAATGGAAGATGAACTGGGCTGATTGGACCCTTTTAACTATTCTTCCTGATGTAGCCATATTGTTAAGTCTTCTACCTCTGATTTTCAGTTTTTTCCACATTTTTCTTCCTTTGGCTTATGGAATCATGGCTGAGCCTAGCTTGATGGGGCTGTCGGAACTCAGGCTTTTCCCTTCAACTCAAGTTGCATGGCCCATTGATTCATGTTTGGAAATAACATTGTTTTCATGCCTTGGACCAAATCACCCTACTCAGGAGGATTTACATTTTGTAGTTGTTGTTTTGTTTTGTTTTATTTAAAGGTGAGGGAGGGAGCTTCTTCGGGAAAGGCCTGGGTAGGAAGAGGGTTCAAGAGGTTCCAGGACCAAGAAGGCAGCAGAGAAAGGTGAGAGCCAGCAGCCCTAGGGAGCAGCACACGATCCACACAGCCTCTTGTGGGGCACTCATCCCAGCTCTAGATGGCTTCTCTGGGCTCCCATCAGTTGCTCAGCTTTACCGTGAGCCTCTTCCTGCTCCTATCCACCTCAGTGGGTGCTGGGTAGTGCTGTAGACTATAGGATGAAGCCTGGCACAGGGAAGCACATTGTAAAGGTTCGTTGCTAATGTAACTGAGTTCAGAAATGAACTTTCATAACTGTGCTTCCTGACGCAGTAGTGGGCTCCTCTTTGGCTGAAACTTCAGTCACTTTTCTTGTTGCTCCCACAAGAAGCAAGTGAAGAATGGAGGAAGAGAGGAGGGAAGGAGGGAGAGAGAGAGGGAGACAGGGAGGGAGAGCTTACTCTGGCTCACAGTGCAAAGGTACACCCCACCATGGGGGGAGGGGAAAACAAACAGGAGCATGGGGTGGCTGGTGACAGCTCGCGAACAGGAGGCAGAGGAGAGAGGAACACCATCAGTCGGCTTGCTTTCTCCTTTTCATTCAATCCCAGCCCCGGGGATGGCCACTCGAGTTCAGGATGGGTCTTTCCACCTCAGCTAAGGCCCATCCAGTCAAGCCGACAACGCAAATCACCACCACACCTGACTCGGCGTGGCGACCTCCTCTCCAATCTCCCACCCCTATTGTCATGCTGGATTTCCTTCATCTAAGGTGAAGCTATGAAGTCACACCCAAGTCTTTGGGATAAGTGGATAACCCAGCGAGGCCCTGCTCCCAGAGCACACTGTATTTCGGGGGTTTGCCTGTCTCAATTCTTCTTCCGTCTCTCGGCTCTCCTTGGTGCTTACCCCTGACCCTCGGTCTTCAACACACTCTGCTGCTGGCGCTTAGGTGACACTTATGCATTGAAGTTCCCAGCAGAAGGTCACACCTGTAATAAAGATTTCACAAGGCTGATTAATCAGACTGATTAGAACTGTTGTGCCTACGGAGGGCCGGGATGTTACAGATCCAGAGACAAAGCCATCTTGGGCTGTTAGGTCCCCTCCTTAATAGCTGTTCATTGGTCACCTCTCTGTCTGATCCAAAACTTTTCAACTAGCAAGCAAACCCTCTGGGATGTATTAGCTTAGTAGACCACTGATCCCTATCAATCCAAAAGCCAAGAATGTCATCAGAGAGCACCTAAAATCTACACTAGAATTCTCCCTGCTTTGCTGTCCCTGCTATAAAAATACCTCGATTAATAATTTTTTTTGCTATGTAACTATAACAGCTCATACAACAATTTCCATGTTATAATATATCATCTGAAGCAACCTAGATCCATGTTCCCAGCCAACAGCCATTCATATTTGGCTCAGAGTAAATGATATCCTTTCCCTCCTAGGATAGTGCCGTGTTTTGTATGGAAACACAGTGCACAAATGGAGGGATGAAAACACGGCTTTCAAGGGCCCAGCCATCACACATTCTTCTTGTTTCTTAAGGCAACACCAGCCAGAAAAGTATCCATGGATAAAGTCCATTTTCTGCTGAGTTTAGAAGCGTTGATCCCCAAAATGGTCTAGTTGGTAGTCAGCAGGAAGAGGATATTCAACAGCTGTCACCATCCTCAAGTACTCTGGAGCTCATCTTTAGTGTTGAAAAAGTTTCCTTCACAGTGGAATATATATATATATTCCATACATATATATACATATACATATATATATATATATGTAAGTCATGGTAACTCACAAGGTTAAACTGTTAGAACGTATTCACAGTTCACCATCACCATGCTTTGAGAGCATGCCCACTGTCCCATAGAGAAAGCTGCTTTTTGTTTGGGCTCCAGATACAGAAATACATTTATACATATGCATACACACGGAATACCCAGAGAACTATGCTCCCAGTGAAAATAAAGAGGAAACAGGTACAGGCAGGAGGCTCCAAGGCTATACAGTGCATGGAAGTCACGGGTGATGTCGCTTCCGTTCTACTCACAAAGTTAAACTGTTAGAACATCTTCACACATGGGGGGGGGGAGTTAGCATAGCACCCCTTCTCCTTCCCTTAGCAACCTCCATAATGCCTGCTTCAGCTCCTGGGGAACATCAGGGAGACCACAAGGTCAAGGTAACCTCAGCCACCAGGTGCCTGTCAGCCTCCAAGTCAGCTGGGTTCTCCATCCTCACTAGCTCATGTTTGCTAGCTCTGTGAAGTAGGGGAGGATGTTCCATTACAGAGGTTGGGTGGCTATTTGTGACACCTGCTTATGAAACCAAGCTCAGTTTTTCAGAGTCCTTTTTCAACTACTACCATCTCAATAGTGTGTGGGGTCAGGGAAGGAATAACACCACTCGGCTGGTACTTTTTAAAAGAAGATGTGTAAGGCTGAGAAAGGAGTCCTTATTGGGCACATTCCAGCCACTTGGCTTGATTTTCTCTGTGATCCTGGTTTCTACAAGCCCAATCAGGTTTCATCTGTGAGGACTGGGAGGGCTGGGGCCTGGAGTTGTTAGTAGCTAATGAGCTCTGAGGAATAGGCTTTACATTGGAGTCCAGTCCAACCCCACCGTAAGCAGCAGCGCTTCAGAGCCACACTTAAACCCTAAAGCAGTGGTTCTCAACCTTAGTGCCACGACCCTCTAATACTGTTCTTCATGGTACAGTGACCCCCCCAACCATAAATTATTTTGTTTCACTTCGTAACTGTAATTTTGCTACTGTTACGAACTGTAGCACAAACATTTGACATGCAGGATATCTGATATGGAACACGTATGAAAAGGGTCAGGAGCCTAGGTTGAGAACCACTCTCTAAGGGGGTTGATATTTGCCATTTCCCAGATCCTCCTTTCTAAGCTGGCCACACTGAACAGGGAAGTGAGCAGATTATGAAGAGGCCCTGCTGTAGGAAGCCAGGCTATCCACCAGGGGACAGGACCACCTCACTGACTGCTCAACAACTAGCTGGCTCCATCCCTGGAGGCTTCGCTTGAATCTTGGCATTAGAATGGAAAGCAGCCTGCCCTTGAAGGGGAGGGGGAAAGGGAAGTCCAGAATGCTGTGCGCATGAAGACAATTCAGTGCTGTGGGAAAGACAGGCCTGAGATGCTGCAGTGTCCCTGCTGGCTTGCTGGGTATCCTGAGTAAGGAGGGAAGGCAGGGTGTAGGCAGAACAGTGCAAAACAACACATTCTTGTGTTTTTCCTTTTGCTGGTGGCCGAGGCACAACCCTAAGCTTAGTGATCTGTGAATAGAGACTGGGCCACTGCCAAGACAGTCTGAGAAGGAAGACACTCCGTGAACATGACCTCCACCAGGAGTCACATCCTAGTAGCCGAGGTCGCTTCCCTGTTCTCAAACTGCTAAACATAGGCAGGGTCACTGCACCTGTGAAAAGTTAACCATAAGCCAGGTTGTACTGCAGGAGGTAAGGGATTTATCAACCCCGAGCACAGAGATAATTTTTGTTGACTTAGGATTTGAGGTCATATCCTCACCCAGATGGAGGGAAAACACGTGTTTGTGCCCAGGCTAGTGATTGCTAGGGTGGCAGCTTGGACACATAAACCAACCCACACCACAGTGCATGCCGTGTGCTTAGCCAGCGTCTGCTCTATGGACACTGTAGAGTCATTATAGAGTTGACCCAGGAGACGTGGCATGGTCCGTGAAACTGTGGAGTTTCTGGCACTCTAGTATCCACCCTCCCCAGACACATCCACGAAAGAAGAGTCTGGATGATCTTTGCCAAATGACGCAGCTCTTAGTGACACTCTCCCTGCCTGTGTTTGCCCGCCATGACAGGCTGGAAAAGTAGCCCATCATACTCACGAGTCAGTCTGTGAATGCAGAGGGACAAGTGCTGACCAAGCAGCATAACTGACGGGTAAAGGACAAACGTCACTCGCCCAAGTGCCCCTGGTGACCCTGACCTCCTTACATGCCAGTTTGAGGACTTGCTCAGTAAGAAGCGGGTAGCCAAAAGCTTCCTTTCCTTCAGGGGTTGTAGTCGCATTGTAAAAATATAAGCTGGGGATTAGAGAGACACAGAGAAAAAGTACACAAGGGAACAGCTCAGTTAGTTGCCTTAGTGTAAACCAACGCACACCACCAACACCCCACACTTCCTTCCGAGTCCTCTTCTGACATGTGCCCTCTTTGCCCCTCTGCCCTCTACTTTTACATTTATAGAAATTAAATCACCTAGAGGGGGGCTTTAGCCCCCGCCTTCTCTGGCCCATGCTGCTTAAATTTTATCTCTGTTGTGTATGACTTATCCGGTTGCTGGTGGCTCTGCCTCCAAGCCTCAGTAAGTCCCTGTGAAGTGGTCGTGGATGTTTCTAAGCCTCCTTAAATGGCTGTCTGAAGTACTTACAAATAGGTCCATCTCAGGCCCCACACAGCACTGAGGGAGCACAGTGATTCCAGTATCTGGGGTGAGTCATGCATGGATTGGGGTGGTAGGGCCTCCCTGCTCCCCAGCCCAGCCCAGGCCACATCCTGCCATTGCTGTTAAGACTTTTCATTTCTAGCACAAGCATTCAGAATTATAAATTTCAGTCTCACTTCTGCTTCAGCCACCTCCAGTGGGTGCTAGTTTGCCTCAGAATTTGCTGGGTTCGGTTCTATGTAAACACTTCCTTCCAAGCTTCCTCGGTCTCACCACCACTCTGCTGAGAAGAGGGCTCTCTAGCATCCATGTGTGTTGAGGTATCTTATCCCCATGTCACTTCATTGATTTCAAGTATAATTCCTTATGCTCTAAGAACAGACTCTGTGTGGTGTACACTTGTTGAATTTTGTCTGTCTGAGAGCATGATCTGCTTTGATGAACATTCCATGAGGAATTGGGAAAGTGCCCGACTGTATTCTTTCTGTGGGATGTTCTGTATGTTAGCTAGAAACTGCTGGGAGCTTCTGTTGTTCGGTTTTTCTACATCCTTTCTGATTGTCGCTCCAATTGTTTCTCTCACTGTGCATATTTGGTCCATTCCATACTCCTTTCTGTCTCTACATCTTTTAGATTCTACAAAGAAATGAGATCAGGAAATGTTACTTTGTGTGTCTGTATTATTTCCCTTAGCCTGCAGTGTGGATTTTGGTGGTTATTATTTAGTTGGCTTCTTGTATCTACAAATCTATACTCCCCTCCTCCAGATTCAGGGAGTGTGGGGTCACTATTTCTTTAAGTGCTGTTTAGTTCTCTGTCTTCCTCCTCTCCTGGTGCTCTAGTGATCTGTAGGTTGGAGCTCTTGTTAGTGTCTGCAGGCCTCCAGGCCTGAGATTTCTTTTTTTTTTTTTTTAGTCTGCATGAATTCTATTGGTGTACCAATAATTTCACCAGTTCTGTCCTCTGTCACATCCACTTTGCTGTCAAACATACCTAGGAAGTGCGTGTGCGTGTGCGTGTGTGTGTGCTTACGTTGGAGAACAACCTCTCATGTTATCCTCAGGACCACCATTCACCTCTTCTGAAACCAGCTCTCTTACTGGCCTGGAGCTCATCAAGCATCGAAAACTGGCTAGCTAGCATGTCCCTCTCTAGCTCACTCCCCCGTCTCACTGCCCAGTGCTGGCATTACAAATGGGTGTCATCATACCCACCATCTTTACATGAATTCTGTAGCTCAAATGTTAAGTCCTTGTGCTTTCAGGGGAGTGCTTTCCATACTGACCATAAGCTCGGCCTCCTAGGAAGATTTGACTTCAAATTTCTATCAGCATACTTCTAAGTTTGTAGCCTCTGTGTTTTTTTTTCTAGGTGGTTTTTATTTTTGTTTTTTTCCTTCGAGAGAATCTCTGTTTGCTGAAGCATTTTTATGAGGGCTGCTTTAAAATCTAGCCTCCGATGCATCTTGATGTTGGCATAGTCTTTCTCAGCTTTGTCCAACATTTCTTGGCATGACAGGTAATTTTCCATTGGTATTTCAGACATTTCGCCTATTACCCACGAGCCCGGCCGCATCTGGGTCTTGATTCTTTTACTCGTCATGCTGAATGAGCAGGTGAGGGCCTGCTCTGAGGGCTGCGGTTCCACTTACAGTTCAACCTGCCCAGCTTTCCAGCTGATAAACTGCTGTTCATCTAGAACTCTCCTCTGTCCCCATGGCTGGCTGAGGGAAATCTGTAGGTGGGAAAGGGGCGGGTCAGGCCCTCTACAGGGAGAGGCTTTCTCCCCACCCCCCACCCCCAGTTTTTTTCTTAACTCTCAAAACAATAGGAACTCTATCTTCTTAATCTTACGTTTTTAACCAGGTTAATCTTTAACAGACATTTTAAATATCTTTTTTTTAGATCTAAGACTCCTAGCTTTACTTAAACTACATACATCTGTGCAGCTTATTTTCTTAGTATCTTATTCAGAGTGTTGTCTTATTCTTCTGAGTATAAGTGACTATCTTGACAGAAGTAATGAAATAAAAGTATGTTGTTAATCTGCATACTGCTTAGGACAGTATTTCCATAATCAATGATGATTTAATAGAGAAATTAAGTCCTATGAACCTGAACTCTGGTATGGCTAATACCATTAAGCAAAAATGTAGTGCAGAGTTGGCTACAATACAGATTTATCTAAATAAACGCAACTTAAAAAAGCTTAAAAGTATGTGTCTTTTTTGGTTAGCATACCTACATTGAAAACAAAAGTGAATTTTTAATGCCTTTAAGGAAATTAAGTTGTAGCCATCAAAGACTCCTGCTTCCCATGGAGATGATTCTAAGCAGGGAGAGGCTTTCTTTAAGTGCTATTTGCTGTGGTGATTTCTCCACCTGTGGGAAGGCATGTTTCCCTAGTGAGGTTGAGGGCTCTCATTGTAGGACTGTCTGAATCTCCCGGTCACCTGGGAATCTCTTCTGGAATAGCATCCACATCTTGGTCAATCTGGTGTCACTTTATTGAGTCCACACCCTATCTAATTGCCTCTAACCAGGTTTCAGAGCAGTCTGATTTCTGGTAACTTTAGTTGTCATTTGTGGCTTATACATTGTCGTTAGCTAGCTCAACAAGCCTGTTGGCCGATGGGTCCAGATATGGCCAGTTTCTGTGGCATCAAGCATCCTTTCCAGTAACTTCCCAGGTCCCAAGATGAACTCCAGTTCCTCTTCTGAGGCCTGCCCAGGAAGCCTCCACTCCACCTCAAAAGATTAACCAAGCCGATCAGAATGCTCTCATGGCCACTCAAGTCTAAGATGACCATAGAAGCTATGACCTGTGACCTCAGCACGGGGTGCCTGAGTGTCTACTGCACACCAGATTAGATTCAGGGGGTAGGTACAGGCATCCGGCCCAATAGGTCCTGAAACATGACTTGAACTCCTTCCTGTCTACTGAGACCTCACCTCTGCCACATCTTTAGTGTCCAGGGATTTAGAAACATGAGTTATGTTTGTTCTACAAGCCCAGCCATTATGATCAAGACCAAGGGTGCCTAGCTGTCATATTCAGCAAATGATTTTTATATCTATGCTGTTCATCTCTACACCCTACTGGAATCCTAATTTCATGTCAGGCAGTCACTGGCTTCAGGGATCCACTGACAGCTTGCAGTTGGGACTGAACGTGTTAACTGTCTGCTCTCAATCCTGAAGGCCTGCATCATGTCAAGCCCACCTTTCTGCAGAATGTGTGTGAAGATGGTATGAGATGAATGTCATCAGAAGCCTCAAAGGCCAACCACACAAGGAAATGTGGGCCACAGAGCAATCGCTAGTTTTGTCTATTATCCGTCCATAATCAGACCGGGCCTGATATAGCCTATCTAGTATGTTAGCAGATAGACCTTGGTCCTGACCTCTGACTCAGAAGGATGGGATCAGCTGAATGGAGCAGAAGCCAGCAGATCCACAGTCCAGGGGAGGTGATGAAGGAAGGCTGAGGGTTATGCAGTGTTGGTGTCCTGGCTGCTCCAGCTTATAATGTTCAGAGTGCAGGCAGGCACAGCAGGCAGGAGTCCTTTCCTGGAACCAGCATGGGGCTGGGGTGTAATTGCAGCTGCAGCAAAACCGCCCTACTGCCATCGCCCCTCTACACAGCTATCAATCCACTAAAGATGCCGTTTAACAGCGTACCATGTGAGCATGTGTGCGAGTGTCAGGGAAATTTCAGTTGCCCCCCCTGCACCCCAGAAACCAAACTCAGGCCATTAGGCCTGTGTGGCAAAGGTTTGTTTCTAAGTTACCTCCACAGGCCACTGCTATTACTTTTTCAAACGTATCTGGATTTTGAGAAGGCCCCACTCTGTAGCTCAGGCTAGCCTCAAGTCCATTATGCAGCCCACTTGCCTCAAACCCATAGCAAACTTCTGTATTAGCCTCTTGAGTCCTAAGATTACACGGGGGTCCTCAAGTTTTACTGTTTTGCTTTAAACTTTTATTTTGTCTGCATTGGTGTTTTGCCAACATGTCTATCTGCATGAGGGTGTCAGATCCTTTGGAAGTGGAGTTACAGAAAACTGAGCTGCCACGAGGCCACTGGGAATCAAACCCAGGTCCTCTGGAAGAGCAGCCAGTGCTCTTAACCACTGAGCCATCTCTCCAGCCATA
Source organism: Pachyuromys duprasi (assembly GCA_028658305.1). Classification (NCBI taxonomy): domain Eukaryota; kingdom Metazoa; phylum Chordata; class Mammalia; order Rodentia; family Muridae; genus Pachyuromys; species Pachyuromys duprasi. The sequence goes on from CM053754.1 coordinate 2,348,282, forward strand.
CTGTTAACTCTTGAGACAGGGTACCACAAGCTGCCCTGGAAAATGTAGCAATCTCTCTTCCTCTGTTTCCCAAGTGCTGGCATTGTAAGTGTGTGCCACCATACCTGGTCTGGCAAGTTAAAGATAATCTGAATGTAAGTTTTCCAATGTCTTTGGACAGTCATCCTAAAATATGTTCTCAAAAGCAAAACATGTAAGTAGGTAGTCGAACACGATGACCCATAAAACAGACATCAGAAAAAAAAAACAAAACCCACACTCAAACCCTGGCGTGCTTGCGTGCGCGCGCGCGCGCACACACACACACACACACTGCACTTACAGACTCAATGTACAGTTTGGGGCACACACTGCTTAGATCAAGGTAGATGTCCCAGAGGGGAAAAGTATTTGCCAGATAAGCATGAGGACTTAAATTGCAAATACCCAGAACCACATGAAGCAGGTGTAGTAACCTGTGTCTGTATTCCCATTGCCCCATTGCCAGATGTGAGGTGTGGGGAAAAGAATCCCAGCAAGTCTGTGGAAGAACTTCCTGCCATATATGGCAAACAAGAAGAGACTGTTTCAAGCAAGGTAGAAGTCGAGGACCAACAACCAAGGTTGTCACCTGACCTTTACACATGGCAGGCACATGTGCACCCACACTCACAAACACCACGGGGGCAAATGCACAGGTGCCCACACACAGATGCACAAAAAAGACTTAAAAAATAAAACACCTGTCTCATTGGACTTATCAAGATCATAATTTTTATTATACTCTGAATAAGGCTGATATTTAAAGAGCAGAGAAAATGCCTATACAAAAGGTTTATAGAACACTCATTTACATACTGGATATATATTCTTTACAATATAGAATAGTGAAAACTGCACTAAAAGATAAGACAGCTAAGGCGGCATTACGAAGTCTTTGACACCGAGGGTAAGTGCAGTGTGGCTCTTAACATGGGAACAGCCCAACACTGGAAACTCTAAGACAACCATTAATGAGAAGATTAATAGGACCCTGGCTATCTACCGGAAGTGGTGAGCATCACTGAATTCACTCCCAGAAGAGTATACTAACTTGTGCCCAACTGATGGCCCCATGGCAAAAGCCTGGGCAATGTCCCTTCCCAGTGCTTTTGAGTGCACAGTATAGTCTATGGTACTCTGTCTCATCTTGTTCTATTCAGTATACACATTACACAGAGACACAACCCAGTCCTACCAGCTCCTAGAAAGTTGTAGAACTATCTTCCTGTGGTTCCTCAGAGCAAATCCCTTGATGCCCTTGACCACTTTTTACCTTGAGTAAAGATCAGAACTGGTCAGTCAATTTCAAAAGCACACTCATGTGGCTTCCTTGAAGTGTCCCCTGCCGACCTTTGTGGTGGCATTCGATTCACTGGAAGCGGTGCTTCAGCTCTGCCCAGTGGGTTTCTAATTAGGCCCTCTCCCACTCCAACAGAAGGACAAGTGGCCTGGCTGGAGGTCTTTGGGCCACATTTGCATATAAACCATCACCACAGGATGTGGCACTTCTCAGCCAGAGCACAAACTTCAGCCCCCACCCCTACCCAATCTGGACTTTAGCTGCATATGAGTAATTGAAAAAAACACTAGAAGCCTCTGTAGAAGACATGGGGCCTCTAGCGAATGGTGGCACATTCCCTCTAACAGGCACACTGGAGTGTGTCCACGAAGGAGGTCCTTAAGGACCAAGGCAAACATTTGGCACAAAAATGAGGCACTTGTTTTTGGTGCATCAATAGGAGCTAAAAAGTGGAGTGGTCCACCTGTATACACACACAGACACACACATGAGCTAAAAGTGGAATGGCCACCTGCATACACACAGACACATGAGCTAAAAGTGGAATGGCCCACCTGTACACACACACACATACACACACACAAACCAACACACACATACACACACACCCCTAGACAGTTGATTCCAATTCAACATGTAGTTACATCTCTGCCCCTTTTGAAACGGAGAATCCACCACAAAAAACCCCACCTTGACAACCGTAGCCTGTCCCAGCTGTGAGATGTGTAAGCGAGGACTGGATTTTGGAAAGCCGAGAGCGGGTTTTCAGGCTGGGACGGGGATGCTCAGAGCCTTCCTGGGGCGTAAGGTTTTGAGGAGACCTTGGCTTTGTCTCCATGTAGCCCCTGCTCTACCTCCACTCTGGGAAATGCTGGGGTCACTGGCTTGACATCTCTGACCACTCAGAGATGCAGGCAGGAACCCTGCAGCACTGGGTACCGGTCTTAGCATGACCCATCATATCTGACTCATTGGCTAGGATGACTCAGCAAAGCAAACATAGCCTGTGAGAGCCAGAATTCTTCATCTTTCCCTTCATCCCCCTTCTCTCCCTCTTGACGCCCACAGAGGTCCCCATGGAAGCCGCAGGTGCCACAGGACAGTCATGGTAACAGCTTAGAAAGGCCATGTGCGCCGTGGATCACGAAGGCCTCTAGATGGCCCAGCCCGCCCTGCAGAAGAGGCTGAGACGCATCCCAGCGTCTTAGTCTCCCCTTTCTCCTGGACATTCCCATCAGGAAAGAAACCATCCACAGCCCGGCAAGACACGTCACTGTGCCAAGTAGAGGGCAGGCTGCTTGAGGCAAATCCATTTGGCCGTACTATAGATGGACTGCATGGTGTCACCCCGAGACCGCTGTTCCTCTACCCCTTGAGGGGCCCATTGTCTCTGGTGTGTCTACAAGGGGACAAGCCTTCTAGCAATCACAGCTTATTCGGCCGCAGCATTTGACATGAGTACAGTATGGTAATGGCAAGCGGTTATAAATAATTTGGCGTAAGTAAAATATATATTATATAAAACTGCATTTTTTTTGATTCCGTCCTCTCATTTTCCTCTCAAGGTCCTGTAGGCTCTCCACAGCCCAGCTGGGTACCTGAGAGCAGGATCGTGGAGTCCTTTCCACCAGCAGTGAGCTCTCTGAGATTGCGTGTTCCTCCTCCTCGACATCAGTGGCTTCCTCATTTCACATCCCTTTTGCTGTACCCTTAGATCCCCACCATGTTCCAACCTGCTCAGACCTTCACTAACCATGCATCCCCTCCTCAGTTTCATCACTGTCCGCTGTAGAAAGACAAGACGAGGGCATCGCCGGACGGAACGTTTCTGCTAACAAGTGGAGCGCCATGGTTCCTCAGCCCCCGCCAAGCAGGACAGGGGCAGATGCTAATGAGCCAGGGACTCAGGGCTGTTTTGTCTTCTATGCTCTCTCCTTGTACAGTCCTTGCAGGTGGAACCCTGTGGAGGCATTTCCCGGTCCACTCAAATGCGTCTGACTATATAGGTGCGTCAGATGAGAAGTTACTCTAAGGCCAATCTGGGGTGACATTGTTTGTTCTTGGTTCAAAGCGTTGCCATATTCTCCCCTCTTGGGTCTGGAATGTGAGGATTGTCAGTCTTGTACGAATGGGGGCCCCCGCCTCACCCCGCTGGCTGCCACCTTGAGGGCCCTGTGGGGCATCTGGCGGGTTTGGATGTGAGGGGCCTAGCTCTTCTTAGGGGAGCCGATCATGACCTTTGACACAAAGTTGACAATGGCACTGGCAGGCTGCTCGGGGTCATGCTCTGCAAACAGGTGGCATACGTTGTCTGTAGCGCTGCCCTGCTTCCGGGCCACGAATCCAAAGACTCTGCAAGAGACAAGTCTAAGTCAGGAGCCCACACAGAGTGCAGACCACACATACACATAGGGCCCTCTCTCACTCTGCAGCAACCTGGGAGCAGTATCTACTGCACCTGCAGAAGGCTACAATGTGCCAAGCACTAGCTTGGAGACCTGGCCACCACCCTGGCCACTGGGAACTACTGCAGGCAGAATGACCACTGAGCCTAGAGGAATGCTCCCCCACCTTGAATCACAGCTGAGGCTCTGCTTGCTCCTTAGCACCTCTTCTGGAGGGCCAGGGATCCTCCAGGCGCCTTCAGCAGAGTTCTGAGCTCTACCTGGCATGTATAATTAGGGTCTCCCATGGAAGGTGAGGGTCTTAGAGACTCCAGGAAGAACACGAGAAGTTCCCGGCTCTGCCTAAGACCAGACACCCCAACCAAGGCGGCTAATATGCCAGCACTGCTCTCAGGCCTGTGCGAAGTCCTGGCTGTCTGCTATTACTGAGCAGTTCTCCAGAGCAAGAAGAACTCTGACATGGGCCTGCGGGGGCCGAGGCACGGCACGTGACAAAAATATGAGAGCAGCAGTGTAGGCTGTGCAAAGGAAGCCAATCAGGTAGCCACAGACATGAAGCTTCTGGGGTGGGGAGAGTGGGGGTTAGGCCCCCCGACCGCCTTGATGAAGTGCTGAGCAGGGGATGAGAAGTCACTGGCCAAAGGTACGAACACGCTCCCTTGAGACTGGGAGGTGTTTCGAATGGGCTTCAGCCCTGCTCTCACGCAGAGATCTGACGTCCTCAGCCTTGCTGCCACTCTCTTAAATGGATGGATTAAGAAATCTCAGTGCGTAGGGAAAAGGACACTACAGATATAATATAGACAGTCTGTCTCCAACCCACTGCAGTGAACAAGCCAACACCGTCCACGCCTGGGCTCTAAAATGAGAACGCTTATCTCTTATTTTCTACTTTCAGTTTAACTCAAATGATCCCACTGACAACTACTGCATTCTTTAGTTTGGTCTCTTCAATATGCTCTTCTCTGCAAATCTAGACCTGAGTTCAGCTGGGCACTGTGATGATCCTCAAACAGAGAAGAAAGGCTGGTGACTTACTTAGAGGAAGGGCCATCTTTGATCCACCTTGAGAATTGAAGAGAAGAATTCATGTTAATATTTTAAAATTAAAGGATAAAAGACGTATACTCTTTGGCTATAAAAATGCAAAATTCTTACTTCCTGTCTTGTGGGTCCAAAGCACAGAAAATCACGCTGCTCACAGGGTAATGTCTCCTGAAGAAGAGCCTGATGGGAAGGTAGAGAGAGAGAGGGTAGTTCCTGCCACAGGGGGTTAGGGTGGTGGATGATGGACTGGGTAGGTTTCTCATTTCCCAAGTAGGATGTGTGGGATGGAAACTGTCTGATGCCTTTGCTTGTTATTTGGAGGGAAGAATGGAGGATGTGTTTGTGAACAATCAACAGTTGGAAACTGGGCAGAAGGGTTCTCCTAAGTGGTCAACAAAAGCACCACGAAGAGTCAAAGTGTGGCTACTGGATCTAAAGGCTCTGAGGAACTGGAGGGGCAAGTGAGGAAACACAGGCGGCAGCTCAGGACCACTGAACTTTCTGCTCTCCAAGGCTGAGCCCACGTCAATGGCACCTTGGATGGCGCGCCCACTGCACTTTTTATTTGAGTTGCTAACTTCTGAGGTATAGGTCTAAAAGAAACCAAACATCAGAGAGTTAAGGAATTTGCTCAGAGTCACCTGCTTCAAGCGTGGGGAGAGGCTCTGACCTGCCCCTCTCTCTGTTCTCTGCCCAACTGCTTCATCCTAAAGCAGTGTATGTGAGAGTCTGGCTTCAAACTATTCAGCAACTCAGGAAGATGAAGACAATGTCTCACGTAGAGAAGTGGCCCTGCGGAAGGCACTGCAAGTGTGGGGGGCTTCAGGGAGGCTCTGGTGCACGGAGGGCTCAGGACTGTCTATGTCCCCTGCACTTGCCCCAAGAGCTCCTGGTACCATAGTGTGTTACTTTGACCAACACGGGATGTCCACCAGTTATGAAAATAGTGATGCCAAAACAGAAACCAATAAATTCTGGGCCATCTCAGTGATTTTTAAAGTAATGACTTAAAAGAGTCTTCATCTTAAAAAACAAACAAACAAAAAATCTTTAAAGGAAATAGCATTGTGGCTGAAGAGCTGGCTTGGGTAGTGTTGACAGCACCAGAAGGACCGGGGAGAAGGGCATGACTGCATGGCATGGTACTGGGCACATCCCTGGACTTCGCTGACCAGCCACTCTAGCCAAAGCACTGAGTTTCAAGTTTACTAAGAGAACTTGTTTCAAAGGACAGAATGAAAAATGACTGAAAAAGACACCCTATGCTGACATTAGGCCTTCCCGCCCCTCCCACCCCACACTTACTTTCTCTGATTGTCAGTCAGGGTGATGCCCTGGGCTGACACCTTGAAGTGTACCACTGTGGACACTGGAGGAGGTTCTTGAACAAGAGTCATACTCAGGGCCTTCTGCACCGCCTGGTGACCAGTGAGGGACTCCATTTCCACGGAGTTCAAGTACCAAACATTGCAGGCTGCAAGACAATGGGGAAGGGGTGAGAAGCTCATTGTAGTCAGGATAGTTGGCGATATACTTGCTCTCGCACATGGAGAGAGACCGACCAGAAGATGAAGGGATCAGGGACAGTTTGAATGTGTGACCCCAGCCCAGAAGCCTTGGTAAGCACAAGCTCCCTGCTCACCAGTATTAAAGATAAGCTTGCTCCAGTGCCAAGGAGAGGACATAACAAGCTGGCTGGCTAGTGAGAAAAGTGTGCTGTTCTTCCAGGTCCCTTCCCGGCCTCAGCAAGAGTAGAGACAATGGTAAGGGTGTGTTCTATGGTCATCTCCTCAGCAGAGGGCATGACTGAGCATAAGTACAGACCTGAGGACCCCACTGTCCCTGCATCACCAGCAGTGCTGAACACAAATTTGAGAGTGCAGAAGCTCTTTTGGTAGTGCAGGGGATACTTTAGGCTCTACACGAGGCTCGCTCACTGCAGAAAACCAAGGTCACCAGTGCAGAGACATGGAGAAGGGCTCTTCCCTAGAAATGATCATGTCTGTCCCCTCTAAGATTCCCCCTTTCTCAGCTTGCTTTCTTGCTCTCCCTTAACACTACTCTCACCTGCCTTCCTGTTGTCTGTCCTAAGTGAAGCAGCACACAACGACTCCCCTCAGAAGCCAAGCAGATTATGACAACCATGCTTAAACCTCAGAAGCGTGAGCCAAGATACAGCCCCCTCCTTTATAAATGATCCCATCCCAAATGCTGTTATAACCACAGAACAGACAAACAATAGAACTGCTCTTGCTGGCTTCAGTTTGCAGGCAGGGGCTACAGGGATATGCTAATTCTGCTTTAAAGGCCTTTAGAGCACTGGTTCTCAACCTGTGGGTTGAGACCGCATCACAGGGGTCACAATTACAAAGTAGCAATGAATGGATAAAGGGTGGCAGTATCAGAAGGTTAGGAACCATTCACCTAGAGTTTCACTAAGCAGAAATAATGTATCCCCCTGGTGCAAACCTACACAGAGACTCTGATGAAGGGTCTCCCTCAGGTGCTGACTGTACTGTGTGCTTTTTGGTGAGGTCCCTGGAGTGACTCTGCCCTTCTGCTTAGAAGTAGCAGGTACCACAGCTTTTGAAAGATGTACTGACACATGAGTCCAGCCAAGGGACCAGGGAGGACTGCAACAAGAAGATGCTCCAAGGAGATCCAGCACAGGGCCTGCAGGAGCTGCAGTGCTGGGCCTCTCTCCACAGTGTAGGCTAGAAGTCAACACCCCAAGAGTCTGGAATCCTGAACTCTCGTCATCTGACACACAGGGTAGCCATGATGAAGAAAGAAGGAAAATAGGGTACATGCCTGCAATCTCAGCACTCAGGAAGGGAAGCAGAAGCAGGTGGATCTCTGTGAATTCAAGGCCAGCCTGGTTTACAAAGGGAGTCCAGGACAGCCAAGGATACACAGAGAAACCTGCCTCACAAAAAATAAAATAATAATAATAATAAAAATAAAAAAGGAGGAGGAGGAAAACAGGGATGGGATGTTACACAGCAAAGCCCCTCCCTCATTCAGAAGTTAGGAGCCAGTCAGGACTGACGCCATACTGGCCCCAGAAGAGAAAGGCAGGGGGAGGTCTGCCCTCCCCTGAAAAATGGAGCAGACACTGAAAGGAAACAACCAACCTCAAAGACTTGAGACAAGTCACCCTCACCGCTTTTAGCCAAAATTGGGGCTCTGAGCTCAGCTCCATGGTTGAACACTTGCCCAGCCCCAGCGCTGCGAACCAGCCCAACAGAGGACTTCCTAAACTCACATAATGCAGAAGTTTCATCTAAGATACTTTCGTTTTGCAAACTCTATTCACATTTATACTCGTAAAAAGGAGTGTGACCATCCCAGTATCTAAATGCCATTGTTCCTGAAACAAAAACTGAACAAAAAAATCTGATCCCAATACATTTTTTTTCACTATTTTGCGCTTAGCCTAGTACCTCTTATTAATAATAGTTTCAAAGAGTCCTAAGTCTGCAGATGGGGAGATCAGGCTCAGAGATGGTAAGGAATGTTGGTAGTCACCCATTTGCCAGAGTTCAGGTCAGTGTGACTTTGCTAGAACAAACTTCACGGACAGCTCCAGTGTTGAGAACTGCATTACAGTCCTGGGTGAGATCACTACAGGGCAACCGTAAGCCTTGGTTTACCTGCATGTCAGCTCCCAGCTCAACTAGGGGTTTTCCAGTGTTTTCTTGGGAAAGAGAGCAAGGTGTCAAAAGCTCTTAACATTAAAATTGCTCAAGGCTTAAAGCCCATAATGCTCTGATGAAATGAGCACCTAGTATGCCGGGTGACCTAAGCCCATTCTGGACAGTTGAACCACATTTTAGCAGAAGGATCTGAAAAGCCCAGAAACAACTTCCAAGTCCCAGTTCTTCCAAGATCCAAAAAGAAAATCTGCCATAAGTATATGATACAGCTAATGGAAAGAATGCCCTTATGCATTACAGCAGTTAAAAAATGAAAATGGATTATGTCCAAGAATAAAGAAAGGGTTAAATTCATCCTCTCAACGAAATACGTAGCAACCAGCAAATGGTAATCATGAAAATTATATAGCAACATGGAAAAATGGTTAGCAGGTAATTGGAAAAGCAGAAAAAAAAAACCGTCTCTGCTATCATTAGAACTATAAAATCAAAAGCATGTGTGCTATGAACAGATGCTGGAAAGAAGCCTGGAGAATGGAAAACCAACTTCAGGACGGTGAATATTGTATAGCTCCGATCCTGTCCTGTTGCTCATCAAAAGGCATCTTGTGCGCCTGTGTACCTGAGCATGTGTTTATGTATCTGTGAGCCTGTGTGCCTATGTATTTTGACTTAACGACTATGAAAATCCCACAGACTTGGCACACCTATATGTGGTTCACAGGAAACCACAGACTAGACTGCTGTCTTGGAGACACCACAGAGAGCTTCCTGATAAGAACGGGTCCAACTGTGATGCCAGGCAGGAGCCTCGTGTTGGGAGATGCTGGGGGAAATACCACCTCTGGGGGCAGTTCTCCTATGACAATGGGCCAGCACCAACTCGAACAGAGTCAGGCTCTCTCCACAGGGAACATGTGGCCTGCTCCTGGTGAGGGGAAGGCTTGGAGTTGTGGTGCTTCATGAGACATTTCTTCACATGAACGGCAGGGAGCTCTCTGAGCATGGGGAGAGCTCCTGTGCTGAGAAAACTTTGCTCCAAAAGCAGCCTCTGGTGTACGTATTTTAATTCATTAGTGTCACTTCTGGGGGTTTAGCCTCAGGTAGGAAAAATCAAGTAGAAAGATGGTCCTTCAAGCATGGATTGTAGCACTGAAAAACTTAGAGGCAGGCAAACTAGGTGACTGTGAAGAGCTGAATTACACAATGGACCACTACACAACCACAAAGCACAGAGACTTGCATTGTATTTGTAAAAACCATGAGCAAACTCATTATACAAACTGCAAAGAGGAATGTAAAAGAACTACATGAAGGACAATCCCAGGAGAGGGGAGATGGAAGAAACAGTCCTGGCTGATAATCTGAGCGGTCTCTGGTTTAGAGAACTTCCAGCCCATGTCCTGGTTTTCCCAGTGTGACATGGCAGCAGCACAAGTAACAGGTTCAGGCTCATTTATCCCCCTCTTCTTTTCAGCAGTGTTGGGCTTTTTATTAAAAAAAAAAACTTAAAAGAACACATAACCTTTATTAAATTATACTCACAGAGCACTAAGCTAAACAGCCACATTATCTACAGACCTATGGGAAGTCTGGTGAAAGAGTCTCTTTTTTAGGGATTAGCTCACACTTCTCCTCAGTTTCAAAGAGAAACAATTAAGAATTGAGGCTTAAAATACAGGAAAAAATTGTTTCAGCTATTGGAACAAACTCATAATGGCATTAGGATCAAATTTCCCATCCTGGGTTTAGGCTTCTATTGTGAAGATATGGGACATTTCCAAGGACCTTAGCAGGAGTCCTAGGATCAGGATAACAAGTAGAATTCAGATGTGGAACATATCTGTGTGTGCGTGTGCATGTGTGTGTCCAGTGATTAGAGATCAGAGTCATGTCACCTTTTTGATGCAATGCCTGTGTTACAGATATTCTAAATAACCACAGCTAATCCTCAGGCAAGGATGGTGTGAGCCCTGTCCCCAGATCTGCTGAGCTGAATCCTTGCCTTTGTAGTGTGCAGTGGAATGGAAATCCACACTCCTGATGTGCTACAGACTAAAGAAAAGGATCTCACAGCAGCTTTAACTTAAGCCTAGTCCCTTAATACCTAAGGCAGATAATTAAACAGACTACCCCAGTTTGACATGAAGTCATCACTACAAAAACCCATCCATTCAAAAAATAATAATAATGTTATTTTACAAGATGGGACAATGTATTTAAAACTGGTGATCTGTAGCCATCCACGGGACATCTGTAATATACCCACCCATACAAGACTCGGGGAACATTATGGAAGAGGGGGGTGGACAGATTCTAAGAGCCAGGGGTCACAGCAGACTGGTGCAAAACAATGTCTTCTGGACACATCATGACTACTGCGTTTGTGAACTCAGAGCAGCACAAGATCAAGCCATTCAACTCTGCAACACAGCTGGAAGAGACACACAAGCCCCAGTTCCAAGCCTAGCTGAGGACCAGTGACAGCTGATGTCTGGTAAAGGAGGTGAGAGCCAGTTTCCTTTAAGGGGTGTGGTTCCTGGTAGGTTGGCCATGCTTCAGTGGATGCCCCCATACCCATGAGTACACAGGCAGAAATAACTGGATCCAGAAAGTTATTAAATAAAAAAAAGAGAACACAAGATTTGGATGGGGCCATATGGAAGGAGGATGGGGGAGGAGTTGGGGTGAATATGATCAGGATACATTATATGAAATTCTCAAAAAAGCAATAATATATTATATTAAAAATAATGTTCTGGAATGGAAAGATTTAATTTCTTAAAACAAGGGCAATAGTGGCCATTAACATGACTGAGTGCAGCCCTGACTGGGTGAGCGCCGGTAAAGAGCCTGAGAGAGCAAAGAGGCGCCTGCAGGGCACACCGGTCACGGCTCTAACCGTGTGGGGCGGAGAAGCAGGGCTCTGTTGCCAACACAAACAGAGATGACGGTAAAGGCAAGATGCCCATTGGCTCTGACCAGCAGCCTATACTTCAGGAGCCCCATCTATGGAGTTGGATGATTCCCTGCCATCCACCCAGCCCCATGAGGAGAGTCCTCCCAGAGAGGCTTGTCACCATGATCCTATTTCTTCAGAGTTTTTGTTTTTTAAATAGAGTTGATACATAGTAGTGATGTAAAAATAAAAACAAAACCAAACCAAAACAAACCTGATCATTACAGTTTTTTTTTAAATTTTCAAGTACATTTTTAAGAGGTAGACTCAAATAACCAAATCATCCAGAGGCCATATTGTCTTAACAGGCTTTGTCAACCTAGGATGGCTTCAGGGAGCACCCAAAACAAACTTGAGGGCTCTGAGTTTATCTCTTGTGTGTTGCCTGTAGCCACCATGGTCAGTGGCCCAAGGCCAGTCTGCCCAGGCTTGAAAGGCACCAGAAGAGAAAGGGAAAGAAAGGCTGGCTACCCAGAGAAAGGCTGTTCTCTCTGGTCAGGAAAACAATCCCAACACCTTTCTCAGTGTGCACTCATTTGTTCTCTACCTCTTCTGGATAGGGAGAATATTGCCCACATTCAGCTTCATAAACCTGAGGCCTATACAGCTGGACACATGTCAGATGTCAAGCCTCTGAGTAGCAGTCAGGCTGAAACCCAGGGATATCACAGAGACAACACTTCTAGGTTGGGGCAAACCCCTGTCACCTTTGCTATGTCTATAGTAAACTCGTCCTTTTGGAAATCTAACATATTTCATGCTACAAATGGGAACGTCTTCATTGGTTGTACAGTGGTTACAGTGATGTGTTTTATTTTACAGGGCAGACCTACATTAGAAGAATACAGTCTAGATGTCACTAGGGAGATGACAAAACAATGAGCTCCCACTATCCACCTGTTCGAATGAGCACATCCTTCAGAGTGACACCTCCTGTAGTGACGATGTAGAGCAAAGTGATGCTTCCCCATTGCTGGTGGGAATACAAAATGGTACAGCCACTTTGTAAGAAAAAAATTTCAAAAAAGTTCTGTGGTCTCTTGCAAAGCTAACTATACTCTTGCCACATGACTCAGCAATCAGGCTCCTTCATGTTTAATCAAAGGAGACGGAGACATGCATTAACCAAAAACTTGCATTTGGGTGTTTTTAGAAGCTTTATTCATACTTGCCCAAACTTAGAAGCAACCCAGATATTCTTCAGTAGCTGTGTGTTTAAACAACGATGGTACACCAAGGGCTGGGGAGATATTTTAGTTGGTAAAATGCTTGCAGTGAAAGCTGTAAGCTTGAGGGTTTAAGTTCAGATCCCCAGGAAGCACATAAAGGCAGGGTATAGTTAGATATGTACTACTATAATCTTAGCACTGGGGAGACAGAAATAGGTTGATCCTTGGAATTCGCTGGCCAGCTAGCCACATCAGTGAGCTACAGGTGCAGTGAGACACTCTTATGCAAACAATAATAATAATAGTAATAATAATAATAATAATAATAAAATGCAGAATAATTGAAGAGGGTATACAACATGGACTTCTGTGTTTATGTATGTACGAACACATACATAATTTCCTGCACTATACACAATGAAAGAAGCCACAAAAAAGGCCATGAAAAGCCATGCAAGACGCTTAGAGCGAAAGAAATCAATCTGAAAAATGCTACACAGTTTGTGTTTACAGCATAAGGCATTCTGGAAAGGCGAAAACTACAAAGATCATAAAAAGATGAGAGGCAGTGAGGGCCTTGGCCATGTGGAAGGAATGAGTAGAGAGTTTAGAGGAGAATTTTAGGGCAAAGAAAACACTTTGTGTGACACCATAGTGATGAATGAATATTAAGACCATTAACACCAAGGATGAACTCTACAGTTTTGGGTGGAGCTTCGTGAAAGTTAGAGCTTACAGGCAATCAATCAATGGCTGCTGACATGGAGAATCACTTTTCTTTTTGGGTGAGAGCCCTGATGAGTTATTAAATCCTACACTATCAGCCCTAAATACATGTACATATGAGCAACACTAAATAGACTCAGTAGACTTTGTGTGTTTGTGTGTGTGTGTGTGTGTAACAATGGAGTGGGAGGCATAGAAGGAATAGCAGGGGAAATAAAGAAGGAAAAATGATACAATTTTTCAAGAAATTAAAAATTATAAATAAAAAGACTGAGCCCTAGGAAAACTAAACTTTACTTAATGGAAGGACACTAGCCCATCAGCTTTAACACCATGATGTGGGATGCTGTGAATGAATGGAGAACCAACATTTACGTGTGCTCTCTATACCACACCTTCCCATAATGGATCTTAGAAATAAAGTCTACTAATAAAGATCTCATCAAAGTGGCCTGGTCTCCAGAGACCTAGCTCTGGGTGGTGTCCCTCACCACACAGATGGCAGAGTGGGGCCAGCAGTTGACTCATATTGACTTACTACTGAGTCACAGCTCCAGAACATTTTTGCATTTTCAGCTGGCAAGGCAGGTCACCCACATCCTGCCTTATTGCACCCCTACCCCCACACTAAATACAGGACTTGACATTTATTCCACTGAATTTGGCCTTGTTCAAGTCAGGCCAATAATTCCAGCCTCTTATGCCCTGGCTAGGTCTCCTCACAGCTGTGCCCCACCCAGCTGTGCCAAGCATCTATAAAAGGAAATGTCCTTCACAGTCCACAGAAAAGCAGGAAATGACTGTCTAAAGGGAAGTTCTATCATGGAGTTCGGTTCTGCCCGATGACTCGGAGATGCAGAGATACAGAAAGCAAGGCTATATCCACTGACCTGCCCCCTGCTTCAGCAGCTCGGCTGCTGAGTTGGCTGCTGTCTGGGGAGAGTTTTCTGCTATTTCCTCCAGTGGATCTGCAGAAGAGTGGTGAGAGGAGAAATGAGTGCTTTGGACACAGTAGTCCACATGGTAAGGATAATTTGATGACAGAATTCCCAGACAGTGACAGAGAGTTAACTTTCTCATGAGAGACAGTAATCCAGCCCACAGAAATTGTGATCCCGTTCTGAACACAGATGGGGTTGGCATGGTCCCCTAACCCGTTTCCTGGTCTCTGAATTCATTTACATAAATGACCAGATTTTAAAAGACAAACCCCATTCATCTACAAGAAAGCTGGAACACACTACCAAGGCCCCATATTCCCTGTATATTAATTTTTTAAAATTATGATTATTTTCTAACAAATATGAAAGTAATTTATCCATGACCTAAACTTAACTATAGCAGCATCTTTTCCAATTTGTACAACTATAAATCTGTAATCAAGTGAACTTGAAAATCAGTCTGAGAATATGTGTGTGTATGTGTGTGTGTGTGTATTAACTACTTATTTACATACACACATTTTACATGCATGTATGTCTATGGACCTCATGACTACCTGGTGCTCAAGGAGGCCAGGAGAGGCCAGATCTCCTAGGACTGGACTTAGAGATGGTTGGAAGCCACCTGATATGAGTGCTGGAAATGAACCTGGGTCCTCTGGAAAAGTAACCTTTACCCCTGAGCTGTCTCTCCAGTCCCCAAGTGTTTCACATCTTTAAGTTGAAGAGTCTGTTTTTCTGGAAAACTGCCAGACAGGCCACAATGTGCAATGTCTGCAGCGCGGCCTTCTCCTTTCTCAATTCAGGTGGCCACCAGTTTTCTTTGGTGTTTGTGAAGACCACATGCCATAAAAAAGTATCTTAATTTTGTAAGGATCTCTGTGGGTCCTGGGAGCAGCATGCTATGAGCAGCACAGAAGATCCCACACGCAGCCAGTCTCTCACGGAGGCCTCCACCGTACCTCTCTCAGGAATGAGGAGCTTGCAGGGCAAAGCCAGGGGCGTAATGGAATGCTGGCACACCAAAGCTGTCAGGCTCCCTGCAAAGTGGATAAGAGCAAATGAGTATAACCAACTTCTTCACCTGCTGTGTGTTTAGTCAAAGAATCAGTTGAGTCCAAACTTCCAAAAGCCATGCCTTTGTACCACTGTGGGATGTGTATAACCCAAAGCTCCAAGAAATGAGGAGGTCGCAAGACAATGATGAGGTCCACCAAGAGACTTTCGGTCTATTCCAAGCATACTGCCTTTCTAAGTACGAAGTGCCAGGTGCTTCTTAATGAGTAGGAAACAAGGCTGCCCCGGTCTATCCAGAAGACCGTGAAAGGCTCTCAATTTACAAAGAAGTGGGAAGGCTCTGGTGGCAGCTCTGTGCTCCTACTTGTGCCTGAGGGATAGAGTCACACTGGGCTCCAGTCCTGCTTGGACCCATCTGATGACCTTCACCTTGACTTATTCTAGCTCTGGGAGGATCCTTTCCGATTATTTGGTTTTGGCAAAACTTCTGAAGAACAACTGCACATTCAGCCTATCTTAAACACCTCAGATGGCAGCCTAAGACCTCGAGGCTGGAATGAGAGCAACCCACTGAGACACAGAGGCCCTGGAGTATCAAGCCACTGGAAGGAGAGAATTCCTGCCCCATTAAGTATCAAAAATGCTTCTCAAGTAACTCACCAAAATATGGTTCATTCGAGCACCCTTTCAATCTCACTCCCTTTGGGGTACACTCAATCAAGAAATGTCGGACAAGTTCATTGGACAAATCTCCAGCTGTGGAAAGAATAAAAAAATTAAATTAAATTTAAGGCATGGGAGATCAGAGTAGGGAGAAGAGAACGGAGACACAGAAATATATATCATGGATTTATAGATAGACAGAGGGGTAGGCAGGCAGAGACTTTAAAAAAAAAAAAAGAGATGCCTTCTGCAAATCTAAAAGCTAAGAGCCACACCTAAGAATTCTCCCTCCTAATAGGATTAAAGTACTGCACTACAGGGCTACCTAGAATTACCTTTGGGATGGTTGGGTGGACTGGGCCATAAGCCAAGTGGATGGTAAAACTTGTTGGAGTGAAAATGTGGAGACTAGGAGAGTCCCTGAGAGACATTGTCTGACAGTACCAGAACTTCCAGAGAAGAGATGAACTGGCAGCTCAGAATGACACTGGCCTTGGAGCCCTGGCTGCATTCCTCTAAGAGAGGAAAGGCCACTAAGGTTCCGGCAAAAAAGACTTCAGTAGAGAGCTGGAAAGATGCCAACCCTCCGGGTGAGGTGGAGCTGCCAGCTGGGTACAGAAGTGCCTTCAGCAACAAGCATTCTGCTATGTAGGAGCAGCATTCTACCAAACTGCTAGTAAACAGGACACTTGTGTTCAGGCCAGCTGCTGAACCCAAAGAGAAGAGGCATGAGGAAAAGCCACTGAATGGAAAAGTACAGACTGAACCAGGAGAAAACAGCAGACACTGCCCCAAGCTGCTGAAGTCAGTAGCTACCCTGTATTCTGTGCCTCTCTCCTTAGCACCCTACGTAAGAACTGGTCTCTCAGTACTGCTGATAGTAGAACTTCCTGGTAGCAAGACCTGCTGGATTTGTGCTTGGAGGGGTTGCCAGACTCTATCTAGACTGTGTAGGCTGCATATTCCTAATCCCCAAATCCAAAACCTGGAAAATTTTGAGCACCAGTATGAGCCTATAAATGGAAGGTTCCACAATCGTGAAACTTCGTTTCTTGTAGAGAATAGGGAAGATGGTGCATAACATTACCTTTGATATGTATGCAGTGTGTATGAATTCTACACAAAATGTAAAGGAATTTAATGTTAAAGACTTGAGCCTCATTCCCAAGTTATCTCATTATGCAAGTACAAATCCTCTGAAATGTGAAAATTATCAGAAACCTTGGCTACATCTGTTTCAGGCCATTTATGATAAGGGATACTGAGCTGGAACTAGGCTCCAAATGACGTTTATAAGCAATAACACTCATTGGTAGTAGTGTGTGTCAGCACTTCTTAGGGGCAGTTTAGCTTGCAGAGAAGGGATGACACGATTCCATGAAAGTCTGTGTCAGATAAAACAGAGGGAATGAGTACACGATGCCTCCTCTGTGGGAGAAAGATGCAGGGCTTGCTTCCAGACTAAGGAGAAACCCCACAGAAGGTCTGGATTCTGCTTGTGGAAACGGCCCCATGAGGATCCAAGCGCCCTGTGGAGTGCAGAGTCTAGGATGGCCACAGGAAGACTGCAGGCGGCACAGTGCCTCACTGGCTCTCCACTCATTCGGTAAACTCTTCTCTCAAATCTGTTGGACTGTGAAGCACGAACGTCAAATCCAGGCCTGGTGTCCCACAGAGGCGAGACAGATTTTCAGCCAGTGAAGACCACCCTGCTGGCTTTCCTAACATCTGCTAGTCACACAGCCTCTACTTTGTTCCCTCCTCCTCAGACTCAGTATGAAGTCTGCCCAAGGCAGGAAATGTTCCCAGACATTTTAAGGCTTTTCCTGATCTGTCACTAACCAGCGCTCCCAAGGAAGGCCTGGCCGTCCTCGCCAGCCAGGTCTGAGTGAGCACTCGGTGGTAAAGGCCATGTTTCCCCAGCAGCAGCGTTCTGTTGAGCTTCTTACGCTGAAGTCCTAGATGTTCTACAAGGCCACATCTGTGAGATGAGACTTTCCTCCTCACCACAAGCCTCCTGCTCCCTCCCCAGAAGAAGCCCTGCCAGTCAGCACCCGCAGGTTTGCGGGCTGCGCTCTCTGACTGAACCCCAGGTGTCTCCCAACCTCACTCTCTAGCCTTGCAAGACAAGTACATTCCTGGAAGCAGGTCAGCCACCTGTGCCTAAGGCTGGTCCGTCTGCAGCCACATCTTATATTCTCGGTGCAGCTTGAAACTGTTTGCTCCAAGAAGCTTTCGGCACAGATTTCATGTAAGAGTGTGGACAGATTTTTCTCAGATCCAGGCATGGATGGGACAGACAGGTGACACACCTGTGCTTACTCTGATTCCTCTCCCCTGCTGCGCAATCACACTACTGTAATGATTCACCACAGGCTGAGTGCCAGAGCCAACCAAATGAGCAGAACCTTCTAAAACTGGGAGCCATGGTGAGCCTTATCATGAGGGATAAGATAATTAAGCTGGGCATGCAGTCACACAGTGACGATTGCACACACCTCAAGACCTGGGGGTATTCTTTTCCACAGTCCAAACTGATTACTTTGGCAGTAAAGAGAAGCAAAAGGAAACTTTTCCTTGCTGGAGTTGATACCATGGTAAAGACGCTGACATGTAGGGGCAAAGAGGTGGATAAGCAAAAACATGAAAATGTCCACCAATAATGGTAAAAAATGACAACATATTTGTAAAACAAAACAGAATTATGAAAGAAAGTAAGGGCTCTAAATTTTAAAATTTGATGAATCATAGAATTCTGACCCAAAACAAGACACGCAAGACTATGAACTACGTTAGTTTGTTTTCTCATTGCCAGTTAAAAATAGACAAAATGATTAGAGTGTTTGGCTGTCAGTGACAAACCATGTAGCCATGTCTTACACGTGGCCGCCCAAAGGAGGAAGAGCTGACATAGAAACAGGGCACTTTACTGGATTTTTGGCTCTACTACAGTGATTCTCAACCTGTGGGGGGGGGGCAAACCTCTTCACGGGGGTTGCCATAGGAAAACACAAATATTTACGTTACAATTCGTAACTAGCAAACTTACAGTTACAAAGTGGCAATAAAAATAATTTCATGGATGGGGATCACCATGACATGAGGAACTGTATTAAAGGGTCTCAGTGTTACAGAGATTGAGAAACACTGGTCTACTGTATTATGGAAAATATTGCATGCCTAAAACACATGAGGATAAATTTATACATGATGCATGTTCGCAAAAATAAGATGACTACTTAAAGAAGTAATCTTATAAAGCAAACACTGAAGAGAGCAGCGCAAGCAGCTGCCATCCATCTGACACGGTAAACGGTGAGTGCCTCCCTCCCCCGCCAATTCCGCAGGACCTTACCTTTCTTGTTCAGGTGCAAGACTGAAGGAGGAGGTGTGGCCACCTTCATGGCCAGGCCATAGGCCCCTCGGAAGGAGTGACTGTCCCTCACGATGAAGGACCCAGGAGCTTTGTCCTTCAGCATGGCAATGGCTAGGAGAGGGAAAGGTGTGGGTGACTGCGGGGGACGAACGCCACTGCCCACCCAGACCCTGCAATGGCTCTGGCTATGCTCCACCTCTGCCAACCACTGTAGTCCGAGCTCTGATGCTCAGCAGCGGAAGAATACTGTTCTCCTGGGAATGGGTGATGGTCCCAGGGACGGCTCAGCTGCTTGTACATGAACTGTTAGAGAGCAAGGTGACCGATTATGTCCCCTCTCTTCTGCACATGATTTTCAACAGTGACACTGGCACTGGAATGCTCCGAGTATCCCAGCTCCAGGACCCCTATTCTTTATAAGTCATCCAAATCTCAGGCGCTCTATGACAGCCCCAGAAGATGGACTAAGACAGTCCCTTCTCCCAGCTGCTTCTGCAACCTGGGCCAGTGGGGACCTTGCTCAGCAGATGAACATGTAGTAAGGAAAATACCATCTTTGCATCTGTGCTGCTAAGTAGGAAGAACAGAGGCAGGAGAACATGAGGACACTGGCAACACAGGACTGCTCTGCGGAGCCCTTGGACTGGACCGACCTCCTACAAAGGCTGCTGAAGGGAAACAAAAAGTCTTTCCAGGCCATGGTTGTTTTGTTTTGTTTTGTTTTTCCCTGCTTCTTTCCCACTTAAAATGACAACAGATTCCTTGAGCTTCTGGGAAGACTAGAGTCTCAGAGTTTCTATTGTCTCTAAACTCTAATGGCAGAATCTCAGAGAGAAAACTAGCCTTCCTGAGAGATGATCCTATGGAGGGCCTATAAGCCCCTTGCACACTGCAGCAATGTCGGCAGGTTCACGCACACCACAGAAAGCCTGTTGTAGGGAGCGCTTGAATCTCTCCGTTCCCTTTCATGGCCCACGGCCACCAAGCTTGGCAGTTCCCCAGTGTAGCTCTCTCCTCCATGGCTCTTTTTCTGCATTTCTCTGGAGCTCAGGACCTCAAGGAGTCCTTAGTGGAGAGCTGAGCCAGTAGACTGTCTCTTCCTCAGAGCAGTGGTGGGCTGGCCTGGCTGGTGAGCTGCTGGCCTGGTCAAGCGGCCGATGTTCACAGGCCACACACTAGGATGCATGCACCTTAAACCATTTCTCACTCAAACCCTGTATGTACTGAGTTTTCACAATCAAACTGTGAAGATTGTGGAATGGTCCCAAGTGGCCACAAGGAGCTACCACAAGGAGTCCCACAAGAAGGACCCAGAGACAAAGTATGGCTGGCATTGCGAGGGGCCCCTTGTTCCCACCTACCTTGTTCTCTTGAGATGTCGGCCTTGTACCAGAACTTGGAAGTGTCTTGAACAAATTTCACAATCACGAGCTTATCATTTGGGCTCTCTGTGAAGCAAAATTTTAATACAGAATACTTGTACTGCTGCATTATTTATCATGACGCTACAAGTCCAAATCCATGTCTAGGTTTGAAGGATGGACATGAAGGTCTTAAGGGGCTAGGGTACACAGCTCACAGGGCTGACTGGAAAAGAGAGCCAGGGCCTCATGGTACAATGCAAAACAAAGATGCTTTCAATCTCAGGAAGGAGGGAGAAAAAAAAAAAAAAGAACAGGGTAGCAAGGCTGGTGTCAAACACCTGAAGTTCGCAACTCATTTCTGGATTAATTATTTAACTGTGAAGAAAGAAAGTAACTCTCAAAGACAGATGGATTCAAGTCCGAGAGAAGGCAGCATCTGCACTCTCTACTGCTGCCATGAATCTACAGCCAATTAAGGAGGAAATACTGGAGCTGCTTGGTTTTAGGCCAGCAGGATAGGAGAGAAGCAGCAAGGGGTCCACACATTTCCTGCAGGACAGCTGACTTAGCACTGGAGACCAGCTCTAATGGGAAAGAGACCCCAGAGCCCTCCTCTCCTGAGGGGACGGGCAGATGCAGAGGCATACCTGGCACAGGTGAGGCCACTTCTGAAGGCTTGCAGAAGTCTGGGAGGACATTTGGGAAGGGGATGCTCATGGTGCTCCCGCTGTGGGGGCTGGAGAAACCGCTGGAGGAAGGGGAGACTGAGCCCAGAGAGCGATCTCCCTCCGAGGCTCTCTTCTTCTCGGGGAGGGGCGGCTGACCAGGTAGGCTTACACTCTGGTTCTGCAGGCCTGGACCGTGATGGCTTCCGGGTCCAGGTGACACCGTGAGAAAGTTGTGGGACAGGAAGCCGTTGTCGGCAGCCCCTGGTGTTGGCAGAGGGGCTCCGGGAGTTGGCGATGTGCCGTGGGAATTGACCAGCGAGGCGCCTGGGTCCTCGCCAGGCGGAAGGCTGCTTGTTACTGGGGCAGTGTGGAAGCCTAGGAAGGCTTGGCTGCCTGCAGGAGGCAGGGCATCCTGAGGCTCCGACATGGACAGCTCATGGCTGTGGAAAGAAGCCTGGAGCTCCGAGGACTGGAAGCAGGCCAGCCCTGGCGAGCCCTTACCAGAGTTGCAGAACTCGTGGCTGCCGAGGGGACTTTCAGATGGGTGGCTGTTCCCCAGCAGCGTTACGGTGGACTTGGGGCTGCTCTCCACCCACTGGCGTTCGGCAGAAGGTGGGCTGTTCAAAAGACAAAAAACGTCACAAGGGAATGTAATGGACATACAGGTGCCTCGAAACTAACAACTGTTACAGGACAAAGGTGAGACAGGGTTGGGGAAGTGGGTCCTGAGGCCTGCTGGGCAGCACACAGAATCCCCCATTCCTTATATGTGTTTCCCTGACCCAGGCTAACTTCTCTCTAAAAATACTGACTAGAACATTCTAGAAATAAAGAACTGTTAAGTCTTAAATGTCATATCTAAGATGTGAAATGTCCCTTATTCAGTGTATCCACGTGGCATATGCTACCTACCTGTTCTTACTCAGTCATTGGATGACTGGCTGACATGGTATGTGTTTGTGTTCAAAATGTACTATTTAAAAGTGGCCCCAAAAAGGCTGGAGAGATGGCTTAGTGGTTTAAGCACATTGGATACTCTTGCCAAGGAGCAGGGTTTGATTCCCAGCACCTATACAGCGGCTCACAGCCACTTGGAACTCCTGTTCCAGAGCAACTGCTGCCTTCTGTTGACCTCCACAGGGACCAGGCATACATGTGGTAAACAAACACACATGCAAGAAAAACACACATACAATAAAAATAAAGATATAAGTTTTTTTTTAAATGGCCCCAAAGAGCAAGAGACACTGGCTGATTGGCTAAGCCAAATCGGATCTGTAATGTACTTAAGTAGTCAAAGTCATTATAGGTATTTAAGCTTGAAAAAAAGAACATCTTATGTGCAGGATTTGTTCCTGTCTAGGGTTTCAGGCATCAACTAAGTCACAAGACCCTATCTCCTGTAGATAGGGGGATAACTTTCCTGGGAACTACCACATTCAAGAACTTGGGAAAGCCACTAAAAATACAGTTTTTGCAACACGTATTTAAGTTGACACACACTAGTAAAGAGTCTACATGTGACATATGATGTCAAGTCCTTAGAGGACCCCTTTATTTTTTTTAATTTATAATTCTTCATATATATGTACATATATGTATGCATGTCTATCTATCTATCTATCTATCTATCTATCTATCTATCTATCTATCTATCTATCTATCTATCTATCTATCAGTTTTTCAAAACAGGGTTTCTCTGTTTAACAGCCCTGACTATCCTAGAACTCACTCTGTAGAGCATGCTGGCCTTGAACTCAGAGAGGCTGGCCTGGCTGAGTGCTGAGATTAAAGGCGTGTC
Organism: Pachyuromys duprasi; assembly: GCA_028658305.1. Classification (NCBI taxonomy): domain Eukaryota; kingdom Metazoa; phylum Chordata; class Mammalia; order Rodentia; family Muridae; genus Pachyuromys; species Pachyuromys duprasi. Next base: position 2,371,395 of record CM053754.1, read on the forward strand.
CCACACCACACACTGCTGGCACCCTTTATTGTAATGTGAAGGGGTACTGGGAACCTGTACAAAAAACATGGGACCGTGTAGTTCTACTCTGGGCCGGGGTGGCAGCTGGCCTTACTGAGTTCCTCAAGGCCTGCGTCTTTGTAAAACAGATATTTTGGTTTGCCACAGCCCCTTTCTTCCTTTCCATTTTTCCAACACCACTAGGACAGAGTTTCCTCTGTGTTTATATATTTTCCATGTGCCAGTGCACAAGATCATTGTCCCTGATTGGCAGTGTCCAGCACACAGTACTGGGCACGGGCTTGTCTCTGCAATGCCTGAGTGGGGTCATCCCGAGGGCCCTGCTCTACCCACTCCTTTCTCAGCTCAGCGCTCCAGCCTCTGATGAGAGAGCTGAAGCCCCTCTTCCTACCTCTCTCTCCTCTGGCCGGGGCCATTGCTGGAAACTGTGCAGGAAGAGGCGAACACCTGCTGAAAGTTGGGTGTTGCAGGCATATCAGCCCGAAGCATGGTGGGTTTGGGTCCGATGGGGCTCTCTGACATCCCCACGGTGTGGCTGATAGTCTCTGGGCAGCCTCGTGGTTCTGAAGCAAGGAAACAGAAAGCAGAGAGTCCCTGATTGTGTGAGCCATAAAGTCACAGTGTCACCCCTTTCGCATGTTCATAATGAACTAAGCTGACTTCTGAAGTTTTCTGTTGCTCATGGCCACAGTGAACCAGGAGCCCAACAACACAGAAAGCTGGTGGGGGTGGCTTCATTCTACTATGTGCAGATTGTCACCTGTCCCTGTTTCCAAAAGGGAAAACAGCCAATTCCCCACGTGCAATGTCCATCCTGAGGTGGCTCTCCTGTATAAGGGATAGACATATATATGGCCCACCCTGAAAATAAGCAGGAACCTTCTCCACAGAGATGCTCTCTTCCCTTGAGTGCAGGCACTGTGGAGCTACTGTGTGGAATGCTTACCTTTTCTTTTGCTCCCCACCCTCCCATATTAGTGACTCGGAGGCTGCATGTTCAGGGACCATGGCTCACAGATATGATCTGCTACATACTATTCTTGGGAGATGAGGATGCAGGTTCAGAGTTGCCAAGGCATCTAGGACCAAGGTCAAGGTCGCAGAGAAAGGGGATTTGGAACAAGTCAGGCATTCTCAGTCCCAAGCCTTGGGGGTTGGCACCAAATACACCGTAAATCCTGACAAGTGATTCCTGGGAGCTAAAAAGGACTTGGGTAGTCTCCTCTCCGTAGGAACAAAAACCTATGTGTGGGAAACGCACCCAGGGAACATGACCGTGGCCAATCACAAAAGCTTTCACTGCCTTAAGCCTAAGATACCAGAACAGCTTCTATCCAGTTGCTCTTCAAAACCATACCATGTCTGAGGAACAGGCTGCCCTCTCCAACCTGTCTCCTACTCCATCTCACTTTAATTCTGATACGACCTTCTTATTAAAATGTTTTCAGGAAACATGAGAGAAAACAAGCACCATCCTCCCAAACAAGATAAAACAAAATCCCACCAACAACAAAAAAATATAGCTGATTCAAAAATTAGAGTTAAAGCATACAGACTATAGAGAAACAGAAAGGAGAGAAGTTTCACCTTTCAACAAAGAACCTGAGTACCCAGGGATCATCAAGTAGAAACTCTAGAAATTAAAAGCAGAACAAATACAATAAGCATGGGATTGAGGACTTCAGTAGCGGACTGGACTCAGCAGAGGAGAACGCAGACTTGGGGCGAGGAGGAAACATATCGGATGACACTGGACCAAGGGTGGAAAATGCAAACCCGGCCAGAGAGACCAGTGCCAGGATGAAAATGTCTACTTCTGCATCACTGGAGCCCACACTGAGTAGGCACTGCGTGAAGCAGCAGCCATGCTGGAAAAGACATTAATGAGAACTTACCAAAATACCAAAGAAGTCAAACCTCAAGTTAAAAGAAAATCACCATGGATTCCACAATGGAATAATGTTAAAAGGCACACTGCTACTTAGTATGGAAAAAGAAAACTTCTGAAAACCAAGACAAAACCTTCAAAGTGGTGCCTTGTCCATTGGGGGGGGGGGCCTGATGGGGCACCAACTTTTGTGCTAATTTTTACAGCTCTTGTTGAAATTCTCAGTATAGGAAAACCCAGTCCTAACGTGACCATGTCATCTGAGATTTATCTGTACATCCTTGGGACAGGTGTAGCCGCCGTACTCCACCCAGTACAGTCCACAATAAATATTTTAAAATAAACGTTTGGTGCACCAATTAGCTAATTATATGGTCCAAATCCATCCTTCAAATTTTCTGCGGCAACCATGGCAGAGAAACAAATATTCACACTGTTTAAACCATCCCTTCCTTCACTGTTTTCCAGGTGATAAGTTAACCTTCATTCATATCCATCTGCATTTATTTTCCCTCTAAGATATATGAAAGAAGGAAACCAGAACAAGGGAGTGATGCCAGCAATGGTCCTGCCCTTGAGAGGTGGGCATATGTCAGAGGATGAGGCCTGGAGGGAGGTGTGCCTGGGGCTTCCAGGGGACCCTGGGATGATGCCCTTCTGTCTAGAGAGAGCCTAGATGCCTTTTTAGAGTTTATCAGTTACTCTGCTTGTTGCTGTTAAGAGAGGAACAGTTTGTTTTTGCTGACAGTTTGGGGGAATACAGCCCACCACGGTAGAGCATGCATGGAAGCAGAAAAATGAGACATGTGATGTACCCACACTCAGGAAGCAGAGAGTAAGCAGGAAACATTATAAAACCTCAAGTCCCGCCCCTAGTGATCCACTTCCTCCAGTAAGATACCCTCCTCCCCTGCCTCCAAGCTCCCACAACTGCCCAGAACAGTGACAACAACTGGGGATCATATGTGCACAAACATAGGAGCCTGGGCGGGGGAGTAGGGTTAGAATTCACATTTAAACCACAACATAGTGGAAGCGGCATTTGACTGAGGCCTGGAAGGACGGTGGGCTTCAGGTAAGTACAACAGGCTTGAAGAACACCAACCACTGGTCTGCTGCTCATGGGGAGAAGCTGTCCCCACCCTTTTCTGGTGGTACATAAAGGAAGCTCCACTCTGGTCGTGCACATTATGAATGCATGGATGGAAGGACAGACGAATGGGTGGATACGTGAATGGATGAACAGATGTTTAGGTGGGTAGAAGGAAGGAAGGATGAATGGGTTGGTGGGTGGATGGCAGAAAGAAAGGAAAGACGGATGTATAGATGAATGGATGGATGGGTGGACGAATGGGTGGGTGGGTGGGTGAGTGGGTGGATGGTTGAATGGATGGATGAAAAGGAATGACTGGTTTAGAGCTTAGAGATGAAGTCCAAAGAAGGATGTGGAAGTTCTGCCAGAGTCTGGCTGGAGAGTAGAAGGAGGTGCGAATTGCCCCTTGGATCCAGTCCCAAGAAGCAGCACAAGATCTTTGGAATCTTAAGGGCAGTTCATCAGTGAAGTCCAACACTGTCTGAGGATTACATACAAGCCAGCAAGGTATGGAGAAGTGTGGTGCTTAGCATCTGTTCCTGTGACTGCTGCTCTCCAGGAGACCACACACAGCATCAGACAATCATCACAGCTTCTGTCTCTACTTGCTGAGTCCCTGCACTTTGAGGAGCTGGGGACCCCACATGCTAAGATTCAGAAGCACTAAATATGCCTACATGGCACCAATGACTCCCTGCAAATGAGCACAGGCTGAAGACAACCAAATCCCTCTTTGCTTCTGTTATCACTTGGCTTGCTGTTTTCCCAGAAAAAAGAAAAAAACAGCAAGCCCAGCACTTCCCATGAAAGTGGCTTTGTTTATCATTCATTAGCACCAACTCTGGAGGCACTGTGGCTATGTGGTTCCCTCTTGTCTCTGGCCTTGTGTCAGTACTTAACCCTTTCTTTACAGAAACAGCTCTCTAAGCAACAGGCTGCACGTGCATACCAGGCGTTTCATGCAGGGATGCCCAGGCACCTGGTCTAATTTCCTCTGAAGTTCTCCTTCCCCAGCCTGCACAGAAATGCATGTCAGCAAAAGACACCCCTCTCCCACAGCTTAATGCCCCAGCAGCAAATGCAGTTATTATCTGGACCTTTACACTCACAGACACATGGGTGCTAGCTGCTTTTTTTTAAGACAGCAGGATGATGATCAAGTCTGATGACCACATTGCAAAACCAAGAAGACACTGGTGGACATACCAGGTTGCGTGGCACCTATACAGTGCAGGAATAGAGCTGTCATCTTAAGTGGCATCCTTTTAGGCCACAGGACCCCACAGGAGCTTTACCTATTTTGCATGTGAGAAGAGTGGAATCCAGAGTTTAGGCCTTGGTAAGTAAGTTCTCCTGTGTACTGTCCCTGCTGACAGCTCAGTGCATAATATAGAAATCCCACAGAATGGGGGAGTATGCTGAGATCTTACTCCAGGCACCGATACAGCCACCAATCAAGCACACGGACTGCAGATCGGCCCACGTACGTTTTTAGAAATCTACCCCTGAGAAGAGCAGATGGAATAGTGGCCTGGGTTCTTTAACTTCAACACGAGGGACATAGTAATACTGCTGGTGAATGTCACGAGCAGGGATGGTGAGTAGACTGTCCTAGAACCTCAGTTCTATTTCTTCAAGTCTACATCCAAACCAAGCCTATAAATCACCCAATATAGTGACAGAAACGGTGAGGGAAAGAGGAGAATGACCTCTACAACTGGGGTGAAGCAGTTGTGAAATCTCCATCTCTACCGTCCTTCAGCTATGTCCTTCAGAGAAAGGGACACAAAGACACCATAGAAGGGGCAACAGGTTCTTAAAGCAACTACTCAGAGGGTCTACAGGCAGACCCAGTCCTTTCAAACTCTCCCTTCCTGCGGCATTCAGTCCTCCCCTGTTAAAATACGTTTCTACAGCAGGGAGAGGTCTCATGGGGTCCTGACCAGACACCATTTAGCTGCTGGAAACCACACTCCTATTTTCCTTCTGCTGCTCAAATGCAGAGAAAGGGGTGGAGGGATAATATCATGGTTGGAATCCCAAGCACATCCCACTTTCCAGGTTTGCTCCAAGCTGGTGTGTGCACTTAGTGCCCTTAGTTTAAGGGCACAGAGACCTCTGCCTAGCATCCCTTCCAGGCCAGGCCGGAACTGGGGGAGGGGGCTTTGTGTCTTGGGATCTCAGGAATGCCTTCTGTCTTCTCTCTGCCCCCATTTCCTCCACTTCCTTTGCCAGACAAGGGTGAGAAGGGGTCATTGGAATTCTTCCAAATGATCTATTTTTATGCTTTCTTTCAAATACTGCTGCAGGAGTGTTCTGTGGGAAGCTGGACACCAGTCACTTTGCACTGGCCACTGCTGACTTGTAAGTTAACAAACAAGAAGGCTCTGTGCTTACAGGCAAAACCACTGCTAGCCTGGGAGCCTGGAGAGTAATATTATCTTCATCCATCCATCTACCCACCCACCCACTCCCATCCATCCATCCATCCACCCACCCACTCGTGCATCTGTCCATGTATTTTATCTGCCTCCTTCCCTCCTTACTGTTCAGACCCCCCTTAAACAAGCAGTCTCCTTTGCTATCGCTTGAGAGGCCTGGCTATGGTTGCATCAGCCTCATCTCTTACTTAGCCTGAATTCTGCTGGCACAACACAGGAGATACTGGATACATTTTCAGGATCTGGGGTTTCTCAACCCTTCTTCCTTATATTATCAGTGGAGGTCCCAACAAATGGCTTCTGTAGTTTGTTTACATAAGCATTTAAAAATTCTATTTCCAGACGGCAAAACTGTTTATGAAAGATTTGACAGTAGTGAAACTTTAAGGTGTCTTTAGCTTATAATTCTGCTCTTTAAAAAAATGATATTAAAAATAGCTTTTGGGAAGAAAGGGAAAAATGGGCAGGCAGCCATATACAATTTGAGTTAATTCATGGAAGCCCCAGTCACTGAAAGAACAGCATGTGTTTCTTAATGAGAATCTAAGTACTGATTCCCAATCCCTGTTGACAGTATACAAACATACGTAAAAACATATGAACAGGAAGGTGCGTGCTTTCTTCTTGCCAAACTGCTTCTAGGTAACATCTGAGGTCAATGTTCCATGGAGAATCAACTCTGTGCTCTTGACACAAGCAAGGTTTTCATTTCTGCTGATGGCCAGAGGCATCGTGGCTGCTGCTGGAGTTTTAATAATTGTAGTCATTATTTTAAGTAGGGTCTCACATAACCCAGGCTGGCCCTGAAAAATGGATCATGTGGTTCCACCTCCGAAGTTCTGAGATTATAGGCATGTGACACCACACCTAGCTTTGGAGTTGGAATTCACAGCTACATCACCCTTCTGTGACGTTCTCATCCCAACACCTCCTTAAAAGAGAATCATTCTGGTCTTCCCTCTAACCAGTAACAGGAAAAGAAGCAGAGACACCGATAAAATAGTGTGTTTTCCTGCTCTTTGGAGATGATCCATTTATTCAAAGATTTTCATAGAAACTGGGAAGCAAACACCCTGTCCTGCTCACTCATTGCTGTGTACAGAATCCCAATGTCTCTCCACAGAGTGCCTCAAAGCAGCCTGTACCCTGAGATGCAGTAAGCATGGCCAAGCTGCTCTGGAGGTCCCCAGAAGCTCACGAGAGATGAGCATCCTGAAAACTCACTGTGGTCCGAGTTCTCAGGAAATTTTACAAACCCTTCCTGCCTGCTAGACTTTCAACAAAAATAGATGGAAGGAGGCCTTGGGATGGGGAGAGAAGGCTACCTGGAAATCACACTATCTAGAAAACAAGCCTGGGAGTGTGGGTATGGGACAAAGGACAAAGAGGAGTCCACCTGCCTGGTGCCAAGAATTCTTGCAAAGCCAGGTCAGGACTCCAGGATGCTCAGCCACACTTCATTGTTATTATTTAATTGCTATAAAACAGACATGGGTTTCTATCATGGCTACCTCTAAGTAACAATTCCAGCGGCCTTAAGACCAACTTCACTGCTGGTGAACCATCACTACCATCTACCTCAAAAACTTGTTCTTAGAAACTAAAATTCTGTCCCCTATGAATCAACTCTCTTTGCTCCCATTTTGTTCCCACCTCCTAATAATTCCACTCTCCTGTCTGTCTTTATAAAGTCTCCACTTCCATAGACCATATACGTCAATCATGCAGCATTTGTCCTTCAGTGGCTACTTATTTTACTTAGCATAAAGTCCCTGTCTTTCACGAATACACATGGTGGCTTTTGCTGGAAAGGCCTCCCCTGCTCAGGCTGAATATCCACCCACTGTGTGGAATCCTTATTCTGCCTGCCCATCACTTCTGTAAGAATTCGTGTGTTACAACTGTGATTAGTTTTAGTGTCTCCTTTCTTAATCTTTTAGCCAGTTTGGATGGGCACCGGTCATTGCAGCAGAAACTGGCCTCAGTGACAGAAACTTGCTGTTCCTGAGCTGCGACCCCTGGAGGCAAATAAACATAATGACAGGGTGGGTAAGCTACAGCTAGGGTGAATGGAATGGCACCAAAAAGAAAAAGGAAGGCATCAGCTCCTTCCATCCCCAAGGAAGCCCTCCTTATGCAGAGGAAAAAGAACAAACAAACAAACAAAACAAAACAAATTCAAATGCAGAAGTGTTTCAATACACTGGAGGACCAGTCTCAGTTCCTTCAAAATCCCTGGGCTGATTGGGGCCTAGGATCAAGGCCACATCATGAGCAGACCGGTACCTTCAGGGGAATGAACCAGAGCAGGGACAGCCAGAACTTCCTGGTGATGAAAATATTCCTAGCAAGCTCTGGTTGCTCAGTCGGTCCCTGGAGAATTTTAGTCCCATAACTGGGTCTGCCCATAAGCAGAAGTCTTGGTACATTATGTCTGTGGGGCGGAGTCCCCAAAGAATCTAGCTGTCCCTTAGAAATGGGACATGTGGAGGATGCCAAACCTTGTTTCAGCCCTACTCGAGCAAGAACTCTCAGTACTAGAGGGCTTCATACACAAAGTCCACAGAGTCAGGACCCAGGACAACCTTTTCCTCCTCTAATGAGCACCTCCTGGTGTTCCACTCTGAGTTGCGTGTTACCCTCAGACTCAGGGTGCAGAGACACCATGCCTGATATGTATGTCTGCTGTCTCTGATTGGAACTGCAAGTCCTTATCTGCTGTGGACATTTAAGATGGACATAAACCCAGAAGTCATCCATAGAGGAGCCTTTTCTCCCGTGCATGCTTACACTCCTAGCCCACAAAACACCCAGGACCATAAGCAGTTTGCAGAAGGTTTCCTGCTTCCGTCCTGAAACTGGAACATCACAGGTCAGATTCCTAGGCGAGTCCCTAACCAGACAATGTTAGCACTACCCAGAACTTCTGATACTGTGAGCTACAGAGTACACAATACCAAGAGGCCCACAATACCTCAAGACCTCAACTTTGATCAAACTTACCTAACCAAAAGGTGTGTTCTCACTATGGGACAGGCCACAGTGGGTGAAATCTGGCTGCAATCTCACCTGACACTCAACACATTTTACACGTCTTTTAGAAAAACCATAGAATGGCAAACCCATTAGTACCACTGTGTGGCACTCACTGGGCCGCCTTAATTTTACAACAACTGACAAATGCTCATGCCAGCACCCATATAATCACCCATATAATCTAATGCCTGCACCATGGAGGGCTGCGCTGTGTTAAGAACATGGGCACAGGGACAGTGGCTTTGTGCCTTAGCATCGGCAACTGGAGGGAACTGGCATTCTCCCTGCACCAGGATCCCAATATGATTCTTGGACTTTTCCCACAAACCCCTGTCCTTCTTGCTCTGTGGGTTAGAATTCTGGCGTCTGAGGAACTCAGGATCATAGCTCAGGTTACGCCAGCAAACAAGCACCTACTGATTTCTCACTGCTCTCGAAACATTGCCCCTCTCCTGTTCTCACGGGTGACAACCTCTCCTCCCTTCTTATGTCTAATCTTTTACAATAAGGACCACAGTGACACTGGGCTAGGCTCTACCTCAGCGGACTCACTTCAACTTAATGACCCATGTGAAGACGTCATCTCCTACTACAATCACATCTGTTGTCAGGGTAGGGCTTCCATGCAGCCCTAACGTGGAAATAAGATTTTGGGAAGTGTAGCCTTGCTTGATGACAGCAGGGTAGATGAGGGTCTCTATCAGGAGAAGGGGAAAAGGACATGTGGTACACACACACAGCATGATCAGGCTGTAACCACCTTAAGGCAGGGGTTCTCGCCTTCCTAATGCTGCAACCCTTTATTACAGTTCCTCACACTGTGGTGACCCCCAACCGTAAAACTGTTCTTGCTTCTTTATAACTGTAATTTTGCTAGTTGTGAACCATAGATGTCTGTGTTCTCTGACGGTCTTAGGCGACCTCTGTGAAAGGGTCCTTTGACTCTCTCCAAGGGGGCGCAACCCACAGGTTAAGAACCACTGCTCTAAGGGTTAGTCTTAAGGAATAATCAACAGAGTAGCGTGGTGCTGTGTGTTGCATAGAGGCTGCTTCTGAACCGTCTCTTCCACAGGTTACAAGATCAGGATTCTGACTAGGCTGAGCCACATCTCCAAAGCAGGGTGCCCCATGACACCTGCTCCAGGCAAAGGAGGACCCAGCCCACGTTGTCTTCCTTCTCACTTAATTCTCTTCCCTTCTTGGTCTGTGGCTTATGAGGCAAGCTGGTAAGGACCCGAGTAAAATAGGGCCCTAAATGGGCAATGGTGCCTCTGCCCAGAACTTAGGGCATTGTGAGCTCTAGGACACACAATAGGAGCCTTTCAGATCACAGCAACTTTGGATTTTGTGTTTCCCTCACAGGTTTCCAATTTCACTATTCATGCCAACTGACCCCAGAGTGCCAGCACATCCCTTAGCTTTGGGGTTGCCACTTCGCTTTTGGCTGGCTTTCCTTTCCTAGGAGCTGTGCCTGGCAAGCATCACAAACAGAGTGCCACACAGCATTCGGGTGAGGGCACTGCCCAACCAGCTCCTTAGGCAAATCCAAACCCCCAAAGAATGGGCAGGACACCAGTACTACCCAGATGTTGCCAGCCTGTGTTGGCACCTGGCTGGACTTCCAATAACGCTGCAAGCACAGTAAAATTGTTCCTGAAGTAATAACTAATCGATAGGCTGATTTACAGCAAGCTGCAGTTTCTCTCATGGAGGACTGCTTTCCCACGAAGGCCATCCTGTGACAGAACCTTCCGTGCCCGAGGCTCTCAACTGGCTCTGCAGAAGGATTCTTGCCTCATGGCAGTGAGTTCAGGATTCCAAATGCTGAGCACCGTTTAAGGGAAAGGTGACACAGCTGAACGTGGTGATGACCTGCTTTACACATACTGATCTCTCCCAGGCCAATCAGCTCAAGTTCATAGTGAATGACCAAATGTTTACTCACTGTCCAGCCAGCCGGTCAGGAAAACTGACCCGCTGGAAAAGACCCTGGATCATCTATCCACGTCTAGTGACAACATCCATTGGGCATTTCCTGGATCCTCAGTGGTCCTCCATCATGACAGAGGTATGAGGTTCTCAAATAAAGCATTGTAGTAGAACACTTAATACTGGCCAGAACTGGCTGGAACTGGCCCAGGCCCAGGATGCTGGTATCTTATACAGTCGTGAAACACAGAATGAAGCAGAAGGCAACAGCAACATTGACTACAAAGAAGAAGTGGATTAAGTTGGGGAAAGAAAATGAGGCAAAAATAAATGAATAAATAAAATTAGCTCTGAAATGGAAATTCCACCCAAGTGGAATGCTGTGAGGAAGGGGAGGGAAAATGTACGTGATTGATGTGACCAACACAGAACTGAGAGCTGAGGGTAAACATTTGAGTTGGTAAAATGTCTATCATGCACTGTGTCCAAATGAGGACAGAAGAACCCACATTCACAGGAATTCTGTCCCCAAGGAGCAATGAGCCCCACACCCTCCAGAGAAGCACAGTGCTCTATGCCCTGATGTCCTCACGCTTCCACACACACGTCCTGTCCTCTCTGCTATGACCCTGAACCTCCAAGGTAGCCCAGCAAACAGCTACAGCATAGTGCCCTCCTAGGCCAGGGCTGAGGAGGAGGGCTAGCCCACCCAGGGGTCAACTACTCAGAGCTCCCAATGCACAGAGTGTCCGTCCCTACCTCAAGTGCTGCGGTCTCCATGCAGCTCATCTGCAGCACAGTTCCCGGTGTCCTCCTGAAAGCCTGAGCCGCCCAGCTACCAAAGCACTGCAGTTCAAAATGTGTGTGTCTTCTCATCGAGAGTGCATCTGGGTTTACCAGCCACCATATTTTCTCTTCTCACCCGAGGTAAAGGTTTGCTCAACAATACGAATTCTCGCATGGTTTAAAAGGAACCCCAAACCAAGAAGGCCAGAAAGAAAAGCCTCTTCCAACGTGACCTGGCACCGTTCAGGAAGGAGAGCCATCAAAACACTTCTATTTAAAAGCAAGGGACTGAGGCAGAATTCCCAGTTCACTCCAAGTGGCAAAACATGGGTACCAGGAGACACAAGTACCTTATTAGCAGCACTAAGGAATTTCTGTGGAGAGGTATACTCAGAATGTTATCTAAAGATTTTATAAGAAGGAATATCACACTCTGCAGTATTTCATAAATTATGTCAAGGTAAGAAAAAAAGAAATGAAGAGAGAAAAGGGACACAAATAGAAACACACACAAGTTCATATTATCAGCAAGGAACTAGAGAAATAACTAAGAGAGTGTTTGGCTCCTCTGCAGATGCTGCTTGTGTGTGGTGCCAGCAGCATGGCCCGCTGTTTCCAGCGCTATGTGTGTGCTTCCCCACCAAGCAGCACCAACCATCCCACCTCATACAGCTGTTTACCGTTTGCTAGAGTTTAGAAGTGAAGGGTCCTGCAAAGGTCCACGCATCCAAGCATGCAGGTTTGGTACCCAGTGTGAAGCTACTGGACTGTGGCAGGACCTTTAAGGGGTGGAAGCTAATGGGAATTCTGCAGAGGTCACTGAGGGAGTGGACTTGAAGGGATTGAAAACATACACTTCTGTCCTTTTCTTCTCCCTATTTCATCTTCTGGACTTGGAGGTTTTACTCTGTCACATGACAAGCTAGCCCACCACAGGACCAAAAGCCTTCAACACTGTGAATCAAAATAAGCCAATACAGGCTGAGGTCCTACCTCTTGACAGTTATCCATTGATAACTGAGGGTCCTTATTCTTTAAGGTTAGAATGAAAAAGTTTCACCTACAGTAATAACAAAATAATAACAACAACAAATAATCTGTATTAAATATGAAGACTCATCACCATTATGACATATTTATGCCCAAACATGACCCTTCTTTCCATTTATTTATAGCTTTTAAATTATTTCTTAATAAGCTTTGAAGATGTTCCTTTTTGTGAACAATGTGACTTTAAACAACTTCTGAATGACTTTTTACTTCAGTGTCTTTTGACTACCACTAAGATATTATCACCTTGATTCCCCGCAGTCCAGGGGTAACATAGGCTAAAATGGTGATAGAAACCTCGGTGATGCCGGAGAACCTACCAGATATCAGAGAGAACGGGGTTTTGGAGAGACTCCAAACCTACTTCTTCTATAGACTCTTCTCTCTTTATTCCTTATTGCTCTGAGGAAGCTTCACAGAGTACCTTGGAAGCTTTTCTAGTCACGTCCAGTCCCTCGAGGAAGTTGGCCATCCTACTGTCCACCATGGTCTTTTAGACATGTTGAACAAAATACTCATCTTTTCCTGAGGCTAGTCAAGATCAAATACTATCCAGAGGTGACCATCCAAAGCCCTGTGTTTCACTAGTCTTTAGTGGCAGGACTGAAGGTGAACGGGTTCCACAGGGTTCTCACTGTGACCTGTGATTTGAGCGCCTTTAAGTCATAAGTTAGTGCCAGAATGGACTGACATGAAGCACATGGACATAGTGCTCTCTACAGCCACAGAATGGAGAGCTGTTCCCAGGGTTGTCGAGACAGCTGTCTGAGCACCTACCGGTCTGCTTCCCTTCAGTGGGCAGATATATGCCTTTGTCTGTTCTTTCTGTATTAAATAAAAGGAGGAGGATCGAGAGGTAGAGGAAGGAAGGAGCCAGGAGGGCGACAGCGGGCAAACTGTCCAGACCTGGGAGTGACCTCAGCCCCTACTCCACCTCCACTCATGTCTCAGCGTCTCAGGGCAGGGTGAAGCTGTAAGCACAGACCTGCACTCGGGCAGCCACCTCTCACCACTCACTCTCCGGACCACTGAGAAACCCTGGTGCCGTTTCACACATGGTTTCCCACAGAGTAAGAGGCAAGAGAAGCAGCCGGCTCAGGTTAAGCACCTTCCTTCCATGTGTGTGCCAGGCCCCCTGCTAAGACACAGGCAGGCAGGACCTCACTTCATCCTCCGTCATAGGATGGATCCCACACACACGATCTCATAGGGACCTCAAGACAGATTCTTGACTGGGGAGGTAGGAAAGCTGGTTCACCGGAAATCAACAGGAACCTTGCCTCCCAACGGTGTCATTGTGGTCTCTGGTTCTTCAGCCCACCGCTGGAACTGCCTCCCTCCTCATGCATGCATCCTAGGACTTGTCTTGGGAAGGACAAGGAACCTGTTACACAGGTTTGCTCTGAGCATAGGGAAGTTCTCAGTGAGTTAAAGCCCTGTTGCTGTGCTCAGAAAGCCCCCCAAAAGAACTTAAGAAGCACCCACCCCCATGTCCTAGCTAGGCTGATGGTAAACATGAGCTCTGCGTCAATATGGACGGACGGAGATACTTTCCATCTCACCCAAGACTAGGAAAACATTTCCATCTGAGGTGGCCGATTTTGAACATGACATACATATGGGATTCATAGAAAAATGACGATTTTATGTGGATTCCATTAAAGGAGCAGGAAGCTTTTAAAAACGCATTCTCTTTCATTTGACTTGAAGTGTCTCTGGCTCTTAGAAGGAACAAGGTATAAAACGTACAACCAGGAAGTTTTACAATACATAAAACTTAGATGCACAGGGCAGACCCTAACCTGCCTGGGCTTGTCTTGGGGCTTGTGCAAGGAGGGCTTTCTCTCAAGAGTATGGTTGCCTTCTCCTCTCTCCCTTAATCTTCCCTGTGATGTGAGCTAGAACACATACATACACAGCCTGCTAGCTGTAATGTGTCCGCGTAAGATTGACAGATGCTGCAAAAGACCACATATTCCTCCTGCGCCACTTGGAGCCCTGAGATTCTCCCACTCCACATGTGGGGGAGGCAACCCCAGCCCCACCCCAGGAGGAAGAGATAGTGATGGTACCAGTCCCCTGCGTGCAGACGCCCTGCTAGCAATCTGTGCAGATTTCTTCCGTAAATGCCTGTTTTGTTTCAAAGTTCGGGGATTTGTTTAGAAATACTCCCTTCGACTGCTCCAAGCATAGAAGAGACAAGAGAGCGCCTCATTGAAATGAAAGCCCAGCATCTGCTCCCCAGGCTGCTAGCCTCCTTAGTGGAAGAACTGCTGTCTGTGGAGGAGGCTGTGCGGGGAGCGATCTCTAGAGGGCCTATGGGGTAGGCTGTGGCAGGCCACAATCATCAGTTGGGGCAGAAGAATGCACAGAGCGCTGCACATCTGTAATGCAGGCTTTTGTTCACCCCCAAGGAATCTCAGCAAAGACAGAAAGCTTGCCTTCCCCTGAAGGAGCAGCCGGATTGGCCCAAGGGTGAGGTGTCTTGTCCCAAAGTCTGGGGAGCTGAGAAATGTCACTAAGTGATAAGGGGACTCAGAGCAGAAAAGTGTCCCGCTGGCTTTCCAAGCCCCATTTCATCTAGGTGTTCTGGGGAGCTGAGAAATGTCAGTAAGTGATAAGGGGACTCAGAGCAGAAAACTGTCCGGCTGGCTCTCCAAGCCCCATTTCATCTAGGTGTTCTGGCCACTGGAACTAGGTCTGTCTCCTCCTCCATACACCCACCACTGCCCTCCCCCACGTCCCCGATTAGGCTTTAGCAACTGGACATGCCCAGAGGAGCCAGAGCTCAGGGACATCAGGGACACAGAAATAGCTCCCAGAGAAGACACAAGGCCAGCTGTTGGCTTACCTGGGCACCTGGGATCTGGTCAGTCCATGAAAGGGCCTAGAATCTGCAAGCCTTATGGAACGCACTCTGCAGGCTCTGTCCCAGCAGCCCTGGGGTGGTGAGTCCAGTCCCAAAGGCGTCCCCCACCCACCCCGGGAGGTCTCTGTGTTCTGCCAGTCCCGGGGGAGTCAGGGCGAGAGGCGGGGCCGCAACCTCCAAAGAGGCCCATTCAGAGGGCAGCGGGAGAGCGGGTCGCAGGAAAAGAATCCCGGGATTGTGGGGCGGCAGCGGGCTGCTGTGGGCTGCCTGCCCAGTCAGTGCCTCCAGATTTGGCCCCGCCTGCTCTCTGAGGCAGTTCGCTTCCTTTCCATTCGGCTTCCCTTCTTCTCCTCCCCACCCCACCCCCTTCAAGCTCTGAAAAACCTCCCTGCCAAAACCCACCGTAGCATATTGCCACACCAGGGCCAGTGTCTCATAGCCATACCCTATGCCTGGCCTTCTCAGCAACCTGAGGAGCCAGGAGGAGGAAAGGTAGCTGAGTTCAGGAGGGGAATCTCACCAGTGTGGACCCTCTCCTTCTTCATTCTTCTCTGGTAGATGGGGATCTCACCCCCACAAAACCTTCACTATAGCCCTGAGCAAGAAGCCAGGAGACTTTTCAGCTCAAAACGGCAGATCTTCCTGGCTGCAGTGGGAGCCGACAAAAACTGATCTAGAACCAGCCTGCTTCACCCGGCTGGTAACCTTTGTACCAAGAGGTTCCAGGAAGCATCTACACTATGTCCCCTTCCTCCTGCTACTCTCTGCGTGGGCTTTCCTCTATCTGGAAGAACCTCAAAACAACCACTGAACTCCTATGCATCCTTCTAAACTGCTTACAAACACTACCACGTAATTTCAGTTTGAGAAACTTTCTTGTGCATCAAGTAGAATACAGACAGGTTCCATTACCTGAGCACTGAAACCAGCTGTCACACAGATGGCACAGCGGGGTGTTTGGTCTTGGAGACAGACAAACCACTCCAGGTTTTATCACAAGGTGAAGGCACTGGAGCAGACATTCGTCCTGATGGGTAAGGCAAAGTCTTACCCTGCAAAGGTGAGCTTCTAGACACTTCTGGAAAGTTCTCCCTGAACTTTTTCTGGAAGAGAACATTCTTATGTTCACCCCAGGGTGTTCCCTTGCCAGCACGTGCCAGCGTTGCTCTCACTTCATCACCACAGGTCATAAGTTTCCAGCAAAGCTTGCTGACCATCTTGCTGAATATAAGCTCGTCCAACCCTGCAAGCTCCCAACGGGAACTTGGGGTAGCCTAATCAGGAGGGGCCCCTCAGTCCAGGCCCATCCAGGTCATGTGTCTAGAGCACAGCCAGGAAGACCCCTGAGAAGACACTTCCTCCCTGTTGTTTATGTGCCTTCAAAACAGCTGCTCCTGCTATGGAAAATGCCTGGCCCCAAATCAACAGGATCAGCAGCAGGGGCTCAGGGCTCAGCAGTGGGCTCCGGCCTCAGCAAGGTGAATGTACCAGCCTTTCCAATCTATAACTTTCATCAGAGGAAGGATACTCTCAATGGCGGGCCCACCTCCTGTGTGATTCCTACCTACCCACAGGCCAGAGGACTAGGGGAAACCCACAGAGATGGACGGGGAAGAAGGGACCGAGTACTGCATTTGTGACTGCGCCAAAGCCATGACCCAGGCCGTTCTGAGTGCACTTCCTCAGAGACTTGCTTATTGCCCACCCTACCTTTCTCCTCAGCTACATAGTGAGGGACTAGGATGACTTTGAAGCATTACTTCCTTTAAAGTCATTCTCAAAAACCCTACTGTTTCTTCTAGAGATCAGGGTCAGTACCTAGACAGGGGATGGATACTATAACCAGCCAGGAGGCCCATGGGGCGGGTGGGGGGGGTGGGAGGCAGCAAAAATCCCAAAATACAGCAAAGCACAAATCAGTAGTTCTTGATAGGACCACAGGCCTATGAATGGGCTCAGGCGGCAAGGATGCTGGTCCCATGACACCTGCGACAGGTCCACTGTGGAGCTGACACATTGGACCATAGACTGGAAAGCCTTGCTTTAATTCTACTCACTATTAATTAAAATGGGGGCGGGGAGGGGGCTGGAGAGATGGCTCAAAGGTTAAGAGCGCTTCTGCTGGTAGCTCATCCAGAGGTCTTAAGTTCAATTCCCAGCAACCACATCGTAGCTCACAACCATCCATAATGAGATCTGGTGCCCTCTTCTGGCACGCAGGCATATACACAGACCGAACACTGTATATATAATCAACAAAATAAATTTCTTTAATTTTTTAAGCTTAAAAAATAAACCCAATTTTTGTTTTTCAGTGCTAGAGATGAACCCATGACCTTAGGCATATCCTAACATCTTCATACTAACTTAAAACCCCAGCCCAATGTAGCATTAGCTGGCTTCTAACCCAAGATTCTCCCATCTCAGCCTCCCTAGAGCTGGTATTAAAGCCCTCCTGCTGCAGCTAGAAAGCTCAGGCCCTGGCTGGAAGGAACTATGTAGATTGATACACTCCCTAGAAAAAAAGCAACTGCTTGCTTTGTGTTTAAGTTGTAGGTTTTTTTGCAAACCAACTGACAGCCTTCGCAAATATGAGTGGGGTGTGGATGTAGCCTGCATGTCCTATCTGTAGCAACTGGTATCACCCACAAGACAGAGCTAGATAACCACCACCACAGCGGATAACTCCAAGTCACTCTAATGCCCTGAGAATCAACTGCCCACCAGCCCCAAGAAGAATGTTTCCTGACAATTTTGTAGAGAAAGGCTTTACAACAAAACACAGTCAGTCCCCCCCAATCCATGTGCCCACCACCTCAAGGTTGTCCAATACCATACCTTTGGAGAAAACTAAACTCCAACAGCTGGTGACACTGACTCTCCACCAGTGTGCCATGCTAAGAGCTAACACCAAATTTACTCGTAATGCCTTTTGGAGCACTTGGGTGCTGTTTTACCCTTTTCCCCATAGAGACCTCAAGTGCCTGCCTGTATTTTTCTGTAAATGTGCTCACTGGCCCCTCCTCACAGGCATGGGTGTGTCAGTGCACAGTTCCTATGCGGCACTCGGACAGTCATGCACTCCTAAGTCCAGGTGGAACGAGGAAAATCTGCAGACATGACCATCCATGTGCTCTGTACCATGCCGGTGTATACAGTGGTCCTCCTGAGAGTCTCAGGTCTATGCACAGATGAGAACCATGACTTAAACATGGTACCTGAACTACACATGAATGGACTTTCTACTCAGTCATCCATCCCTAAGGGATACAATATAGTAACTACTGGCAAGGCGTGGGGTTTTTCAGTATATGGAAGAATGGGTGAACAGAGTAGACAAAGTCCACACTGCTATGTTCAGCACACCCTGAGAATGGTACCTATAGCATTCCTAGAGCCAACACCCACAAGTCATAAAGGAAAGTGTATACGCTATCATGGAATCTAAAGAAAAGCTGGGGTACTTCACTGCATTAAAATGGTCACCTCCCTCTTCCGAGAAAGCACCTTGATTTGAGCGGGTGCCAGACACCTCTAAGAGTCCAGCTGATGGCAGGGAGCAAATGGAATGTTCACATCTTCATAGTTCTTACCAACTCAGTTCAGGCGCCCGCCGTACCTCTCACAATTCAGACCCCCTCCCCCCCCACACACACACCAAGCACAACAGGGAACCTGGCCAGGAATGCTAGCCTGAGGCTGTATGCAACCTGGAGCCAAGCCTGGGCCAGATGAACTGGATGTCAGGACCTTGGGAGAAGATGAAGGACAAGCACATGACTGGCCTGCCCAATGAGGAAACGTTGCCACAAAGGTCCCCTGCTGGTCCTGCATACTGTCCTCGAAGCTGTCTGCACTTAGGCACCTACCTGGTTCAGTATTCCCCCAACGCCCAGCTGTGGCTGAGTCTGTAATAGATTTTGGTTTCCATACCTGCCACAAGCTGGGCTCCAACCCTACTCTGCAGTCTGAGTCCCAGAGCATGCTGAGCCAGTGGGGCTTCGGGGATGCATTTTGAATTAAGAAATTCATCTCCAAGTCAAATTTTGGGGGCGTTCTTGCAGACAGAAGATGAAATAGGCCCTCATCTCTAAGACAACATCCCTGATCCCACACATAGTACTCTCATTCTTTGCTTAAAAGATGTTTTCAGAGGTTGTGCAATGTGTGCTAGATTACAGACAAGCTGGGCCTGTCACCATGCCCCAGAGCCATCCTGTGGGCTGAGAATCATGATCAGAGCAAAAAATCCTGTTGGCCAGATGCTGGAACACCCTTTACATGGTATCTTTGAGAACAGCCCACAGGCCTGAATAGTGAAATGAGCTGATAGCAAAGCTCCCCCACTACCAAGCAAGTTGAAGGATGCTCCCCGCTCGGTTTACAAGGTTCCCAGCTCATGGTATCCCTCAAGTTGGCCTGCTTGGGGGATGAGGTGTCAGCAAAGGATGCCAGCAGCTTGTGTGTACTGAGCTGCATTCCACACCAGCAAATTCATGTTCTCATTGAGACAGACTTCTAACAGCACATTCACAGGGCAGTGCTGGACTCTGACCTCCATGATGTTTACTTTTAAGTATATTTACAAGCAGTCCACTTTTTTTTTTCTTTCACATTCTTTATCTGCGGTGAGGAGAAGAAAGGCTGCTTCAAATCTACTAATCCACATCTATGGCTGGGGCTCACCCTTCCCAGTCCACATTCTTTGGCATAGGTTGGAATGTTGAGTGTATCACAGGTATCTGTGCAGACAGTGTGTGCCTCCCACACACAGACACTCTGACATTATGCATATACATATACACACTGGTGCATTTGCTTTTAAGTTCAGTAGATTCAAAGCCACCAAGGTATGCCATGAATGTCACCTGTGTTTACACATATTGTGTTCTTCTGTCTGCTCTGTAAAAATCCTCATTGCAAATTCATAAAAATACAAACAGAAACGAAGCTGGGTATAAAAAGGAAAGGGCAAGCTGGCTGGAGCATTTCATAACATGTCAAACTTTAAGGATGCAACTTTAAAAAGAATTATTTATTTTTTATTGTTTATCTTTGAGATTGTAGTATAATTACATCATTCCCCTCTTCTCTTTCCTCACTCCAAATCCTCCCCAATTTTTCCTTTGATTTTATTTTATGTGTATGTGGGTTTTCCCTGCATGTATGTCTGCAAACCACTGTGTGAAGCGGCAGGGGAGGCCAGAGAAGTGTATGATCCCCAGGAGCTGGAGTTGCGGACAGTTGTGAACTGCCACCTGGGTGCTGGGAACTGAACCTGGGTCATCTGGAAGAGCAGCTAGAGCTCCTGACTGATGAGCTATCTCTCAAAAATAAAATACTGCTTCAAAGTAAGATCAACTAAGACCCCCACTTTCTCTTTTCCTTTCTTCCCCCTTTCCAAATACTCTTGGATCCTGTTTTCCTTCCTCCTCCAGCACACACCATCCATTTCTGCCCTCTGAATTCCACCAAACTCAGTTCCCCTATTCTGAACTAGTGATAAGTTGTTGGATGTTCTTTTTCTCTCTGAACCCAGTAAACAAACAGAGAGGCCCAACCCAACCCTTGACAAAACCTTGTATCCACAGTAAAGACAACAGCCCAGAACAACCCCAGGATCACTGTGCTGCACACAAAGAGAAAGTGCAAAATCATAAAAGCACTCCCTGGAAGTAGACAAACATTAGCCATTAATCGTTTTTATGATGCCCGAAGTCCTCAAATGTTTTCTAAATAACAACTGTAAAAACTGTTATGCGACAAGAATGTTGTGGAGCTACAGAGGGGCAATGGTTGTAAGACCGTGCACATGTGCTAAATGACAGAACTTTTACTTGAAAGTGGCTGTTATGTGATTTTCCCAAATTAAAATAATAATAATAACTACTTTGGAACAGTTATGAAGGTAAGTTATGTCAGGAACACAGCTTTTTTTCATGAAAACATTTCACCATGGTTTTTTATTTTATTTATTTTGGAAATACGAACACTAAGTATCATCTAAGAAATGCAGGATGTTTTATATTTTATGCTAATGAGGTTTTTCTTCTACCTGTATAGAGGTTAACATTAAATGATGTTTACTTAAATTCTTTTAAAAAGGCATTTCCTTCTAAAAGACTCACCTCTGGAGCTGGTTGCATTAGCACACACCTGTAATCCCAGTACCCAGGGAGGCAGAGGCAGGAGGATCACTGTGAGTTTGAGGCCAGCCTGGTCTACAGAGCGAGTCGAAGATAGCCAGTGCTACACAGAGAAACCCTGTCTTGAAAAACTGAAAAAAAAAAAAAAAAAGAGACTCACATCTGGAATCCTAAGACATCTATGGGCACCATCACAATCTCCTATGTTTCGGGGGTACGGTTTGGCTGGAGTGACGATGCACCAGCGCACAGCTGCCCTCCAGGCTTGCGCTGGCTGCTTGGTCACCATCCTCATAACGCTCAAAGTCTCGTGTCAGACAGGCAAGGATGCTCACAGGCCCCTGGACAGTTGCTCAGATGCTGGCGCCGGCTCCTTGCTGGGTGTCTGTGGCTGCTCTGCCATCTCCTGTGCCTGTCCACCACCCTTTGTGGTAACACAAGCTCCTGGGAGAAGCCAGCAGCAGCATTCATTGTGCTTCAACACCAAAACAGCCCTCGCTTGTCTGGAAGAGGTGCTTCTATGAGAGCAAGCTTCCTTGGCCAAGAGAGGCCCAAGGAGCTTCTCTGTACCCACAACTCATGCTCTGCTAAGGTCAGAACATGGCCCCTACCTACAGTTCACATGTTAGAAGGTCAACACCAGTGTGGCACTGTTAGGGGATCTGAGAAGTCAAGATCAAGGCAGATGGACTTTGTCCTCACGAAAGCAGCAGTAGCAGAAATTTCAGGCATAGGCAGGAGAGCTCAGACTTCCTCTTTACCTCCCCATTCCCCAGGTGATGCCTTCTGCTATGGCGAAATGCATGAAGGCATTCTGCTGGTCCCTTTATCTTAGGCTTCCCAGATTCCTGAACTGTGAGCCAAATTTCTACATGATAAACTTACTAGAGGAAAGGCGACTAGGACTTTCTATGCTGTTGACAACAGTTGTGACCACTATTTATGACACTGCCCGTTCCTTTGCTGTTTGTGTTATAGTTTTATGGACAACCTTGTTGACTCTGCTTTGGGCCTAGGTTGGGCACCTGAACTACTCATGCTCGCAAGTGTTCATGTGAACTGCATTTATGAGCTGTGCTGGGACAGATAAGCCCTGCAGTTCTGCAGACCACCCAGTAATCTGGCACCTTGAAGGGAAATGACTGATTCGACAGGTACTACCCGGCTACTGCCTCAGCTACTCAGTCCTCCGTGTTCACAGCGAGACACCTCCAAAGGCCAAATGGGCACTTCTAACAGGGGAATGTCATGGTGGCAAAGCCTGCTAGACGCTAACAGGCTGAAAAGCCTTCCAGAAATCTAGACAAAAAGTACAATGAGGTTTCTTCTTTTCTTTTTTTTTCCTCATGCATATGTGGGTATGTCTGAACGCATGTATGCTTATCACATGAGTGGAGGGGCCCACAGAGGTCTGAAGAAGGCATCATTTTCCCTAGAAGTGTAGTCACAGGTGGCTGTGAGCCACCATGTGGGTGCTGGGAACAATCCGTGCTCTTAAGCCAGGATCCCCCCCCCCCTCTAGCTCCTCTAAATTGGCTTCTTCAGTTTATTCAATGACCAGCAGATCTCAAGTATGCTGTTGTTTGCTTTCTGTCTACTGTTCAACTGTTTGCTGGCGGGCGGCTTGTTTCTGGGATGGCTGGGTGGAACATGCCTATGGCAGGGAGCTGGCTAGCTCTAGGGATATCTGACTCAGGAACCATACGGTTAAAATAAGTGTGAGAGGACCTGGAGAGATACAGGGAACGAGTGGGCCCTGAGCATAGGGAGGGGCTGCCTTCAGAGCTAACCCAGGCTTGAGGCTGGTACAAAGATTCTCCCTTCCATATCCATTCTCATTTTTAGCAATAATTCCACTCAGTGATCCTACTTCTGATATTCAACCATGCTTGGTATCCGATCAAGCCTTTCATCTCTCAGCTTTAACGTCTAAGCACCAGGTGTATACCTTCCTTCAGCAGGAATCCAGTTAGACTACTTCAGCAAGAAGCCCCACACCTGAGTCTCCTTTACTAATTATCTGTCCACCCTGACCCTCCTACTCCACTCTGCTCTGCTGTGAGAAAACCCAGCGGACACTGCTGCATTAGGGCTGAGCTCGGCAATTCCAGCGGCTGCGATAGCATCTAATGCAATCTGCTCTCACGCCTCAAACTGGTGCCCAGCGGAGTCCTCTTGACATCTGCTAAGGGGCAGGATTTAAATCAAAGTTAATGATAACTTTTCATTCCCCAAAAATGCATGGAGTCGCTCATTTGCCCTTTCCAGGGGAGAAAGGATGCTGCATCAAGAATCTAATTCATCAGCCTGGTCTATAAGGGAGTCCAGGATAGCCAAGGCTACACAGAGAAACCCTGTCTAGAAAAACCAAACTTAAAAAACAAAAACAAAACCTCTAATTCACATAGAAAGGTGACTTCAAAATGTACATGGGGTTTGTTGACGGTGGAGAGTGGATGGCTCAACAGGATATTTGAAGTTTGCTCGGGTTTTCAGTCTGACCTCTCAGGCCACACCCTCATGTGGCTAGTCTCCACGGCACTGACTGAGAACTTTGTGTCTATGGTGGCCACTGCTAATCTCCAAACCACTCCACTGAAGGTAGAGATCATTCATGGCTTTACCAGAGCTCAGATCATGATAGAGAGAACCTATACTCAGACTATGAGCTTTGTGTTCCACACAAAGTCCAGCAACGGACACAAGCTGATATCTGTGATGACGAACAAGACAACAGGATACTTCGCTTGTCTAGGATTGAAAAGCTATCTGGGAGCACACTCTTAATAGTTCAAAGACTGGAGCTTGGGCTACATAACTCAATTTTAGAAAACGACTGTGTCGTAACCTGCTGGACAAAGAGAAGCCTGAAGACCAAGAAGCTTGGGTGCTGCCTCAAGAAGAACAGCAGCCTGGGGACAGCCTTTGGAGGACAGGTGAGTGAACACTCTCAGAAAGCAACATGGAAGCTACTCCAACTTCAATTTCCCCAGGTAATGCAGACAGAGTAGTACTTTTCTTCAAAGTCCGGCTGCTAACCAGACTGTACCAGTCTGGGGAGACAGGCTGTCGTGAGTCAGGCACTAACTGCAAAACACTGAGGGTCTCTAGGTTTCATTGTACTGAGTAAGAGCAAGAATCAAGTATTTAGGGACGGAAAGACCAGGTGTGTGTAAGCTACAAGCTAGGTCACACACAGCCACATGCAGAGGTGTCCATGTAGTGGGTACATGCACACATCCTGCTCTTTGTTGGAACCCATTTTCTTAGCGAAGTGGATAGCATTCCTCCTTCAAAATGAGGAGTCACCAGGATGCTAAACACCTATGCTCAGCTGCCGGCAGGCCCTGCTATTGAACTGAGCATGCATCAATTGCCACAAATGTGAGCCACAAACTTGAACATTCCTAAAAATGCTAGGAAGTCTACTCACGCTACTCAACTCCCCACCAGTGGATTTACAGCCACATCCCAAGCCCTGGCAAGACATGTACGTGCCCAAGGCTTTTGATGTGTGATCTAAATGGAAATATTTCTGCATCAGAAGATGCCATGGTAGAAACACCAACCATGCAAATGGTACCGTGGCTGCTATAGCCAAGGGTTCTTACCGCGTCCTCCTTTGCGCAGACTGGCTGGGCTGCTCAGCTGGGGCTCAGGTGGGCTGAATGGAGGGTAGCAGGAGGATGTTTTCACTGGAAAAGAAAGTAACGCAAAGGGTACTATTACTCCCTACCTTGTGGTACCAAGTTAGACCCGGCTGGTTTTAATTCTTTCTTACCATATGGTGTTTCTGGAGACACAGGGAATGCTGGGGTCATACACATGGAATCCTTGCTGTTTGTAATTCTGCCATCGATCATATCGAGGTCAGGGGGATATGCAGTGATCATTGTCTGAAATCAGCAGAGAGGGAGAATAGAAAATTGGGGTCTCAATAGAAAGGTCCTTTCCACACAGAGGTGGTCCCTCAAGATGGTCTGCAGATAGAGCCCACATCTGAGAGTGGGTCAAGGAGAAAGAAACTGGGATCACCACCATGAAGAAACTCAACTATCACCAAAGCTGGAGGAGAGAGAAGGAGCTGAAGGGCCATCATCTTAGTACAGTGCTGGACAGCCAGGAGACGAGGGCGAGGGAGATGTGCCACCACTGTGCACGAAAGCACCACCTACGAATCCTTAACTACATCAGTGTCACAGATAAGTGGAAATACACAAGAAGCCACACATAAAACATGGAGTGAACTTAGGGAGAAATATTCCAGATATCAACATCTGTTTGTAAGAGTTAAGATAATAAGCTGTACTTTCTTTCTGCCTATTCTAAAGGCTATGACTCTTCAAATTGAGAATCAAGTATAGAATTGGAGTTAATTGTTTGGGGATGGTTGCCTGCCAAATTCTTACGAGAAGCCTTAACAACATCTCCTAGTCAGGAGGACTCTTGTCTGTCGACCTCCTCAGGGTCATTATTTGTATGGAGGATTTGGGACCTTGTGTGGCAGACTAGAACAAGTCTGAATTTGCTACTGGCTGCACTGTCCATCTGCAGGGACCTCTAGGGCCAGACCCTTGCTTCTTAACCACCACAACCCACCCACCTGTATGCTTTGCATTTCACATCCATTCTACAGATCAGAACATTGAGGCTTCACTGGCCCATGCAATGTAGGCCCTGTGTAGCCATATCTGGGTACTGTGTGGACCCCACACAGCCTTCTAACCTGTGTTCCCAATCAGAAACCCTGTCGTCACTTAAGAACCATATCAAGGACAGTCAAGGACAGAGAGGTTACAATGACTGGTGACCTATGCAAGGACAGGCACAGCCATTTCCCTAAGCACAAGGATAGGAAAACAAGTGGGGCTGCGTGGAAATGGGGACAGGGCCAGCACATACCTCTTTGATGTCTGCAGGAGAAGAAAATGATCCCAGGCTTGGGGCTGGGTCCACTCCAGCCTTTCCCCATCCACACTTAGAAAAGGGCACTTGGCTCCCAGCATCATTGTCATATTGTCCGAGGCTCAGCTTCCGGAGCCGTGCCCCGATGGGCTCATCACCTGAGGAGACGACGAGGAGGAGAAAAACAAATGGGCTTCTGGGTATGTTCCTTACAGCAGAATGTAGAGACCACTAACAAAACCCAACTTAAACTATCCACAGTGCCATCACTAGTCAGCCACCTCACACAGACATGAAGGCTGCTATGGGCAGGCTAACAACCCAAGGACATCCTGGGATGCCCAGAGACAAGCCAGGACACTCCATCCAGAAAAGGCCTTGGGGTGCACGTGAGGCCAGGTTCCAGGACAGTGCTGACAGTGCTGGGGCAGGAGACTGCCACGGAGCGTGAGTTCAGAGCCAGCCAGCTAAGACCCAGGCTTGGTGTGAGCACTGAGAATAGCACCTGCAGTGACCCAGGCATGGGGCTCTGCCATCACAAACTGAATCTTCACATGGAGGATACTAAGGATGAACATTTAATGTCCCGATGCCACTCTCTGCCAGAAACTCCACAGGCACTTATTTACTCTAGACCCACATGTTCATGGTCCCTGCTCTGAGCCAAACCTGATCATCTTCTTGTTGGGGAGAAAAATATGTCTGGGCTAGTCTATTAACTTTTTAAACTTTCTTCCAGGGAATTCTTACAATTGGGCAACAGGGAGAAAACTGCAGCAGCCTACAGAGGTGATATCAACTCACGATGTAGTCTTTTCACACCAAACTAGGATCTGCTGACAGTCAAGGCATAAGCTAAAAAACCTAGTATCCCTATAACTATGGTGAGGCATGCCTGTGATTCCATGGGGCAGGACCACTGTGGGTTCAAGGTCAGTCTGGACTAGGTGGTGAGACACTCTTGAAAAGGATGGCTCAGTCTGTAAAGTGCTTGTTACCCAGGGAGAAGGCTCCACAGAAGGTTGCCAAGATTCAGGCTCAGGGAGACAGGCAGGCTTCCTAACTCTTGTGTGATGCCAGCTGGGTATGGTAGCACACACCTTTGATCCCAACACTCAGGGAGGCAGAGGCAGGCGGATCTCTGTGAGTTTGAGGCCAGCCTGGTCTACAAATCAAGTATAGGAGGAGCCAAGGCTACACAGAGAAACACTGCAAAACAAAAAAATGTGTGTTGTCCTAGCAATGGGAAGTCTGAAACAGCAGGAAGAACAACTTCCAGAAAGAGAGAGCCATAGGACACAGCAGCAACCCCAGGAAGAGCCCAGGTGCCCTGCACCTGCCCCCACAATTGTGACAAGGAAGACAGATCAGAAAGAGATCACTGTGCACCCATGGTAACTGCTGACCAAGCTGTGTCAGGACTCTCATGTACGAAGATCCATAATCCTTTGATCACAGTGCTGAGCAGTAGAATAGTTTTAGAGCTTAGAGTTTGCTCTGCATCACACAGCAAATCACAGCCACATAGCAATGTCACCCATTGTCACACAGGCAAGTGCTTTAGGGTACCAAAGAAAGAATAAAATGGTACAAGAATATTCAAAGGCCACTCTCTGGGATGTGGAATTCCAGGCAAGGGCTCATATTTTCTATGAATGTCTCCATTTTTTTTAAGCTTTCAAACTAATTTTATCTTTTTTAAAATTATAACCCAATTACATTTCCCCCCTTTCCTTTTTCCCTCCAATCCCTCCCACACACCTACATGCCTTGTTCTTAGTCAAATTCATGGCCCCCTTTTCTTTAATTGTTGTTATACACATAAATCTATATACTCATATAGTGTATATATACTGATATGTATTCCCAAATACATAAAATAACCTGCCTGGTCTGTACGTTAACCTGTATGCGTATGTTTCCAAGAGCGGCCATTTGTTATTAGATAGCTATTTGGCATGCTCTCCCCTGGAGACGATTTCTCTTGCTCTCAGCACCCCTCAGCTGCCTGTGGTTCTTCATGTAGGACTGAGGCCTCCAGAGCTTCCCCTCCTCCATGTTAACCTGTCCACTGGTGTCACCTTGGCCAGGTCATGTTTAGACATTCACGTAAGACTTCACGGGTGTAGCTTCTCTGACATTTCTAGGAAACACCATCTCATAGCAAAGTTCCTGCTCCTTTGTCTGTATCTTTTAAAGTTTTCATTACTAATATTTTTTTTATTTTCTAAAGTTAAGGAAGATGAGACCTCGATTCTCTCTGGGAGAAACAAACCTTCAGCTTCTTTTTTCTCTCCTCTGCAGAGCTCTGCTTGGCCTCTGCTGGTTCTCTCTGAGCCTCGGGTTTTATAGTGTGCTCACTTCTGCTTATCTTCATAAATTCTGACATTTGGACAATAAACATTTCCTCCTCTCTGAGGAGCCCACATAGGGAGTACTGGATGTGACCTTCATCCAGTACTCCAGTACATCTAGTACATCCTAAGGTGATGTCCCCAACAGGTGCCACAAGGTGCCACACTGCAGGGGTCTCTGAACTTTTTTAAGTGTCCAGAGACGGTAGGTAGATGTGACATCTCCAGGGAAGGACCTGTTCTTCCTGTTTTTCAGGCAAGATAACTCAGAAGCTAGGTTCCACAACAGGCCCAAGGCAGCTTAGCAAGTACAGTGAGAAAGCAGAGCTTAAGTCTAGGCCTGAGGCCATGTCCAGAGCCAGAACACTCCGTCAGCTTTGTCACCACTATGCAGCAACAGCGCCTACAACAGAGACCCCATGAGCAGCTGTTCCTCCTCAGCAATGGGAGGTGAAAGTAGAAGAGGAAATTCCCAAGGATGGGGGCGCACTGAACCAGGCCCAAGAAGCCTCCACAGGAATGGTCACAGTCTCTTACACACCCATTGGCTGTCAGCTCCTGTCAAGCAAAGGTTCATGTTCCACTCCCACACTCACTGTCACAAACACCACCCTCTCAAATGCTCTGAGTCTTACTTTACATGGTACACATACTGAAATACGCATAAACACCCAGTCTCTCAGCAATACACACCTGCCACTCAGTGACATATTCTCTCCTTTGTTCTCACATATGGTCACTCAGACATAGACCACATGTGCACTCTCACACTCGTGCATTTAGTCACTTCCACATGTGCAGTCTCCCACACACTCTCACACATTCACACTCACACACTGAGCTCCATACTGACACAGCCTCTGCCTGCACATGCGTGCTCGCTACTGGAGGAGAACTTTGGCACTCCCACCCCATTTCTGCAAGCCCACACTCCTGGGTACTACAAGTCTTCCCATTTGAGGATGGCTACCAGGAAGGAGGTGCTGGGCATTCCTAGAAATGAGCTTCTTCCAGGAAGAGGAACCCCAGGAACTCCACTTCCAGGGCTGGACATGTGTGGTGCAAAGCTCCCCTTCTTGCTAGGAGGAGCCCTCGCCTGTCATATTCCTTGTGCCGACACCCTGTCTCTAAGGTTTATAATGACCCCATGGCAGCCTCAAACACAGACACCAGAGCCACACAAGAATGGTGGGGCTAGGGACTGGCCAAAGCAAAGTGCAGGCACCTCCACTTCAGCCTGACAACAGGGCCTCTCAGAGCCGCCGCTTGAAGGTAGGAAACACGGATGCAAACACAAGTTTGTGCCTCATCACATTCTGGTTATCTAGAGGTCTGCAACGAGGCTGGCTGCTGCAGGGACACTTCTCTAGGTGTTTCATTCACTCTCTCTGGTGTCTGCCAAGCAAGTCACCTCTCTTTAGAAAGACTGAAACAGCAAGCACCGTGTCTCCGAGCTGCTGGCTCCCTCAGGCTCAGCTTGCTTACTGAGAATAGATATGGAGGCATCCATCTACCCAGGCATGCCAGATCTCAGCTCCAATGTCCATCCCCACTGATGCCAGGAACTGGTGTCTGTGAATGGGTGAGTGAGGGGAGGGCAGGAGAAGGATTGTGGAGGAAGGGATGAGCTGGACGTGGTCAGCATCCTCCGCTGAAGGCTGACTTCTCAGGCCTCCCTTAGAGAGCCCATGGTAGTGTGTGAAACACATGCTCCCAACCCTCCCTTCCCTGGGAACAGCGCCACACTGTGAAGAGGACGCATGGCTTGTTTCTTTCTTTTTCCACTGTAGGCTCAATGTGTGAGCATCTGCAGGGGAATAAATCCTGTGTGCTCCTTAGGTCACGCTCTGCACTCACAAAGCCACTGCTATGCACCACCCTTTGTCCTCCCGCTGCTCAGGATGTCCCTGGGTCTATCTCTCTGTCCCTAGCAGGACTCCAGGGGCTGCGGGTGAGAGCTGGGCCTTCAGAGGCATATGTTCCCCTCAATGGCTCATGTTCCACATCTGCAGGAAGCAGAAACAGCAGAGTTCATTGGTTTACATTATGTGGGTCCCAAACTGACTTCAGATCTCCAATACAAAGCTGACTTGATGAGCTGGGGTGCTCTGAATAGTAGTCAACAAGGAAATAGCAGGTAAAACCTACTCTCTGAATAGCACAGTCGAATCCGTGCCACAAAAGTGCCCGTAACAGTATTTACTTTTCATTTCCCTGTAAGAAGTCAAATCAAGAGGGAAACAGAAAAGGGGAGAAAATGAAACAAGAAGACATCATGGGAGCAGGGTGGTGTGCTGGTGGGCTAAGCTGTGGCTGTCATTCCCAAGGCTGGTCTGAAAGGCGAACTAAGAGGAGTTTTGCTGGCTTGGAGGAGACTTCTTGGGGCTCTGGTCAGCCCCACACTCACACCAACCCCTTCTAGGTTCTGAAAACAGCCAAGAGAAAACAGGGACAAAATCAAGCCTAAGGGGACATTTGCAGGCAAAGGGCCTCTCCCGTAACTGGGCAGACCCACCTACACCTGCTGGGGCCCCTTGGCTACATTCCCACCAGTGGGTGCTGGGCCCCAGTTGTTGTGGGGAGCTGCACCTGCTTCCAGCACATTCCCTGAACTGGCCCCTGGTGCTTACGAAAGCTCAGAGGGCCCAGGACAAATCAGAGGCTACTTCAGGCCTGTGTGAGCACAGATCACAGTGGCCTGTAATCATGCCTGCGAGCCTGTTCCCAGGAAGCCTGGATGAAGCAGGGCTCAGCATGGAGGGAGGGACAGTCAGCATGGTGACATGCTTTGCTGCGGCAGCATGAGTGGGTGACCCACCACCCATCAACCCACCACTTCCTCTGCGCATTCAGCTGTCCTTCCAAGGGTCATCCTACCACCTGACCCTAAGGACCCACCTGACCTCAGGCTATAGCTTAACACCTGAGTCCCTATGTTCTCTTTACCACTGCCCCCAGTGCACTGACATGTGAGGACAAGCCCCTGGGCACCGCCTAGGACCCTGTCAAGTCTAACACGAGCTGAGACTACCGAGTTTCTGGAGGGCACTGAGCCTCAGAGAGACTGGGAAGCTGGCGCTAAACTGACGAAAACACAAGTGGGGACAGAGCCCTAGAGCATTCCAAGGGCAGGCAGCTGTGTGCACAGTGTGGGAGTGGGCCAGAGACAGCTAAGATGGGGGAGAGGCGGCACTCCTGCCAAGGTCACCAAGATTCCGGAACAATCACAACAGTACTTCGTCTGGAGACACTGGAGGCCTTATGGACAGAGGTGCATAACCCACAGGGCCCACAAGAATTGGATCCCGCCCAAGATTTGTCAGGTACTGTGTTAACATACAGAGCTGAGTCCAGGATAGTCCAGAATAAATAATATTATTACTGGGAAGCCCTGAATCCGTGTTTGGGGGGAGGGGTTTCCACCACTTACTAGAAAACTACCTTTTAGAAGAAATCTCCCACAATGCTCCTTGGCAGTTCTACACCTCTTCAAATGCACCAAACTCCTAATTGTGAGAACAAAACCCTTCCTCATGGGTCTCAGTCTTCCATGTCAACGGTGCTATGGGCCACGCAGAAGTTTCTTGGTGTCACCTGGCCTATCTGGAAAGAGGGAGAGCAGTGCCAAGCAGGAGACACCATGACACCCACACTGACTTTTCAGGACAGAATCCCTCCTCAGTGAGGCACATGGCCCACTCTGTTGCTAAAATAAAGCTAACAGTCCTAGCGAGAGGCAGCTTATGGGGAGATACATGACCGCTGGCTGTCCTCTACATCCTGCACAGCAAGGTCCCCAACTCTCCCATTAGAACCAATCTGGAGGAACATCCCAGCCTCAAAGAGCCATGGGTCAACTCTCCGGGTGACTAGATCACAAAACCACAATTATAAATGTGTGGTTCTCCAGCAGAATGTCATTACGACCTACTGAGGGCTTCACTCTTCCTCTTTTACATGTACCTCTTCCCTTGGAGTCAGAGGACACGACTAAGCTTTCAACTTGCAGGCGCAGCTCGTCTGGACGCAGAAGTCAGTCAGTCAGTATAAAGTACTTCAGACGCTCAGGCCACTACCAGACCCATCAGCCTCCCTTTGCAGACAGGCGAACATGCAGGCATCCTTAGCACCTGCACTCCAAAAGCCCCCAAGTGGTTCCAGCTTGCAGCGTAAAGCATGAGAGGAATCTAAGTCTTTGAAAGAAATAGTATGCAGCTCCCAGGTGATAGCGGACTCAGGAAAGCTCCTGCCGCCACAGGTGTGCAGTGGGATGGATGTGGTACCTTGCTTGGCCACACTGAGTATCTCA
The DNA here is from genome assembly GCA_028658305.1 of Pachyuromys duprasi. Lineage (NCBI taxonomy): Eukaryota > Metazoa > Chordata > Mammalia > Rodentia > Muridae > Pachyuromys > Pachyuromys duprasi. The sequence continues at coordinate 2,404,222 of CM053754.1, forward strand.
ATGGTATGTTATCAGAAGCTCTGAACAACGTACATACACACAGTAGCAAACACCTAATAAAAAGCAAAGGGGTTTGGTCCTAGAGCATGACCCATTTTGAAATACAATCTTTATTTTCTATCTGGGATCCTAGAAGGAGAAGCACCCATAAGTGATTAATTCATCTTTATAGGATCATGTCAGAATGAAACAAGGCTGGTACCACATGGCATGTGGGTGGTTCTGGAAACTCCTTCACATTCCTGAGGGTGAAAACAAATACAGCAAAGGCTGTTTTGTGCTGAGGCAGGGGCCTCCTGATTTCAACTCACTCAAGAAAATAGTTAAAACCTCTATAGAGAATAAATAGAGAAAGGGTAGGGTGGTGAGGCTGGTTCTGCCCAAATGTTCCCTTTTGGCAAGCTAGGCAGAGACAGGCTCAGTGGCCCCAGCCACGAGGCAGGTTCCTCAAGAGCAGGTGGGATGCATTTCCCAAGAAGAAAATGGGAAGGATACTAAGAACCGAAGTACTGAGTATCATTATCTGGAAGAAGTCAGGAAAAGCCCTCTGTGGATACACAGGACCATCCCTTCCTTAACCTGGTCCTGATAGGGGAAGGAGACATCGGCAAACTTTCGACAGAGGAAGGGAATGCAATTGAAGTTGTGCTCCCCTGGGAATCCTCAAGTGATTGCTTAGGTGAAGGCATATCCGAGACCTGGAAAGAACATCTCCACACCGCTGAATGAACTCTACATGTAAATGTAAAGATCTCTAGGCTACAAAAGAGACCTCTGGTCATGTCACCCACTGTTTGCATCTGGGAGATTTCACTGGCCAGTAGGGCTTCAGGGCCCACTTTTGAGTCCTTCCTTTTCTCTTTAAGTAACATCCTCTACTGTACCTACAGAGGACACAACACTTCGCTCAGTCAAGGCCCTTGTCATGACACAAAGGCCAAGTGACAGAGATGACCGCACACTGCTGACCTCACCAAGCCTGAGAACTATCAGAGCATCTTCAATCTGATGGGAAGAATTTGACCTCCATCCCATGGGAAACCACAAACAGCAATTCTCCCCAAGGGTGGCCTTCCCAGACCTGGGTCCCTTACGAGATGACCACAGACCAAATGTTTCTACTACACTGAGAAGGCAAAGCTTCTGGAGACAAGCTGTCCACATATGTGGCTGGTTAGTCCCCAAAGAGACTTCCAAACAGCCGAGAGGCAGTTTCCCAGCAAACTCTCCAAGAACCGCCCTGTGACCCAGTAAATCCACATCTGGTGATAAACAAATAGGTATTCAAACAGGTATGTGCGCACGCATGTGCCTACCAGCAAGATTCGCCACAGCCAAATGCTGACGGCATCCTATAGTCCACTGATGGAGTATTATTTAGCCATTAGCCAGTTTGAATCTCTGACAGTCACAGACCTTTTAAAATAATGTGCTCTGTAAAAGAAACCAGTCAAGAAGGGCCACATAGTATATGACTCCAGAAGCAAGAATAGCTAGCTAAACCAGGGAGACAGGAAGTAGGTTAGCGTGCTGGGGGCTGAGGCTGGGTGGATGGAAAACAAGTGCTAACGGGTGGAAGTCTCCTCTGGGAGGAGTGGGAAGAGTACAGAAACCACACGATGGCAGTGGCTATGCACCAGTGTAGCTACCCTAGAAGCGCTGTGAACAGGTAGCTCCCCGTGCCCTGCAGGGTCCCAAGGCCTCCCTATGTCAAGGCATCCCCAAGGCAGAACTCTCTCCTCCATCTGAGACTCCTCTACAGAGCTGGAAGCAAATACAACCTGTGACAGTTCCATGCACCCAATCCCCTCCTTCAACTCCTGACCCATACAAAGTCCTACCTATAGTGCCCTCTCTCAGATTCACCTTCTCCACTGATGGGACACTGATCATATAGACAATCCTTGAGCTGCCCAAGGACCCATGGTTCACCTTCTGGGCTCCTTGAACTCAAGACTGAACCTGTGGTGGGGCCCACCCTGCCCATTCAGCATTACTCCCTGACGCTTGTGGCTGGTACTGGATGTTTAGAACTGAGCCTCCCAAAACACCACACCCTTTAGGGGCATCTGCCTTGCTATATTCCCTGTACGAGCCAGGCTTGGCTGTGAAGGTCTCCAGGAGCACTCCCCAGATGCCTTGACTTAACAGTGGTGATGGTAGCCACTAAAATGTGATAACAAAGGTGAACTTCTCTGTGTCTCCTCTTCCACATGATTCTGGTCCCCGCCATCAAAGCACTCAAGGGCAGTACTTGCATTCTGAAGTTTCACACACTCTCCCAACCCCCCAACCCCCCACCCCCGTAGTGAAGGAATTCTGAAAACACAGGCAGGAAGGTCACGGTGCTTTTTGCAAAAAGTGTCTGCCAGGTCCCTGTCATCAGGGCACTGAGACTTATGTAACAAGAATCAAATATTCCAACAATGTGAAACAAGAAGTCTCCAAGGTTACGGAACAAGCAGCCAGCTTTCCGCCATGCGTAGAAGGACAGGCTGGCTCTGTTTCTCAGTTATTCAGGTAGCCCCACCACTCCACAGCCACTCAGAGGCTGTGATCCCAGAAACCTGCCGGCTTGCAGGCTGAATTGGACTGGGGGGTGGGGGAGAGACAGCAGGAGAGCAGAGGCTGGGTGTCTGCCCATGAAGCAAAACCTAGAGCTCTTAAAGCACGTACAGCCAGAGTGCATCACACCAGAATGAGGGGGCACTCTTACTGGGCAGCGGAAACTCTGAGGACGCAAAATTCCCCACCCGATTTTACAAGCAGCACAGGCAGTGTCAGTGGGTCTCGGGCGCCAAGGATGACTCCTCACCCCTGGTCAGCATCTCTGGTCCTATGGTGGAGATTGGCTGCCTTATAAAAGCCTGGAACAAGCTCTAGTCACCTCAGGGTCCATCTAGCAGAACAGCTGGGTACATGGGGGGGGGGGTGCATTGCCGCTCCACAAGAAGTTCTCCATTTATAAGTATCTGTACAGTTTTCCCCCACTCCAGTAAACATCATGAGGAAGCCTGACTAGAGAAAGGACAGCAGAAAAAGGCACAGCCAAGACGTGCAGAGCGGACTTAAATTATTACAACAGAGAAGGTGCTGAGCGTGAATTATCACTGGCATCTTCACGACCATCACTACAGCACCACCACCTTCTCAGTCAGCATCATCATCACCACCACCATCATCACCACTTCTATCACAAATGGTCACCATCATCGCTGCCACCACCACCATCATCTCCACTGTCACAACCACCGCCGCCGCCATGATTATCACCATCACCAACATGGTCTGCAAAGTGAGGGATTTTTCTGACTTGAGGATGCTGATGCCCCGGCATCCTACAATGAACCTGCATCCACCCTCAGAATTGAATGTTCAGCAGGAGGGATCAGGAGGAAAGGTGGGCCCTGGAGGGCTCATGGAGAAGATATAGCATTCTGGGAACTCTGCAGCCTAGAATCTCTGTGTGTGTACAAGACTCAGAAAGGCTGTAGTCAGGCAATTCCACATCCGGAATGGGGCTAAGTTTTGTGCACAGTAATGTCCTGGGGACAAAATTAAGCCTCTCAGTCTCACTGGGCCCTTCCTATTCAACACACTCCAACTGGCAACCATGTCGCTCATTCTTCTCCCCATCCAATAACCAAGAGAACAGACCTGGGAACTGTTTAAAGTACAGGCTTTTTATAACACCCCAAAACATATAGGGGTTCAAAAATCAGCTGCTTAGTCATTTGTATTCCTCTGAATTTCTCTGATGTCTGGGGATTTCTGTTTTTAACACTCATCACTAAACCCTTCCATTCAGAGATGAAAATATGCACACTAAAGTTTAAATCTTAAGATAAGGAGCGAAAGAGATGGCTAAGCGGTTAAAAGCACTGACTGCTCTTCTAGAGGACCTGTGTGCAGTTTCCAGAACCCACGCGGCAACTAACAATCTTACGGTACCCTCTTCTGGATCCGGTAGGAACCAGGCACAGAAGTGGTGCACAAACATATATGCAAGCAAACTCCCTGTGCGCATAAAAATTTTATGTATAAAAATCTTTTATGTAAACATTTAAAATTCAATTATAAAATTTAAGATCAGTGGGGTCCTAGCATTTTATCTACCTACCAGGGAGGAAAGAATGCTCCATTCTTCATCTAGATAGACCAAGTACATAAGCATTCTTTTATCAAAGCATTGCTTTATCAAAACAAAATGACGATCCAAAAGCCAGGTTGCATGGCTGCCTGCACCACACCCAGGCTTCTGATACTAAATGTAGTGCAAGACTGGGAGGATTCGGAAGCTGGGTGCTGACCTAACACAGGAAGCTCATCTTGAAGCTACAGGGTGGGTATCACCGCCCGACTCTGTCCTCATCCTGAGCTTACCCTCTGTGTTCACTGTTGCTGCTTGGGGACAGAATCCTCATTTGCAGGAGGATTCTGAATTTCAAAAACACCTTCAGAGACTAGCTCCCAATTTTATTATATATACATTCTTATGATACCACTACAGTTCCAAAGGATTTACCATGGCCCAAGATGTCTGTTGAAGAAAGATGGATTAATAAATCACTAACCCACTGTTTAAGTAGGAGAAGTTATTTAATTAGGAAAGTAATTTGAAAATTATACTTATGTTTATGAGAAAAGGAATAAGAGAGAATCTAAGATTAAAATAAAGTTAGTAAACTGACCCATTTTTTTTCAGTAATTTAATTTCAGCCAATATCAAGATTGAAGCCATAAAGTGATACTTTCCCATCCTTGGACATAGACCTGTTTTACTTCAGAATGGGGCATCCCTTAAAACTGTATTCAGTCAACTAGAAGAGTCACCTGAGCCTGAGTCTTATGTCAAACACCCACATACACTGTAAGACACCTGCAAAGGTTTCCAAATCTCAGGAGAGATTTTGTTCCTGGAGGAAAGGCTTCTGATTTATTCATTCCAAATGTCTTCAAAAGTGTTGTAGAGATCTGTTTCCACTGAAACCTTAGAACTCTGAATTTCCTGAAAATATTCAACTCAATGAGTACATTCTCCTACAAGAACTGACCTGGCCTGAGTCCTCGGTCACTGCCACTCTGTCATATTGGCTGGGGTTGTTAATGGCTATGAGAACTGTATGGGGAAGAACACATACCTACTAGCACTTTAACCAACTAAAATACTCTACTGTTTGTCCAGTGATGAATCCCAGCAGGAAGAGCAGGAACCCAGCTTTTCCTCACACATGTCATCATCAGACACTAGGATATCACTTCCTTTCCAGAGATAACACAAGCAATAGCAGCCCTGTCTTGGTTCTAGCTCCCGGTTCTCAGGATCCAGGAATCTGGGTCTGCTTTGTCTGAGCTTCTCTGGGGCCACTCCCCCTCTCCACTTTCTGCCCATGCGCCTGCCTCCTTCCACCCTCCCTCGAGAACCACCAAGCTTGTCTCTAACACATGGTGGCTATTGCCACCCAGGAACAGCATACAGGATGTCTCAGGCACTTGGATAATACATTTGTAAATAGGATAGTTTACATACCCGACTGCTTAATCAGACCTCTGTTCCTACAAGGATGACACAAGAGCCCAACAGTTCTTCTGATTCACAAAGATGACTGGCACTCTTTGTAAAGGAACATTCTTGAACTGAGAAAAGTCTCACTGTTGAGCCTGCTCTTCAGCTGTGGAAACTGAGGCTCACCGAATGAATGCACAGGTTCTGAATCACACAGCTAGCAGGCGGCAGAGGACTATGGACCAGGCTACTTGATGGTCTCAAATGGCCTGCTGCATTAACCAACAGACATGTGTGAAATAAGACACTGACATGCCTCTTCCGGGGCCCAATCCCTGCCCTAAGCCATCTTTATAGGCAAACTTTTCACCGCTTTCTTCCCACCATTCAAATCTGCTAACAAGCTCCCATAGTGCCAAGGTACCACTTGGATTCTAGGTCACAGCTCATTAGAGTAGAAACCACCAAGAAAACACACCTCCGTCACCAGTTTCAGCAAAACCAAATTCCCAGCTGCGTAACTTTCTACCTGACATCACCACCCCATCAGCTCACCTTGCCGGCCAGGGCTCCTGCCAGGGCCGTCCACGGGGTCCAGCCTGCCACCACACCGGAGCCCACTTCCCACGCCATCAGGACACATAGAGCCATTGGCTGAGATGCCAAGGGCATTCATGTGTGTGGGAATGGGCTCAAAGGTAGGGTCCAGCTCCAAGATCAACCTGTTAAGTTGCTCAATAGACTGGTCAATATCCAGGGTTGGGGAACCCGGGGAGGGACCAGTGTTCAGCTCCGGATGTACTCCATTCATGACTCTGTCATCTGAAAATCTGGGCTGGAGTGCTTTACCAGGACAGAGCTGCTGTGAGTCGGGGGGATTTGGCCCATTGCTGATGACTCTCTGAACAGCCACTCTGCTGCTCGCTCCTCGAGTGGGAGTGACTGGGATGTGGGGTTGGGACTGAGCAAGGCTAGTACTGTCCACTGTACTGTGGCTGCCCAGCCTGGCCTCCCCATCTGGGGCAAAGCTGTACTGGTGAGCAGCCACCATCTGCTGCTGGCGCACCCAGGTCTGGGTGGAATAGTTGCTTTGCCCGTAGGCCTGTGTGGGCGCGGGTGCAGAGGGCTTCCTCAACAGGGGCTGCAGCTGCTTTGGCTCACGGGCCCCACACATCCTCTCCCGCTCATAGAGGGCGTCCACACCAAGGCCTAGGTCTGGAGAAAGGGCACCATTATGATCTTCGCCAACACCATTGCCAAAGCCATCCGACAGGAGGGAGTTCTGGCTGCTCTTGAGGCAGGTGAAGGGGCCCAGGTGGGTTGACTGTGGCCCTTCAGAGGAGGAGAGAGTACCCAGGCTGTCCACACTGTGCAGGTCATGGTGGGGCATCTCGTCATCCAGAATGTCAGTCTCCCGGTCCTTTAGAGCAGCATCTCCATTCACATGGACCTGGGCCGGCACCACATGGCGTGTCCCACTATACTTGCTGCGCACATCAGTCATGTCTTTGTGGGAGCTTGCGGAGTCTTCCAGGCCAAACCCACTGAGCAGCTGGTCCAACTCAGCCTTCTCCTGTGGGCTCAGGCCCCTCCGTGCTCCCAGGGTTGGGCGCTCTTCTGTCTTATCAGTTCTGGCTGAGGCAGTAGAGTGACCCGAATCACTGCTGACTGACAGGGTGTGGTCACCGTGGTCTGGACTGCTAGTGGCTGGCATGCCCTGAGGGCTGCCAGGGATGCCAGAATCTGAGGCACTCTTCTTCCTCACCTTGGCATACAGGCTGCCGTCCACAGGGCCTTGTGTGTGTAACACTGTAGGGAAAGTAAGAGACAGGCCATAAGCCAGGGAGAAAAGGAATACCACTCACCACAGTGGCCATGCAGCTTATCTGAACAGATGAGACACTCTGTAACACAACTCAACTGTAAACAGATACAGGCACAACTAGGCCCCCAAAACTCGACACATCCTTTGCAGAGTGAGCGTCAATAAAGGAGGATTCATATACCAAATATATTTGGCTAAAATCACTTCTGCCTTTCCAGCCTTACGCTGTTTATCATGCTGAGGATGGAACCCAGGGTCTCGTGCATGGAAGTAAGTACTTTACCACTGAGCTATAGCCCAGCTTTATGTTTACCCATGTAGGTAAACATGGGGATTTTTCATTCTTTGAACCATTAACGTCATTATTTTGAATGTTGGAGTCCAGCTCAACCCTGAGAATCAACTGTTCATCTACTTCCATCTACACACCTAACCTTTGAGCATACCGAGTACTAACTGTCATTAAATCCACTATGTCACTGATAAACCTGAGATGTGCTACAATCTGAATGTGCAGCTCAGTGGAAAGGGGAAAGTGTAGGAATGGCTTGGAGCCTATTGACACAGCACAAGATTCTTGGGCATCATAGGCATCTGCCAGCCATCAGGACCTCGGAGCCTCTGGGGCTAACATGCACGCACTCACTGCACAGGGAATGTCATGAAAACAACGTGGGCAGGAAGAGCTGAACCCCTGCCCTCGCTGTTGTTATTAATTAGGGCCCGCATGGCTGTACGTGGAATTCCTGGGCCACAGTCTGCTGACTGGCAGTTGTAATTGCCTTGGCCACACAGGGCGTGTCACAGCAAAAGCTTCCTAAAATAGGCTGCAGTTCACAGTCAGCACATCTTCCCTGCGAGCCTCCCCCATTTCCCGGACTTTCTATACTGCGGAATTGTAGGCATTCCACAGCAGGGAAGCAGCCGATGGCTGGAAACCCAGGCACCTAGAATTCAAGGCTTGAGCCACCATCCACCTATCTGGTGGCTACTGGGCCTATTCATGCGGCAGATCAGGAGAGACGAACCCTGAGCATGTGTCCCATGGGCCCTCAGTACAGCTGGACACTTGGTCACACTCTGCAGCTAATGCCTCTTTCGGAAATTCTGGGGTGGGCTGATCTGTTGGGAATGGGGCTGGGAATGGCACTGTGCCAAGTGCTCACATAGCCCCGAGAACACAGCTCCGAGAGCATGCCTAGCTTGGGCTCCCACCTTAATTTTAGGCATGCAGAGAAGAGGGGACAAGGATGGAAAACACTGATGTACCGTCTCTTCTGTAAGACCCGGCTAGGAATTCCATATACAAGCTGTAAACAGACCAAGTCTTCAGAAGGAAGGCAAGTGATGACATGCAAATACACTGGACTCGGGTGTAGAGTATGCGCCTTTGTGTTGTTATTGCTTGCTTGGGAAGATCAGAGGCTCTGGGAGAGTAAATAACTTAAGATCAAGCAGCTGTCAGGAGAGGGAGGCACTCTGAATCCACGCTCCAGGGCCTGGAGGCACCTGCAGCTCGACACGGCAAGGCCAGGAGCACATAGACTTGAAGTTTCACTGGTGGTCCTAACTGGGAATAGTTACACAGCAAGTGACCGTGAGCTAGGTTTCAGACACAGAGATACTGAAAGCATATGCTACACCCAGCTCTGTGATAATTAGACAAAGAAACACCTGGAAAGATGATCATAAATCTCAAGTCACTTGCACTCACTAAGATTTTATAAATAAATGGCCCCAGAAAACACGATAACGCCTGCCCATGACTCAATCCCAGGCTCTACTAATCCCTGGCTCTACTGACCTTCAGATCCCCACCACAAAAGGTGGGAGTGATTCTGCGTGGAGGCTGACCTGAGAACTAATGGAGACACACAGTAAACATCATTACAGGCCTTGTGGAAGCATCTGTCCCATCTGGCACCAGCATGTTTTACTATAGGAAATTAACTACAGAAGACCCAATGCATTTCCTTCTGTTCTACAGTGTAAGAAAAAAACTGATGAGAAGTTTCTACTCCATAAAAATTACAGAGATGCCATGCTCTTCCACACACACACACACAGAGCAGAGTGGCAGATGACTACTATTACAGTTCTCTGCACAAGGGCGGTAACCAGAGCACAGACACTGGAACACACAGCTAAGGGCAGGGAGTCTGCTCATTTTGAGGGCTGCTAAGACAGTTCATTTACAGTTTCCATAAGGCCTGACGTATGAGTTCTCCACGAATCTTAATTAAATGGTACCATGGCTTAAAAAGAAAAGGGAATGCAAGAATGAACTGTAAAAATATTCTTCTAATTATCTAGATTAAACTGTAATGCAGCCAGAAAGTATCTTCAAAAACTTCTAGGGCTAATCCTTTAGCTGTTCCCAGGCTGAGCACAGCACACACGCACACAAAACAAGGACTTAGAAAATGGTAAGAGTGGGCCATTTCATTGGCTAAGAACCATAAATCATCCTACTGTCATTTTTCTAGTAACACAAATCTTCTTAAATTTGAGTTTTAAAAAATTTTCATTATGTTTATGGGAGTAAGGGAGTTTGCGTAAGTATATTGGTCACAGAGGCCAGCAGATCCTTTGGAGCTGGAATTACAGAATGTAGTGAGCCATCCCTGATGTGTTAGAAACCAAACTCCAAAGCACTGCAAGCGTGGTAGTTATGTGTTGTTATTGTTGTTGGTTTTTATTTGTTTTGTTTTGTTTCAAAACAGGTGTCTCAGTGTAGCGTTGGCTGTCCTGGAAATCATTCTGTAAACAAGGCTGCCCTTGAACTCAGAGCCTCTGCCTCCTGGGCGCTGGCATTAAAGGTGCACACCACCACCACCCCTGGTATGTGCTCTTAACTGCTAAGCTGTATCTACAGCTTCAAGTAAGAGAAATTGTAAAGTGACAGTAGATGCAGAAAAACATGTTGTCTAACCCACTTACGAGCCTGATCTCATCCTGGTCCAGTTCTGAGCCCTTGAAAGAATCTCATAAATCCACACAGCATACACAGTGTTTGGTTATGTTCCCACAGGCAACCCCAGTGGCTGGAAAGGGACATCCAACTCCAACAAGAGGCAGACATATGCTGGACTCTCCTGAGCTTCCTGTTGCATGCCAAGCCTATCTCTCAACATCACAAAATGTCCAAGAAATCTACACTGAAAGCTTCTAAGCTGCCATCGCCTGCTGGAGGAGGTCAAGGACAGGGAAGCCCAGGAGGGCTGAAAAAGCTGTCTCTGGACCACAGCTGCTCAACCATATCAGAAGGGCCCGTAGTGAGGAGAGCAAGCAGCTCTGGTCCTCACTGTGCCCACCCTGTTTACCCTGTGGTAAAAGGCCAACATTTGATGAAAGGGATAAGAATCTCAGCTCTGGAAACACTAGGAGCTTAAGCTTCCCTTTCATCCTAGAGGACCAGACCCCCACTCTGCCATTTCCCTGTGAAATTTCCAGTCTTCACATTCAATTTCCCCCATGGCTCCTCACTGATGAAATGCAATAATCATTCCTAACTTCCAGTGAAATCACTAAAACTAGAAAGTATGTACTGAAAGCACTCAGCCCATGGAGTCCCTAAGAAGAACACCTATAAGCAGTATTAAAACGTTATTTGTACCAAGGAGACCAAACAGCTCCATCAGATTCATTTCCTCACTGGTCACGCCGCTATTCTCGGATGGCTGAGGAATGTACCTGCGTCAGGTCTTTTGCACTCACTGCTCTTGGACCCCAGAGCTCCCCATTTATCCTCATGTACTTCCCTGCTGGGTTTCTGTCTTGTGCACAGCAGACACCAATGCTTACCACTTATTCTAAACTGCTCAGCTCTGAGGCAGGGGATTTCCTCTGCTGTGCTTCCTCTGGTACTTAGGCACAAGAAAACAGCCCTGGCACCCAGTAGACATTGACCAATGGGGAAACTAACTGTCCCCAGCTTATCATCACGTGGCAAAACTTGAGTCACACAGACAGCCAATAAAGGTCTAGAAGCAGACTGTCCAGCAGCCTTGGGCCACCTGCAGCCCAGTTCTCAATGCTCTAGATAAGGACTGTCTTCTAGACAGCAAACCAGGTCTGACTGTCCATGCAAGGCAGGGCTAGCAGTCACTCCTTACCTTCCTGGCTGGCCTTCACTGCATGAGGAACAGATGTAGAAAATAATCTAGATTCAAAACAATCTCAGGACTCCAAAAAGTTAAAGAAAATCCAAATCCCCAAACGTTAGTTCAGTGTGTCCACTGAACAGGAGGCAATAGCCAAAGGTGTAATGGGTGTGTGGCCATTCTCTGGCCAGCATGCTCTAAATCTGAGCAATAAAGATGGAGAGAGCATGCAGGACAGCAGAAGCAGAATAAATGGTAGCCATTTCCATGTTCATACCCTCTTGCCACCTCTGAGGTGAACATTCCTTGCTGAAACCTAGCTCTGAGCAGCAGGGTCGGGAAACCAGTCTCTCTCCTACATACATCTGTATCTAGTGCTGTTAAGCTACACAGGCCATCCCATGTGAATGCTGCTGTGTCTAAGATGAAGCAAAAAATTGCTAAGCAGGACACAAAGAGTATCCTAGCTAGAAGTGAAACTTAGGTGTGAGCGCCGGCCAGTTGCATGTCATCTCCCAACCCAAGCAGAAGCCTAGACTCCACTATTGGAGGCTTGTAAGGGCCTGAACTAAACACTGAAGGGCGCCCATCATTCCCTAAGGCAGACAGTTCTGTATGACGTGGCTCTGGTTTAGAAACGTTACAGAAACTCATGTACTCCATCCAGAACAAAGAAATGATACTGCCAAACGACTCCTATGTGGGATGGGAGGCCCTGGTTTAACTGCTTCCATGGTTTCCAGGGAAACAAAAGGTGAGTCCCCTCATGGCTTACCCGACCCTTGCCAGGGTACCGGGAACAGTGTGCTGTCTGAGCTGCTGGTGCTGGACAGTTCGTTCAGTACCCATGAATTCTCAGAGCCCTCATTCAAAATGACTTAGCATTTGCACATACTGGATACACATTCTTCCATGTGCTTTAGAATACCTCAGTGCACAAGCTGTGAAAATAGTGAGTACAGTGTCTACGGAATGAGGGCAAAAGAGAAGGGTCTCTATAAATCAGACTTAAGGTTTGTTATTGTTGCTGTTTTTTGTTTTTGTTCTGTTTGTTGTTGTTGCTATTGTTTTATTTTAACCCTTGATTAGTTAGTTGACTCCGTGAGTACGGAATCGGAAGCTTCAAGGATGACTGCTTAAATGGCAGGTTTTTAACTTTCCCCATGGCTCCAAGGACAAACACATAGAAGCAGTGTGAGGCCCGCCTCATCCTGAAGATGGAGAATAGGTTCCCAGAACCAACGAAGAACCTGCCTGGGAACCCCAACTTTCCAGACACAGGAACAGAAGTTCAACACATCACCATCCATTCCGTGGCCCATTTCCCTGTGCACTGCCACCAGGCCCAGTCACCCTGAAAGGGCTTTCCCTTCTTGGTCATGACTTCCCTGTAGCCAGGAGTACAATGCAGTACAATGTACACACGTACAATGCAGAATGACTTACGTTGCATGATACTGGGGAGGTTATGGGCTGGGAGAGAACCAGAGGGAACAAAGAACAGATAGGACATCTCCTTGAGGACCATGACCACAGATGTCCCACCATCGCCACATGAGAGAGAGCCTTTTCCTTTAGGATCCAGTACCCTATCTCTTCGCCTATCTCCTTGCCTCACACACTCACGCTCTTCTCCCCTTCCTCTACTCTCCTCAGTCCCTGCACTCCTTCAGTTTGAATCCAGGGCCTTGTGCACACCGTGCAAATGTTCTACCAAAGACCTACATCCCAGCCTCTTTGCCCTTTTTATTTTGAGACACAGTCTCACTAAATTGCCCAGGTTAGCCTTAAACTTATCCTGTGGCAAAGGCAACCACTGAATTTGCAAACATACTGCCTGAGCAGGGATGACAGGCTGGGCCACCCTGTCCAGCTCCAACCCTACCTATAAATGTGGCTTTCCCATAACCAGGGAGAGGTATCCACAACAATAACAAGAGGAAGGGGATGGAGAGACAAAACAGCAGTTTAGAACATGTAGACCTGACTTCAGTTCCTAGCACCCACCCATCAGGCAGCTCACAAGGACCTGTAACTCCAGCTCCAAGGAACCCCTGTCCTGTAAGTCAGTTGATATTAAAGGACAAACTGCTGCCCCTATGGTCCCAGAGACAATGGCTTGATTGCCAAACATCTGCTAACCTGAGAAGGAAAGCCCACATTACAGACAGAAATAGAAGCACAGGGCAGCTGAGCTATGCTGAACAGTTTTAAAAGGCCAACTTGGGGGCTAAAGAGATGGCCTGGTGCTCAAGGGCAGAGTGGCCCACAAGGTAGCTCACAACTACTGGAACTGCAGATCCAGGGCATCCAACACCTTCTTATGGCCTCCTTGAATGCCAGGCACACTTGGACACAGATAAAAGAAAAAATTAAAAAAAAAAACTATAGGAAGGGAAGGAAAGGGAAGGGAAAAGGAAAAGAAAGAGGAAAGGAAAAAGGAAAAACAAATTCTCTTGGTTCCTTTAGATTGCATTCCAATCCCAACCAAACACAAAATCAGCATTTTAATTTTGGAAAGGAATGTTTTCTCTAGCTTCCACAGATAAAGTACCCAAACTATGCTACATTCATACTCCTACATGCTCAGTCCCTGGAGACCACTCAGCATGCTGGGTTTTCCTCCCCAACTCTCGCCAGGTCAAAACTCAGTGTTTTCAATGCATTTGGGCTGATGGTCAGTTTAGTGTTCAGCTTCCTAAACTCAACCTGTAGATGTGTTTCTGTTCTCTCATTTAATGCGCTTGAGTTCTGTTCCTGGCTTGGGCTTCTCAGCCCCCACCACATCTGGGAACAATTCCTGGATCCTAAAGGATAAGGCAGGTTCTCCACAGTGGCTATTGCCCACTCATGTCTCTAGGTTGCCCTAAAGTGACTCACTGGAGGCCACAGAGTTGAATCAACTCAAATACCCAAATAGTGAGATAAGTGGAGGCAGGCACAGGTCCCCATCACATAATCCTAAGAGCAGTAGCCCTCCCAGAAAGGCCTGTAGGAAGAGGAAAAGACTGCTCGTAAGAAGAAATGGCCACCGTCAGCCCGGATGTGTGTCTGAAGACCATACTGAAGTGAATACAGCAGGCTCAAAGGCTGCAACTCTGGGACTCCAGGAGGGTAACATCAAGGCCAGAATTTAGATCAGTGTGGCCAGGAGAGAGGAGGGCAGGCTGCAAAGGGGTGTGGGAATGTTTTGGCCCATGAACATTTCCATCTTGACTGGTATTAGTTGTAGTGTTCCTCACACAAGTGAACACTCAACAGTTTCTTCCCATTACAAACAACATGGGGACAGCTGACAGAAGCTAGGGTCAGGGTGACAGGCCCCATCCTGCTTTGTTGGCCCCTTCCTCATCTACGTTTCCTGTTAAGGTCCGTCTCCCTCTCTTTTTCTTTGCTTCCTCCCTGAAAGCGTAAGATGTGATTGCTGGAGTAGCCAACAGGGTCCCTTCCTTCTTGGATCTCTAAGGGTGGAATGTCATTGCTAGGGTATCCAGGATGGCCCTTGCTGGCAAAGAGCATCTTTGTGGGTTTTCACTGAAGAAATTTATGTGTATCTTTAATCCCTTCTTCATTTCTGGCAATAATCATTCTGAGTGGCCACAGCTCTGTGACCTCGGGTAAACTGCTCACTCTGTGCCTCATTTTCCTTGTGTGTAAAACAGTAACCTAGAAAGAGGCACTAGATGACAGCTCCTCAGATTTAACAACATCTACATGGAGGGTGTGCCACACTAGAGAACATCCTTCTCTTTGCTCTCTGGGGCTAAGAACTCCCAAACTCATGTGAAATTTCACTTGTGATCCCTCAGGGCCCAGGGCTAGGTGAACAGACTATTCTACAGCACCAAAACAAAAAGCCTGCCCTGGGAACTACATTGATGAATTATTCTTAAGATGCATCTATGGCTTAATAGATACTGGGTTGTGGGGCCGGAGAGATGGCTCAGGGGTTCAGAGCAGTCGCTGGTGTTGCAGAGGACCCGGATTCAGTTCCCAGCACCTATAACTACGTGACAGCACAGAAACTGTCTGTAACTCCAGTTCCATGGGATCTAGGCCCCTCTTCTGGCTTCCAGGGACACTGCATGTATGCTGTATACATACATACATGCAGGCAAAACAGTCATACGCATAAAATAAAATCTTTAAAATAAACAAGGATTTACTTTTCAATTCACCAAAAAGTTCTGGGAATAGGTAGCATGATTTTACTCACCCCACCCCCACTGGCTATAAAGCCAAGGTGACCTGTAGCCGTTACTGATATACATTCTGGTCAAACACAGTTTTCTCCTGGGTAGCAAAATCATAGGAACAAAATGACTGCACAGCCATTGTACTCTGAGCACCTCATAATCCTGCCTCCTGTGAGGCTAGTAACTAGCCCCTACGAAGTCCAGGACTATTTCTAACTCTGTGAGGTCATGTTACACATCTGGCTTCCCAGGGGTAGAGCCAGGATGGCACAATGGACCCGAGGAGCCCTGACCATGTATCACCTGACCTCTCCTTAGAATTCTAGACCATTCTTCTCCACTTGCCGTGTCAGCTGACAATAAATTAACCCATGAGATTTCCAACAGACATCATGTCTGACAGGTGGGAACTGCTTTCCAGCAGGACGTGTAGTGCTGGCAGGACTGACATTGATGAGGGACCAGACACTCTGGGCACGGGAAAGCACATCACCAAGCCAGGTGGCCCAAGATCAAGGCTACACCAGAGGACAAGGCAGGGATGAGTGTTGGCACCTATGGTCATGTCCCAAAGGCACCTGCTTTCTTGGGGTCTGGTAGGGGCTCAAGTACTGGAAGTCCCACCTTCCACCATCAGGAAATGCTAAGCCAGGCTATTTCCTGGTGTCACCTTTCTAATCACACACACAGCCATTACCCTTCCCGTTTCCTATGTACACATTTGTAACTAGAGCACTACTAGCCTCTCTGTAAAACAAGCCTGGCTTTCAGTTTACTGTACCAGGGTTCTGCCTCTGTACTAATTAAATATTTTCTGGTTTGTACTGAATTATTTTCTATCACATAGCCACCAAGAGCTACGCAATATGTCTACGCATGAGTCTTTAAAAATACCACCTCTAATCTACAGCATGCACATATTATTGGTAGGGTGACATGATCCCCTTTCCTCTTTTAAAATAGCTGAGAAGAAAACAAACTTCCACACTGTAAAGGGCATCTCTGTTTCTCGCCACAGGCAGAGTTCCAGAAATAACTCTCTCCTACACCATCATTCTCACTTCCTGAACACACAAACACAAGCCAACCCTCTAAATGGCAAGGTGTGAAAGCCAGGGGCAAGAAAGACACCTACAGGTGTCAGCAACAGGACACCCACTGGCAGCAACTGTCCTTGGTGCTTGACAATGAGCTCCTTGCAGGACACTGGGGAAAAAAAGACAAAAAAAAAGACAACCTTGGACAAACACAAATCAGGAAAGAAACGAATGGAATCAAGAGCAGGAACAAATTCTACGTTGACACAACAGGTCAGCAGTAAGCCACCTCCTGGGAAAGGACCGTGCCCCACGCCCTACTTCAGCCAGGAGCAGCTGGGGCGCCTGGAATCTAAGGCGCCTGACTATCCCTGGGCGAGGCACCAAAATATGGCAATAAAGGAAGGTTGTGGATCCCAGGGATCTGTGGTGGCAGGTGCAAAACAGGACCAGATGCCTCCCAGCCCACAAATGCATCCCTCAACCCACAAATTCTGGTCACAGGGTTGCAGTGTCCATTCTAGCACCTTCTGACCCAGATCCCTGAAGACATTTTCAACAGAAAACAGATTCAGGCCAAGAGAAATAGAGAGTGCCCTTGGACAGACGAGCCACAGAGCCAGCCAAAAGAGCTGAACATACATCTTACAACAGACCCTTCCGCCTCAGGCTACCCTGAGCGTTTCCTTCAAAGAAGCAGGTATGGCAGACTCCTCTGGCTAACAAGCATTCCTAAACTAGTCCTGTTGGACATGTCAAGCAGGGGCTTAGGGTCCTCTCCGCATTCCACTGTACAATCCCCACAACTCTGACGAGTATCATCTCTCCGTCCAAGAGTGAGCTGGCAAGTCTCAGAGAACACACCTGGAGCCTCTCAAAAGCCACAAGCAGACAGGCGCAAGCACATTCACCACTTACCTTTCTTCTAAGCACTCCACGGCTCCTTCATTACAGAAAGTCAGGCCAGTCCTAGGGGAAAACGGCTTCAGCAGCATCCCTGCTGCCTTCTCCTTTTCAGGGCACCTTGCCTCCCATTCCAGCTAGTGCAGAGAGTAAAAATCTCCTTGGCTGCGGGGACTCTGATTTTGCCCAGGAGGGCCCAAGCAATGTAAACACGAGGGCGGGGTTTGGTGCAATCAGGTTTAGTGAAATTTGAACTCTGCAGGCTGAGGGGCGGGCCCACTGGGCCTTCACTCCACTCAGTGGCCGGCACCGAAGCACTTTACAAACCAGCTTCATCTTTTATTTGCTTTCTTTAAAAGCTCCAAACACAAAGCCCCTACGGGACATGCCCCTTGTTGGAGCTGCTTGTCTGTGCTCCCTGTGGCAGAGAGGGCAATGTCAATCCTAACTGCGGCACAACATACTGTTGTAGTTTCTATAGGAGATACTTTTCCATCTCAGACCTGATCCTGTTCAACTTAGGTGGGCTTCAGCCAATGCCCTCACGCTGTGGCTGAAATCAGTCACGGCACAACCATGTGCCTCTACTCTACGCAGAGAATGCAGACACAATCGGAACCCCTCTGATTCCATGAAGTTCCCACAGCACAGTGAGAACCTTTACAAATGTCTCCGATCATTCAGCAAGGAGGAGAGACAAGCCTGGGCTGTGAGTACAGGCAGAGGGCAAGATTTATCTTCAATAAATCACCAGAGACCTCAACAGGAGCACACACGGCTTACAAGATCGCAAGATAAACCCCGTTCACCCTCGGGAGAAAGGATCTCCTCCACGACAGGACATAATGCACTTCTTGTGCAAGAGGTTCTATTAAATGTGGAATTCAGCAGAGGGTATTGAGTAACACACCTTCTCACCAAGGGAAGCAGCAACATTGTTCCATTCTTCAAGCAAGGGCACTGCAATAAAGGCAGGGACTTACTAATCACACAAATCGCAACCTGTTCTCTCTTCAAAGACTCAACATCAGAAAAAAAAAAAAAACCAGCTCGGGGACAAAGACGATGTCCAACTATTGCTGGGGTCCAGTCTTCCGAGGCACAGAGCCTTGAACATAATGTTTGCATCCCAAACTTGTGCAGGAAAAACAACACCCAGGTCAGCAAAGAGAACAAGAAATTGTTCATATTCACACATAGTCTCTTTTCTGTGGTTCTCACAGTGAGATTACAGGGCTCGGGCTTTGTCATCTATCTTCTGTGTCAGGGGGCGCTGGAGACAGCATTATAAATGAGCCGCTCCAATTCCTCACCACCCAGCATGCACCTGGCCTCTACTCCTGCTTTTCTGACGCTACAGACCCTAGACAGGTGTGCCAAAGTCCTCTCAGTTTCCATAGGCTCCCCAGCAGTGGGTTTTGGTTACATGGGCCTGCTTAGGCTGTTAGCATTAACATCTCATGAAACAACCTGGTCCTTTGAAGCTCTCCTGAAGTCGGGCCAGAAGGCAGCTCTATGGCCCACAGAGCTCTGAAAGGCATCAAACCTTTAACCTCAAGAAGGTGCAACCCTGTGCATGAAACCATATATCTAACAAAGAAAAGGCCGAAGTGGACTTCTCAAGTATCTCTGAAAGTGGTTGGCTGAGTGGGCAGGAGAACAGCAAGAGGTTTAGTGTGATTCCTGTATCAGAGTCCAGAAATACAGAAGGCACTTCAAAAAGACAGTAAAAGATGTAAAAGTTTAAAAAGCATAACTGATAATCTCAGAGATATAAAAATAGCCTAATGGCAGCATATACAAAAGAATGTTCATCACAATGTTATCCGTGACTGTGTAGCATGGTGGTGGCCCAAATGCACATGAGCTGATGCCCTCCATGTGATCTACAGTGGAATGTCCGCCATGAAGAGGAATAAAGCACACAGACATGAACCTTGAAAACATGGGACAAGCAGAGTGAGTCACAGAAGACTGAATGGTTCCATTGATGTGAAATGTCAAAAATGGGGCAATCCAGACAAAGAATGAATGGTTTCCAGGAACCAGAGAGAACAGGATCAGAAATGACTGTTGATGTATAAGGCTCTACTTGGGGGTAATGGGAATGTTCTAGACCTTGCTGACAGGGAAGTGCCTTCTGCAGAGAGTTCTGACCTGTGCAGATAGAACTGCTGTGTTCCCCAGCAATTTGATCCCTCTGGTCCATCGGCCCCCTCCCCTGCTTCTCCACTTCTGCTTCCCTCGCCCCTTCATATTCTCTAGATTGTTCCTCTTGAGATGGCTTCCCTGCGGCCCACAACACTGAGCCCCAAATCAGGACTCACCCATCGAACTTCATTTATCTCCAGAAGCCTACACTTCAGGGTGCCCTGTTCTCCAGCCAACCAGTCTCTCAGTTCTCCCTGACCAGTCCTGTGATCCATGATCAGCCCTGGTGTAAGCCCACCTTTCACAGGATCTCTGTAGCTTCTCCTGAATGTCCCATCTGATTGATTCCCTGGCTCTGACTCTCTAGATCTCAGGTTGATTGTAACATTCCTGATGACATAATCTCGGCTGATCACCAAACAGAAAACTTTACTTCCTCCAATATGGTGGCCAGCCTCTCTCTCCCACATAGTTGGGAGGGTCCAGATAGCTCCCCTTCTCCACGTATACCACCACACACACTTCCATGCACATCAGGCTCTTTCCTCAGCACAGCGGGGACAGAGCCAATGCAGACTTAAGTCCATCACCACATTCATATACCAAGGGTAGCATGAACCCCTGGGACTTCCTTCCCTTACCCACAGTCTAATTTTCTAAGAATGTCACGACCATGAATCCTGCATTTTTTTCAGTCTCCCGTAATGAAGTATCAAAGAACGCAATGTCATCTGTCTTTGTGAACAACACATTACTGTGTGTAAGGGAAAAACAGACTCACTTTTGCTCTTGGGATATGGAAGTGACTTCCTGTAGACAAAATGCCCACCCCATCTGTGACATGTCAAATAGCTTCAACAGCCAAGCATGGGCAAGACAAGCAAAAAGATAACTTCCAAGGCCTCCTCCCTTGCTTACAGGACCTGCTTTCAGCCACCAGGGACAACAGCTTTCTCTGTGTTCCTGGATCACCTCTTGGGGCCTTCATCGTTGAAGCCGCAGCTTTTAATGTCAGCCCTGCACGGCTTCCTGACTCCAGCACCACCTCTTCTGACCCACATATCTATCAACTCTTCTGACTTGCTCTGATCAACCTTGTTTCACACAGCAATGGGACTCCACCTGTCTTCTGCCCTGGCGAAGAGGTCTCCACACTAGGTCTCCTTAGGGGCAAAGGAGACTCTACCAGGACATTAGTGCATATCAAAGGGGCTGCTCCACACAGGAGCACCTGTGGGAAAAAGGAACACCCTGTATAAACAGATCTTTTATCCACAAAAGTAGCCGAAGCTGTTCCCATTCACAGTGCAAACCAAGCAGGTCTGAGGGTCCCTGGATGCTTACTTCTTTTATATAATATCATAATGCTGTCATTACAATAACCGAAAATCTCCAATAGCTTGGTGGTTTAAAAAGAAAAAAAGATAGTCTAACAGTCCAGGAGTCTTATAGTCCAGGTTGAATCCAGCTTAAAATGCAGGACACTCCCTGCCTTGACCTCTCCTTCTATTCTCATGCCAGGCCCTTCACAGGCCCTATGAGACTCAAACTATTTTTATTATCAGTCCTGGACCCTACAGCAGGAAGGCAAGACAGTTTAAATGCTACATGTGTGCTTAATATCACAGGTCTTCTATGTGAAACTTAAAAAAAAAAAAAAGCCAGGGTGATGGTTTCCAACTGCCATAAGGGTGAGCTTCACCTTCAAATAATGTTTTACATAAGAACCCAATATGAAGAATATAAAGAGATTAAGGTTGGACCAGAGGCTGAGGGAGGGTTTGGATAGGAGGGTGGATGGAGACACGATGCTCCTTAAGTACCAACATGGGGTCCCAAACCTGCAGAACTAATGTCAGAAAGCACTGACCCCAGAAATGTCACTGTTCAGAACACTGCCACCACCAGCAGCAGGCGACACCTCCTTAAAGTGAACACGCACGTGGGTAAAGTCTCCCATTCCAGAGCTGCAGGGCGCAGGAGGCTGGAGAGGCAGATCTGACAGGCAAGGCAGGGTGAGGGACGCTTGACTACACAGAGGACCTGACTTAGAAGACTCTTCCAGCTGAACCTGTATTTTTTTTTCTTTACAAGCCCCTCCCTTTGCCTTAAAATACATTCACAGACAATATTTCTCTCCCTGACTCCAAAGAGAAAAGTGTGTAGGACACAACCCCACAGGCTTGATCTGCAGTCCTTTTTTTTTTTTCTTTTTCTTGGTGTATTTTAAACCTCCAAGAGAAGAGAGGGATGTCTGAGATTTCGCCTTTCAGTCAAATGTGAGCACTTGCATGCGAGCACATGCGAGGGTGAGAGGGGTCGGGGGGAGTAGATGCTCCAAGGGTTGGGAACACATGAGCTAACACACAAGAGGGAAGGACACTTGCTTGCCTCTAACCACTGCTTCCCCTCTCTCTGCTGTTTGGCAGCCAAATTCTTTCCTGAACTTGACAGAAATGAGAAACAATCTCGGGCTTGCTGTTCAGAAATAAAGCTGCAATCTCATACGTTCCTGGCATTGAGAGGGAGGGTAGTCCCATGGAGGACATAGAAGAAAGCCAGACAGATGTATCTAGAACGCCACTACGCAGCCATTTCATGGCAGGAAACAGTAGGAAGGTGCCTGAGAGCACACCTTTACAACGCCTCGCTTGGTTTCCATACACACAGTTCACGTAGAATGTAAAGCTGCAAGAAAACAGGAGCTGTTTGGAGGGAGCCGTACCCAGGCTCACACCTCAGGAAAAAAAAAAAAAAAACAGCAGCAGAGCTAATCCTACAGGTGAGACTGGAGTGCGAAGATCCCAGCCCTGGGGACGGAATACAGGGCAAAGGTTGAGTCACAGTCCGTACGTGTGTTAGTTAAGAGGGTGAGGTCATCAGAGAAAGTTGGAGATGCTGATTGTGAAAGCAATGCAGAGGGAAAAGTGACATGAGAGGGATGACACATGGCTACTGGACTCTACAAACTGTAGTGCCCAGATAGACCACCTGGCCTCTATCATCTGCCAAACATTCAGCAGCCCTGTCTGGAAGGTGGAGTGAAGTGCCTGAAGGTGTCTCAGGAGATGGTTTAGCTGCTTCCTCCTGGGAGGAGGGGAGAGCTAAGGCTAGTGTAAAGTCTGGAGCCTCAGAACTAAGGACAAAGGTCAAATCCACTCAGATCTCAGCGCCACCATTCACGATCCTGGGGCCACCCCTGGAAACTCACAAGGTCACGTCATATAACACTACAGGATGCCATACATTTTGAGACAGTTTTCTCTAGTACCACTCAGGAATTAAATAACAACATAAACGTATTCTTAATGGCACAGAAATCCGGGCTGCTTGTCCTTTGGCAGCTTCCGCATACACTTCCTTTTCCAACAGATTACATCCATTTTCTAAAGTCAGTAATCCATGACTGGGTTATGGCTCTGAACATAGGGCAGAGGTTTCTCAGGGTCCAGATAGCTATTGAAAGGCACTGTCTTCTGAACTGTCTTACTGCACTGTGTCCAAAATCCCACTCAGGTGTTACATCAATGAGTCATTAAAAGGAGACCTCTGGGGCTTGAGTGACAGCAGTGTGGTCTTGGTTCATCATCAAGAGCGGGAAGAGAAGGAACACCTTTAAGAGTGGGGCTGGGCATCCATCAGGGTCACCACCCTTTACCAGCGTATCAGGTGGACCATGAGGTGTTTCCACCTAGCCAGCTCTGTTGGCAGGACTTGGAAAAGGCTGGGTTTGCAGTAAGAAAACTGTCAGAATAAAAAGTCACTTGCATAGACAAAAATAAAGTTGAGAGAGAGGCGGAGTTCTCACACATGATTCCGATTTGAACACAGAAAACTACGAAACACAAATAGGCACAAGGGCCCTGCCACAGTCCTGGCTGGGATGTGAAAGGTCCCCACTGGCTTACGTTTAACTCAATTCACACTCATACCACTCTCTTGAAGGCTCAGGAGCCTATGGATGGTGGCCCTGGATGGATGGATGAAGTTCACTAGGGCTAAGTCTTTGAAGGTTAAACCTGCTCTGGTTCCCATCCATATATATATATGGCTTCTTGTTGGATACCATCATAATGCTAATTCCTGCTGATATCACGACCTTCTGACAAATCTCTTCATGGCTGTTACTTATTCAATAGAAACAAGATCTAGCAAAATTCACCTCTCTGAAGTCAACCAGTCATGGAGTAGCACCGTAGCCAACACCATGTGAAGAAGAAACGCATCTATGGATGCCGGGCAAGAACATCCCATTCTACCAATGAGGAACTGCCGAGAAGGGGCCCCATTGATTCTAAGAGGCTAACAGAAGCACAGCCAGGGTATGATAGACAAGCAAGCTTGTCAGTCAGACTCCCTCCATCTAGCGGCTGTCAATCTTAATATCCCCCCCAATCCACCTTCAAAATGGCCACATGTGAAAGGCTGAAACTTGACTCAGCATGTTCATGGCCCTGTGGATGGCATGGCCAGTGCTTCTTGAACTAACTTGTTCCAGGAGCTTAGTGAAACATCCTGAGCAGGTGATCTGACCATTTTAGGGCAGTAGGTTACCATGAAGTGGGTGGAATATCTGAATCCCCTTTGAACTGTCTGCTCCATGGCTGCAGAGGGAGCTCTCACAATTATAGTTGTCTAGGAAGCCAAGCCTGAGCACCCAGAATGAAATGTATCCCCTTAGAGTGGCAGAGCCCAAACCTGGAGATGCCCTCACATGGTAAGAGGTATGGTCAGAAAGCTAGGTCCATGCACAGAACCAAGGGCATAGAGTAGCCCAGGAACTGTCACGGGAATTCCCCCAGCCACATCTGAGTCTTCCTTTTTCCCTGGCCACTGTTTGATCTGTGGTTGCCATAGCTACCCACTTCTGACGGCCTAAAGCTCCATGCTCCAGGCTTCATTCTGCTCCTGACTAGGGTGCTCTGTAAACCCTCCTCTACACTCCCTGCCTTCCAGACTCTAATGCCTGTGGGGCATCCTCTGGATCAGGGCTGTCTTAAGTTTTCAAGCCCTGTGGCTCTTCCAGCCTCAATGTCAAATAACGAGACGCCTGCAGCAGACACTTCAGAAATCAGGCACAAGCCTTGTATGCTACTATTAGTCTGAAAGTTTCCAAAAGCACCTGGTGGGCTCCAGCTGGACCTCATATGCTGCCCAGTAGGGATATTCTCTACCTTAGGAAGTAACCATTCTTGTTTTTTCCTAATCTCTGCATTCCCAATTCTAAACGGCACACCCTCTGGGAATATTAATATGAATATGATATATAATCAGCCCTCCATGTATGAAGGTTCTGAAACCATGGACTCCACCAATCACGGGTCCAAAAATTGCATCTGTTTTTAACATAAAGACTGTGTGCATGTGTGTGCATCCCTTTCCTCAAACACTGAGAGATCACAACTCCTCACACAGGGTATATATTGTGGTAGGCATTATATGAAACTCTGGAATAGCTTAAGCATATAGGAGGATATGTGAAGATTATATGCAAATATTATCTCACTCTGAAGATGGGGACTTGAGCACCCATGCATTTTGGTGTCTGAGGCAGAGTCCAGGAACCCGTTCCTACCAGTACTGAAGAAGGTCTGCCCATACAATGCATGCTGATGTGACTAAGTTCCTCACAGAGCAGGCTGAAGATGCATGTTCAGGACCACCTGGGTAGTTTACAATAAAAATAGTACAAATATTCTATCTGTTCTTTCTATTGTTCTACAGAACAAACAGGAAAGAGAACAAAATCACAGGTCATCTGAGTAAAAACACACATCACCCAGAAGGAACTATGGAAACTTAAATGGGAGATGAAAGGGCTTTACAGAGAGTCATGTGCACAACAATGCAGGCCTTGAGGCCCAAGAATATGAGAGGGAAAGCAAGCCTATACTACCCTTGTAAGAAAAGTGCAGGTAAGAGGAGCACAAGACAAAATTCTAGGAAGTGTCCCCAAGAGTACACCACGCATGCTCAGACACGGTGTGGGGCCACTGGTCTCATAAAGGATATTGGAATGTAAGCCATCCTATATGATGGCTTTGTGATGAAAGGTTTGTGTGTGTGACAGGCGACTGGTCCTGTCTACCATCTGCCTGATGCTTACATTCAAGTGCAGAGGCCCTGAGCTGCTAAGAAACTTTTCTTAGCTCATCAGAGCCAAGCTGATTCTGCATCCCCCAGACAGGTAAGAAATCCCCACCTGCTCCAGAGGAAGAGAATGCAATCCATCCAATGATGTCCGGCACAAGCATTGCATAGAGAAAGGCAGACAGTTCTCTGTCCCTCATGATCCCAAACACAACAGCATTTATGTGGGACATACTCCAGGAGTGGTAAACTCCAGGAGGCTCCCGGGATGCTTGAATCTCCTATCTTCTCATTTTTCTCTGGAAACTGTTGTTCCTTTTATCTCTAAGAGGGTCTCACAGGTTCTTAGGAGGATGAAACAGCAGAGCCAGGCTCACTGAAGGCATGAGCTTCTTGGCACCTTGCTACACCAGGACATTCCTCCCTGTTCTGGGTGATGGTGAGTACCCTGGAGAGACCAGTGGCCCCACACTTGCAAGCATGGCGGGCCACTGCCCCATCAAGACTGCAGACCCATGAGGACAAGGATAACTAAGGCCACGTGTACAGCCCCACACTAGAGATAGGATATTTGTGCTCTCCTGCTCACCTTGGAACATACTCAGGGATGGCTTCCTTTCTTAGCGTGGAAAGTGGGGCATGAGGCTCAGACACGAGCTACAGAGTTTTCCTAACATAAGCCTCGACTAAAGACAGCTGTGGAGGGCTCATTCCAGGGCAGCGGGAGTTTCTAGAGATAATAAATGCAGCTTAAGCCAATATTTCAGCTCTTTTTCTTTTCTTTTCTTTTTTAAGACCAGTAGAAACTCGAGGCAGGAATGGGAGTAAAAGGGAACATTGTAATACCCCATTTTTTTAAGCTAGAAGAAAATGTTTCAAAGGCTGCCAAACCTCCCTTTATTCCTCAAAGCTCCCGACAGCTGTCAGGACTAATGCCGCTTGAGGCTTAGGCCCTGGCAAGAAATGTAGCCGAGAACTTCGCTTTCTGCCTGCCAAGGGCTGGCTTTGTCCAGGGACCCAAGCCAGGGATTGCAGACCCCTGGCAAAAGCCTGGAGTTAACACACAGGAGGCCAGCCTCACTGCCTGAGAGGTGCTAAGGAGGGTTGGAATGCTAGAGGAAAGGGGGACATCAGAAAGAACTCACTTTGCAGCCATGGGAATGGACCTTTCTATTCTGAGCTGGCGTTTAGTCAGCAGAAACACAGAAGCCTCACAGGGTGGCAGTGGCAGAGTCAAATGCAC
>CM053754.1:2431775-2468924 GCA_028658305.1 Pachyuromys duprasi
CAGCTTGAACTTCCTATCCTATAGGTTTATATAAGTGAGTATATACCATATGTTTCTTTCTGCTTTTGGGATACCTCACTCAGTATGATCGTTTCCAGGTCCCACCATTTGCCTGCGAATTTCATGATTTCCTCCTTTTTAATCCAGCAATAGTTCTTGATCACATGTCCCTGGTCTCTGGTGGTCCCTTAACATAACCACTGGCTACTTGATTACATGGCTCGCGGGTTCTAATCTAGCCAGTGGTTTATCTGGTCACCATCTCCTCTCCCTCCCAGGTCCAGCAGTTTGACTGGTACTCCTGTCCCTGCCTCTTCCTGCCTTGAGCTATTCACTCACTCCTGCAGGAGCCACTCTGTCACTCTTCTCCAATGGAAGGCAGCAGGGGCATGGCTGATGGGAAAGGTCTGTGTTACACACTGCCGGGTATCAATAGGGCATACCCTCAGGGTCAGGATGATAATCCTGTATGAATAAAACTGGCAGGGGACTCTTTACAATTCCTATGTACAATACAGGTGTTTGATGCACAGTGCTAAGTTCTCTCAAACTGTTCTGCTGTAATTGTTTTTCTACGCCGGCACCTGAAGGATTAGGCTTCTGAGTGATTCACACTGGGAAGAAACTTAGATAGAAAGGCTCGCCTTGTCTACACCTGCCTGCTCACCTCCAAATTTCACCCGATTTTAATGCCCAGAGCATTCACTCTCTACCTCTGGCGCCACTTCAGATCCCAGCAATTCCTTCTGTTGAAATTTCATCCTCCACAGCACAGAAAGACATGTGATTTCTCCAATATGAACAGGAGGATAAAGGACTGTTCTCTAGCACTAACCATAGATGCCATCTTCCCAAGACTTTCCTTTCCAGACTTCTGTTCAGTGATGGACAAGGAGGTGATGCTGGTGTGGATAATTTCAAACTGATGCTTGGGGTATCATATCAGAATGTAACTCACTTAACAAAAATGAGTTCAAATGTCTTTCTCTAAGCAGGTCTGAGTCCCAGTCATCAGTAGTTTAGAAATATCAATGACTTGGCAGTGAAATGTCCCAGTGGGTCTTTGATGGTCCTTCTGCAGAGCCACTTACTGGCTACTTCATTACATGGCTCTCTGGTTCTTATCTTGCCAACAGTTTGCCTGGCCAACACCCCCTGTACCCTCCCAGGCCCAGGACTAGGGCTTTGATTAGCTCCACCAAGACTAACTACCAGAGTTTGATCCCCAGAATGTATGGGACAGGAAGAAAAAAAACAAGTTCTGCAAGCTGTCCCCTGACCCCACCCCACATGGCATACATATGACCTTCCCACAAAACACACACACACACATGCACGCACACATACACACTCATGCATAGGAGATGTCGCATGTTCGTGACCTTCCTCCCCATAACACGGGATAAATTATTATTATTAATTTTTTTATTTTATTTTTACTTTTTCAAGACAAGGTTTCTCTACAGACAAGGCTGGCCTCGAACTCACAGAGCTCAGCCTTCCTCTGCCTCCCAAGTGCTATGATTAAAGGTGTACACCACCACCACCCTCCCTCCCTACTCCCCACAAAATGTAATATTTTTTAAGTTAACAACAAAAAAGATTAAAGACCAAAGAAACTTGGATGCCAACTTCTGGGAAATCAATTCCTGTGGCTTCTCTCAGTAGCCCAAGAAACTGACTGTCCCTTTATTCTTTATCTGCGCTGTGGGTCACCTGAACACCACAGGATACATTCTGTGTGTGGGCAGAGAATGTGTTGAGTAAGCTGGGCGTCTGCCTACAACCTGGATAACAAGCAAATATGAACAGTGCCAGAAGGTCCACCGTTCTGAGGCTACCCAGCAAGCGGAGGCTGCCCCTGCCCATATGTGGCATTCCCCAGCAAATACAGGAGAGAAAGGATGGAAGTCACCAGGGCCTGGCAGAACATACTCCTAAGCTTTAGGCAGGAGGCTTCTGACCAGCGTTCCATATACCAAGGCTTTGAAAAGTACAGGATCTAAATTCACCAAGCCTGATCCTTGTGAACGCCTTCAAAACTGACAGTATGATTCATACATGTGAAGCTTCTTGTCTATGTGGTGCAGGGTGATCATGATCTTGTAAGTGACGACAGGGCTTTACTAATCTAGCCGTGAACATGTTCTCTCTACCCTGCACCTCCCTGTTGAAAGCAACGACACTCACCTTCTCCATCTGCACTCATGTTCTCATAGGAGTCCCAGCGAATGAGGGGGTCTGCTGTGTTGTAGTCCACCATCACTCCCTGGTCACTGTACAGATGCTCTGATCCTAGGGGGCACAACAGGGCTGTTACTTAGCAAAACCCAGCATCTCAAAATGCCACAGGAAGTTATAACATATGAGCCTTGTATTTAAAGGTTCTTCCCCAAATCTCTAACAATGAGCCTAGTAAAAGAGTGGTAACTTTCTAAGTGCCAGGCATGGTAATACACTGTTAAAATCAATCTCAGCATTGGGAAGCTTGAAGCGGGATGATCTAGAGGTCACAGCTAGGTTACAAAGTAATCACCTGAAATTGTCATACTGGGAGACCTGATGTCAGATTGTAACATTTCACTACAGTAGTAAAAAAAAAATGTTCTTATTAAACATATTTTCAGAAACACATAGACATTTAGTGTATTGCACTGGCAATCCTTTTTAAATACTTTTTCTGAGGAGAAGCAAGCATTTGGTACAGCCTCACAGATGTCAGGTGAAGTCTCAGGGACACCAGCAGGCTCTGTAGCCGGCAAGGTCTCCTTAGGTGGAGTCACCTTGGCAAGTCGCGTTACCCTTTGGTCTTTCCCTAGTGTTAGTGTCTCAGAGCCACCTCTCCCTTATTATGCAATATGCACTTAAAAAAGAGCAATAATTCAAATCCAAAGCTTAGTAGTAGGACACATGCCTAGAATACACAAAGCCCCAAGCAGGATCACTAACACACACACATATACACATACACACAGACACATATAGACACACACACACAAATTTCCAAGTACGTGCCAAGAGGGAGGTGTTACTGTAAGTTCAATGTCCTCAAAACTGAGTCCAGCCTGAGTTAGAGTCTGGCTGCCCACTGTCCTGCCAGGTACCTACCTTGAATCTTCTCAGGTGTGGCTGAGAAGATCAATTCAATCTTGCCGTAGTCAGGAAAACGGTCATCTGTAAAAAGAGCCACATCACACTGTGTACACACTGATCCTGCCAGTCCCGCTCAGCCAGTGCAAGGCTGTTTCCAAAGCTGTGACAGAATGCCCTCATGCATAGAGAGTGTCAGTCTTTTCCTGGTATCTCCGAGTGGTTCATCCACAGATCAACTCCTTATGCTGGCAGTTAACTCCACCAGCAGGTGGGAAGGAAGACAGGAAAGGACATCCCAACGGGTTGTCACACTGGGAGACCTGACTGTCATCCACTCACCTTTGCAGGCACCGTCCAGCTCCTCCTTCCCAAACAGGAGACCGTAACCCTGCACAGCTCCGGTATGGAACTGCAGGCGGAAAATGACATCGCGGGTGGCTGAGCGGAACTTCTTGTGATAGCATTTCACCTAGTTCAAGAGGGGAAGAGAAGACAGGCAATGACTAAGGGGCAGAGAGAGCTCACTGCTTAGCACAGAAGTGTGGATGGTGTGGCCTGGCCCCTGCACAACTGGGGCCAGGAATTCACACTGGAAATGGACATCAGAAGATACCACGATGGCAGGCAGTCAGCACCACCACTGACAGTCTTCCTGTGGGTCCCATGTTATCTTGTCAGAAGGAAAATCCTAAAAGACCACACAGTCCTTTGTCCTGAGATAGGCCACACCCTTCAGACAGAGAGCTGTATTAGAAGACATCTGTGGTCTCTTGTCTAGCTCTTAACAGCTGACTATGATGACATTTCCCTTTCATCTAAAATGCCCACATTTCCACGGAATGTCTCTTGGTTTCCACACCATGAAAACACTGGCTATTGCTGCCATCTTCTTATTGAGTATAGGCTAGAACATGAAGGGGAAGGAGCTTAGGAAATGGGGGAAGAGGGTTCACAGACTGAGGCCCAGACAGACAGACAAGCATCAGTGCTGATTCCCTTGCCATGTACCCAGGGGTCCTGAAGGTAGCATTTAAAGGACCACCTCTGTGATTTGAACAGAGGCCATGATGTCCTACCCTAGGCACAGCTTAAGACACCCTGGATGTCTATGTTGACAAGCAGGATGTAGGAACTAAAAAAGGTAGATGGTGGCCAGAGTGTATATGCCTAGTGTGCTCTGTTCTACCTTCCTACCAAAGGCCTCCCTGCATCAGTAGGGAGAAGGCATGCTGTGAAAGGGACCTCACTCTGGTGGCACAGAAAAAGCCACGAGCCGGCAGTGCCTTGCCAGGGTCTCCATGAATCCAATGCAGACTAAGCTGGACTCAACATTGAGACTACCTAGTGCCCAGGGTGGCACGCTCTGCCATAGGCTTGCCTTTGCTGTGAAGACACTTTCTGTCATAGACTCTTCCTGGTGAAGGATGGCTTGAAAAACATCATGCTTCACAAATCTAAGTAGGAAGCAGGGCACCAATATCAATACCCTCCAGCCAGGCAGGAGAATGTGCAGGTAACAGCTCAGCCATCCTCCTACCAGGGAACCCAGCCACAGAAGCTCCAGAAAGGAGAAGACCAAGAAGCCTAGGAAGGAGGCTGGGAACCACAGCTCTTGAGCAAAGCCAAAACTTGTTTACATTGTACTATCTACCAGGAAACAGTCTAAGCCTGCAAGGGATGCACCCAGTTGACAAACACCCATGGGCTCCTCCCAATCCCGCCCCTGCTGGGCTAAAGACACAGACCCCATCTCCAATGCTTTTGGCACAAAAAAATTTGCAGCTATCGATCAAGAATCAGAAATAAAGACCCAAGAGCCCAACAAAGAGCAGGCTGGCCCCAAGTCTTCCACTCCCTGTTGCAGAGTCCCTGACTCAGCAGCAGGGCTCAAACCCAAGATGGTCCTTAGAATCAAAGACAGCCTTCTAGAATGTTCTTCCAAGCCCTCATGCCTCACACTTGACTACCCTTCAAATGCTTTAGCCTTCTGAGCCAAAGTTGATTCCACATTGCCCTCCAGTAAGGCCCTGTGCCCTGAAATCCTGTCCTGTTCTCCATTGGCTGCCATGGAAGATGAGCAGTAAGCGGGGTCAGGGTGGAGATGGGAGAGGAAATGTGAGGTCCCTTTCAAGCCTGTCTTGCTCTCAATTAGGAGAATAAATACTTGAAGAGCAAGGTCTCAGGAAGTCAGAGCAGGCAGCGGACATAGATCTAGCTGGGACCACCTGAATACATCCATACATGTATGAGAGTGAGGGAAGATTGCTAGGAGGCAGTGGCCTGTGGACCTGGTGGGCTGAAAACAGAGGCATCAGGAGATCCCAGCCCGGGGAATAAGGAGATCTAATGCAGTCACAGTCATTTCTGTTCTCAATGGGTTTTTCTCCCTTTCCATCCACTCAAGTTACTAATATTCGTATCCTGTGGCCATGTTCCCAGTCCTTTCCTCTTCCCCAGTTCCTTCCTGGGGCTAGGTACCCTGAGTATATTTTCTACTGTGGCCATCACTCAGCTACATACAAACATCCGACTCACAACCCAGGCATCCCAGCTCTGTCCAAGCCAGGTGGGGGAGGAAAAGGATGGGTATCCACAGGTTGGGCGGCTCCCTGGTACCTTGAACCCGGTGTGATCTTCTGCTTGCAAATTCTTATGTTGCGTATCACAAGGTCTCAATTCAAATACTTCTGGGATTGTCAACAAGAGTGATCTGTCACTAAGCAATGCTGTGCCGTATTCCTGTGACCTCTCCTGTGGGTATCCTGACAATGTCTCCATCACACACACACACACACACACAGAGAAAGAGAGAAAGAGACTTCCTGCTTCTCACTGAACCTCCAAGGACCAGCAGGAGCAATAGCACTGCTCCAACGTCAGCCTCAGGAACTCATGAACAGCCGGAGAAATTCAGGTTTCCCCTCTCTAAGGAGCCCCCAACACAGCAGATCAGCCTTTGAGAAGAGGCCTATTAACCAAGACCCTGATCTCTGGTGACCTCTGACACCCAAAAGAAGGTCCAATAACGACCCACTCAATATCAGTATCAATTAATCTTTGTAGCAACAGTGGTCAAAGATCAGAACTCTGTTCTGCATGCTGAGTGGAGAGGACAACACTGTGCTTGACATAGGCCCAGCCCCCACCCCCCAGAGGCCACTCTTAAGAAAGAAAGCATTTTGCAAAGATCATAAAGATCCAAAACCTCACTTTGGTCCTCTGGCTTTAACACATACTTACCAACTCAAGTCTCTACAGAATGTTCCTAGACTACCATGACCCTCTGCTTCTAGATTCTAGAATATTTTTTTCAAACAATTTAGTGCAGTGGACACAGTTTTGTGGTAAGCACTTTACTAGCTGACGAGAGCCTGTCACGGAGTCTACCCAGGAGCATGAGAATATCTGCACTGACCCCAGCTCCCCCAAAGCACTCATTACTCAGGGACGCTGAACCTTTCATTCTTTAGCTGTAAGATGGACAGCAGCTTTACTACACACAGTATATAGCTACTAAGTATCAAGAAAACTTAAAAATCTACCTATCTGTGACATCTTCATATTATATGAACTCTATCCTGTCTGTACCTGCAGACTACCTATCTACAGATTCTATCAATCTCAGAACATGGCCATTCCCTAAATAATATGGAGTACTACTTACTTGGCACTTACACTGAATTAGCAGGTGTGATGAGCAATCTAGAGATTGTTTGAAATATGTCAGAAATGTGCACAGAGGGTATGCAAACATTTTGCTATTTTTTTCCCTTGGTTTTTGGTTTTTCTTGGTTTCTCTGTATAGCCTTGGTTGTCCTGGACTCACATTGTAGAGGAGGCTGTCCTCAAACTCATAAAGATCCTCCTGCCTCTGCCTCCCTGAGTGTTAGGATTAGAAGCGTGTGCCAACGCATCCAACTTAAAATTTTGCTATTTTATAAGGAACGTGAACATCTTCAGATGTTTGTATCCACGCAAGCCCTAGAGCTAATCACACATACACAATGATAAACAACCAGGTAAGCTATCCTAGTTAACAAATAACTTAAGAGCACAAGCTTCTGGAAATGGGATCTTGGTGCTCAAACTCACTGTTGATGGCAATGGTCATGGAAAGATCTATGTGGTTTTGTTTGTTTGTTGTCTGAGTAAGCAGTCTGGAAAGCCTGACCTAATCTTATTTCCTTACATTTGCATGAAGATACATCTGCACCCTCAACTGGATGCCAGGATGATGGGGCCTGGGACCAGTGAAAAGCTGAGTCCTCAAGGTAAAGGCAGGTACCTGAGCCAAGTGTGAACCACATGTCTGCAAACGCAGCATGCAGAAGGCCGAGGAAGAAGAACAATGCCTAAGCTGAGCAAGTCAAGTCTTAAAGTCAAGTTTCCCCTCTCTTCCCCATGTTCCAGGCACTGGCAAGTGAGACCCAAAATTCCTCTTAAATTCTCCAAGCAAAACAATCAGGGTACTAGAGGATTCCCCAAGAGAAATATAAATCCCACTTTGGTCCAAGGCAGCTTGGTGGGACTATCTAGACTAAAGATCAAAGAGAGCTGCCATGGTCTCCCTCAGAGCTGAGCATGACTCCAGGTGGTCACAACACTGGCAAGTCATTAACAAAGAGCAATGAAAGGTGAGCAGATATTGGTTGCAACAAAACCACAACTGAGACTACGGTGCTGAATGGCAGAATGGATGAAGGCGTGACCCAGTGCTAGGTCCACAGCATAATAACCAAGTAAAAAAGCAAATCACAAATCAACACAGTCTCAGATACAACAAAGACCCATCCCCAGGGCCTCTACTGGGGCAGCTGTGGAAGGACGATTCCACTTTCCCTGATCGTCCACCAGTGACCCCTGAAAAACAACAACAACGAACAACGGTGCTATTTGTGCAACCTCTTGAGGAGGCTTCACCTGTGTTCACAAGCCCAGTCACAAAGCCAGCAACCATAAAGACAAAGTACAAGTGGCTGTGGTTTGCCCAGGCAGCGCAGCAAGATGGAGCATGCCAGAAGGAAAAAATGTTTACAAGCCCTGGACCAAGTGCTAAGACGGGGAGGGGGCAAGCTGGCTCAGGCCCCAGGCTCCCTGCCAGGTTCCTGGCGGGCCTGCAGCAGCGTGAATTCCTGAGCAGGTTACATAAGCTACAGGCAGCCTCCCCAAGAAAGGGCCTTGCACCTGACCACAGCGTACTTTGAGGCAGGACCACAAAATCTGACCTTTCGTGAGAAGTGCTTTGGAAAGACAGGAGGAGGGTTCCGCTAAGAAAGGTCAGAGGGATGGTCAATTTTGCTATCGCCAACCACAGTGCCATCTGCTGGCCACCAGTCAAAAGATAATAAAAGAGTTCCATTTCCCAAGAGGTTCCCCAATCAATTAAAGCTGATTCTAGCCTTTCCTTCTTCTAAACCTGATCCTTGCTATCTTTGCCAACCTGTCTCAGTGCAGAAAAAATGGGGGCATATGTAACTGCACACAAGGTGAACAGTCACTGAAATGAAGGAGGGTTCTGATTGAATTAAGAAGACAGGGTGCCTCTTAGAAGTGGTTAAGATGAAGGCTGGCCTGGGAAGCAGAATTCCACCAATACAACACAAGGGTGGCTTGCTCACACTGAGGGCCAGTGGCATCGCAGACTCTGGGAGGTAAACCTAGATACACATTTTCTGCCCCTTACGGTCCTTTCCAAGTCATGGTGACTGCCAGATCCCTTGTGAGAGATGTTAACCTGCATACCTGAGTGTAACCCATTTCCCCACCTGCAGCCTTCCGGTTGGTAAGCCCACAGCACGGGATGTCAGGCATAATGGGCAGAAGCAAAGGATCGCACCAAAGTGAGACCCGCAGGGGATGGCTTGTGCTTTGAATGTCTATTTGGCTCATTTAGAGATGGGCAAGGCTGTAGAGGGAGGAATGTGGGTAAGTCCTGAGTTGCCAAACCTCAGGACACAGGATGGATGATGGCGATGGCATGGCTCTCGCTATCTTGGGAGCACTGCCAGCAAAGAACATGTTGCAGCATCTTTTCTTTCCTGAACTCCTCTTGAAATGGGACCAGCAGCACGGGACTTTTGAGCTATGGACAAGGCAGGCTCCTCAGACTACGACCAGAGAGTGGCCTGGGACATTTGATACTGCACCCTCTGAGCTAAGCATGGAGGTCATCAGCTAGTCCATACTTACTTTTTACTTGACTGGGGAAAGGGGTATTTTCCACTGTAACTGGTCTTCAGCTCACCTCTGTGCACACAGCAGCCTGTCACCTGTGTTGTTTACCTGTCTGCCTACGAGGCTAATCCAACACTTGAGTCTAAGCTCTGGGAGCAGGCGCTGAGCTTGTCTCTACAAACTTCCTTTACCACCCAGTTTAGGCCAAAGGATCTAAGAACTCGCTCACTGGTGAAGGCTAGTGATAAGCCCCAGCACACGTGTCCAGTTACCAACTGGGCTGAGGCTGACTGCCAATCATACCCCACATTCCAGGATACTTCCCTTGATGTGGGCTAAGCGATGCCTTTTCGTGTCCACAAATCAAAAGCCTTGGGACCTCAGAATGTGACCTCAGAGATGCCATTTTCATGAAGGGCACTGAAATAAGGCCATCAGGAGTGGCTTGAATGAACTAGAGCTGGTGTCCTTGTAAGAAGAAGTAAAGGTTTAGGGAAATGACACTGATAAGACCACCCACCTACAACACACGTCAGGAAGGTCGAACCCTGCTAACACCTTGACCTTAGACTTCCCCAAACCAGAGAGAACAGAGAGAAATTCTCGTGCAAGTCTTTCACAAGTCGCCCAGTCTGTGGCGAGTGGCCCTTCACCGTGGCGGTGCTGGCAGAATACAGTGGGCTAAAAGTGCTCTCATATTTTTGACGAACAGCAAGTCGACCTTGTTGCAGTCACCTCTATGGACTGTACAAGGAAAAACTACACTGTGGTGGAAAAATACCCTTGTCAGCTGCCACGTCTCCCTCTTCCTATCTGATAACACTGCAGAAAATAAGTGCAGAGTACACAGAAAAGAACTGTAAACACAGGAAGTGTAAATCAAATCGGAACGCAATCCTAAAAATATTCCATCTGAGGAATGAGAAGGGTGCAGGAAGGAAACTGGCTTATCAAAACCAAGTATCTCTCTTGCGGAAAGATCTAGAACCTCCTGTGTGCCAGCCCTTCGGATGGAAATGAGTCATCGACGAGGAGCTGGCTGTCCTGTGCATGAAGTTCACCTCCAGAGGATCTCAAGCCTGAATCTCATACATTATGCTCCCCACTTTTCCAGGATGGCTGGCTTCTGCTCCGTGTCACACCATGCTCATACACCCGGGGAATAGCCATCCCTACTTCTTACAAAGGACTACCTACAGCTTGTCGGGGGCAGCATAAATGAAGAAGAGGAGGGAAACCAGCGTGGGGCAGGGGGGAGAGGGCTCAGACACGATGTCAGAGGCAGCTAGCTGCCAGGCATCTGGGAGAGGCTCTGCTTCACAGAGCCTTAGCAGGTCCATGAGGCAAGCACGCAGACTGGGACTATGGCTATCACGTGAAGAGCACGCCACCAATGAGCTGAGCAGTGCATGGTCTAGGCTCAGGTTTCAATTTTCTAAGCCTGGATTCAACGGGAAGGGGACCAGGTTTGGGGCATGGTCAGAGGCAAGCAGAGGCACTCCTAAGAGGCCAGGTGCCAGGCAGGAGGGGAGCCCCGTCAACCTGTGCTGTAGTTGTTTGTGTCCCCTAAACTCCGCAAGGACAGTATGGGAACGAGGGAGCTTAGACAAGATGAGGTCAGTAGGACAGGCATTCCGGATGCCATTAGTACTCTCTGAGTCTCCAGTGCCTTTTCTTGTTGGTGAGTACACAGGGTGACCTTACAAACAAGAAACCAGATCCCCACCAGCTCTGCAACCTGCCAGCTCTGGACAGTGGCCTTCCAATATGCAGAACCACGAAAAAGAAAGTTCTGTTGCCTGTAAACAGCTATGAGCATCGGTGTCCACCTGTGAACACCGTGTAAGCAGCCCCAGTCAGTGCACCCGTGTTGGACGGCACTAGCCTGAACGGGGGAGACCAACCAGCACAAAGAAAGGGGCACAGCTTGTGCTCACACTACCTCCAACCAGCACAGCCCTAATTCTTGATACATGCTCAACACAGGCTTCATGTTTAAGTTCAACTGCAACTTCAGAAAGACATTCCCTGCCTGCCACAGCCCTAGTCTCTCAGCAGCTCCCTAACTTCAGCTCTCACTAGAGGCTGACCCCTGGCCTCCATGCCTGGCTGTGCTTTATGGTCAGTGGAACACACATGACAGACCTGTTGGCTCTTGGGATCACACAAATACCCACTGCTACTCACTTTCTGCTTCTGGTTCTGAGGCCAGAACCTCTCCTGGGAGTACCTTGTGCTCTGTGGGGCTGCTGTCTCTGCCTTCGGCCCTCCATTTCAGTGACTATAGAAACGTGCACACAGGACTTCATAAGTACCACGACACTGTCCTCACCCTTACTCAATACCTTCTGTGCCACCAGCCTGACCATCATCTCTCAACTGACACCTAAGAGGGGCCCCAGCTAGTATCAAATGGGCTTGCAAGTTCAAGTTGGAAATTAGATTTTTGTGAAGGTTCAAAT
The DNA here is from genome assembly GCA_028658305.1 of Pachyuromys duprasi. Classification (NCBI taxonomy): domain Eukaryota; kingdom Metazoa; phylum Chordata; class Mammalia; order Rodentia; family Muridae; genus Pachyuromys; species Pachyuromys duprasi. Next base: position 2,443,505 of record CM053754.1, read on the forward strand.
ACCATCAGTTCAAACCTCTTACAAAGGGACAGAATAGTATAGCCCCTGCGGTGAATGGCTTCAAATAACAGCCTGCTTACAAATATAACTCCATAGCTACAGGTCACTGGCATGTGGCACGAGCTGCCTCCAGGTGACCTCTCGATGCCCACCCTCATCATCATTTACCTAGCCAGGCAGCAACCCACAGGCATGCTTTCCTGACCAGAGCAGCAGCCAGCTCCACAAGGATGCACAGGGCCAGGAACAAGCCAAGTCCAGGCATGCCTACCAGTAAACATCTCCTCACCCACGCAGGACTTCATTCCTTCACTGTGTCACCTGATTTTTCTCTGAACCACCTCAGTGACGGAGAGTTACCTCCCCCCGACAGACCCTCTAATCAGCCCCTTCCGGTGGATACTGTGCACGCAGTGTTTACTGGGGCCGATGTCCTGGCTATGTTGCCCACTAGGAGGCACATAACGTAAGGCAGGGGTGCCTAATCAGGGAGTCCTCTACAGGAGAGACAGGATGACCTCTTAAGGCTGAGGGACCACCTTTGAGATAGGCTGACATGATGGGGTCTGTCTCCCGTTCTGTCCCCCCCCCACCTCCCCACCTGACAGGCACTGTCCCAGCACACTGACATGAGTTTGTTCCTCTCATGTTCACAGAACTTAAGCTTGCTCCTCACTAGGCAGAGGCCACAACTCCCAAAAGAAAAGGATCAGGCATGTCCCTTTCCAACATGATGAGCTTCCTCACAAAGACAGACATGCTAAGGAAGGTACCGCCAGGAAGAATGAGGCCAAGTTGCCATGATCTTCCTGAGCCATGCAAGTATGTCCATCTTAGGCTCCTTTGACCTATGAAACACCTTTAGATTCTCTTCTACATTACAGCCTATCTCCCCAAAAGGCACTTCCAAGCCAAAGAAATCACTCTGTACCTCTGTCCTTCTTGTGCCCCAGCACTAAGACTGGAAACTCAAACACCAGATAATAACAACAACAACAACAACAACAAAAATACAAAAACAAAAAAAAAATGCTCAAGACAGTTAACTGAGTAAAAATTAAAAACTTTGGGGAAGGGGCACTAGAGAGGGAGGGAAAGAGGGAAGAACATAAGGAACCGATGGGAGGAGAGGCAAAGGAGATGAGAAGACAGGAGGAAGGCAGCAGAGGCGAGGAGACGCCGCCCAGGCAGCCTGACGTCTGTACAGTCTCACTCTCTGGCTGCAGACGGCTCAGGAGCCAGCAGTCCACGCACAGGGAGCGCCGCGGTGGCGCTGCTTTTCTGAGGAGAGCCTGCCCAGTCATCCTCCTCACAGGTTCCCACCACCTCCCACAGCTCACAGACAGTGACAGTCAACATATCTGTTCTTGAAAGCAGGGAGGTGCCCACTCCAGGTAAGCAATGTATAATAAAAGCCAACACGAACGAACTCCTAAGTCACCCACCGTCTCAACAAAGTAGGCCTGCCAAGACCACAGAAAGATCGTATCTAAATTAGTCTACACATATTAGAAGCTGTACACATACCTTGCAGGCTTCCAGGCAAAACCTTTCCTAAAATTACTTTACACATATGGATTCTTCTGTATTCAAGACAGACAGGTGAAAGAGTAATGTTTAATTTCCTCCAAGAACAAAATTATCTGGAGAAATCACTGTTTTGATCATTTACCACACTGTAACAACACCAGTCATATGCTGCACTTTGGCTCTTGCTACTAGACTCCGGGAGGCCTGGGATCACAAAGGAGGTCAGGCAATGGGATGCTCAGAAGGGCTGTGGCTGAGTAGGGACTTTGTTTTGCACAGACCCGGCAGCTCTGGTATAAAAGATGATCAAGGACAAAGATCTGTCACTGTAATTAAAATATTTTCACTTACAAATTAGAGCCCTTAGCGTCATGCTGTTTTTCATCCTCCTGTTATTATTTTCTTTTCTTTGAGAAGAGGGTTGTAAACTGGATGATTTTTTTTTTCTAAGCACCTAAAAGCACTTTTCCTTTTAGGTCACTCTTTTGGGTGGTTAAGAACAATGGCTGTAGAGCACATGGGTACTCACCATGATGTCGCCCTTCAGCAGCTGGGCTGGCTCTATGGCAATGCGGATCCGGCTGGGATTCTCCGGGCCAACATTGCTTCGGATAAACAAGAAAACATAATATTATATGGTTCCATGATTGATGATAGTACATGCTGTACTACCACGGTACTGCAAGCTGAGACAACAGCCAGAATTTACACAAATAGCCCAGAATCTCCATATTCAGAAGCTTTACCTCACGGAAATGAGTCAAAAAGTTTAAGAAAGCTCTGAGCTCAGGTGAATTATTCTAGCGCCATGGTAGCCCCACACTGAAAAAGTCATACTCAGGGCTGCCTCAGCCAGGAGAGGTACCAAGGTGGGGACAGATCCCACTTTTGTGACAACTGGAAAACACAGCTTTCACAGTGTTATCCTTGTATAGGGTAGGGAGGCATTCTGAGCCCCGAAAAGGAATAATGAGCCTTTAGGAATAAAGAGTACCAGGACATTTCCTGCCTTTCTCATTTTTTGTTCATGTCCACAAAGTGCTACCTACATACATTACAAACCAATCTCAGAGAGCCTTACAGATTCTGATGAGGCCTAGAACACACAGGAGAAACTAAAGCCATGGGTGAGTTTGTCCTGGCACTTTCTAGTATGCCCACTTCCAAATAGTAATGGCTCCCCTCTACCCTGAAGGCTCCACTGTCCAGCCTCTTAATAGAGGCGGCTAGAGACGCAGAGACCTCGGCCCTCTCAGAGCAGCCGCTTAGGGCCCTTGGCATGATTGGGCCCCACTGCCCCACTTCTTCTTGTGGAAGAGACAATCCATTTCACAACCACTGCCCAAGCCACCCTAAATACCCACACAAGCCACGCACTTACTAGATCCCAGACGTGTACACAGGCTGCATGGCTTGGTAGAGCTTCAGAAAGGGCCGGCAAGCTGAAAGAGAGGCACGTGCCCAAGGAAAAAACAGGATCATTAACTCATATGCAGATGTTTCCTCCCAAAAAAGTAACATGGCTAGACCTCCCACCAGAGGGCTGTTTTAACCAGCCACGGGGGTTTCAAAGGTGAGCTGCACTCCGGTAAGGTCGCCTTAGTCCTGATGGCCAGGGGGACTAGATACTATGGACTGAGTGAGCACCTATACGGATGTAGCCAGGGAGCATGTGACAGGTCTTACCCCTAACATATGCTGGGAGCATCTGCAGGGGACCGGGTACAAGGTCTCTGGCCATATGCTGTGAGCACCTACATGAAACAGGGAGGCAGGGTCTATGGGAATATGCCATGAAGGAAGAAGGAAGGGCTCTGAATTAGGGCATGGTCTACTAATGCTAGCTTCTCTCAGAGTTATGGAAACTTCGAGAAGCACACAGCCGAACCACAGAGCTGCTGACTAAGAAAGACCCTGGCCTAACAAGAGTTCATGCCCTGGGTCACAGGGTTGTAAGCTCTTCACAACCGCCTGTCTGTCCTTGGACTGATGGTTTGTTCCCACCATACAAAGTTGGAGTTCTGCCCATACACTGGAACCATAGGTGTGGAATCCAGATACCACAGGAGGGAAAAAGGCTGCTTGTTCAGGGCTCTCTAGTCTGGGCATGGAAGTCTCTCACCTCCTCCAGTGTCAAAGCTGGGGACACCGTGCAGGATGACAAAGTGCAGGAACAAGGGCGAAGCATTCATCTTCACTGCTCCAGACAGAAGCCCACTGAGAAACTGCACGTACCTGCGGGAGACAGCGGCTAAGACTCCACAGCTGACCCACAGCTGTCGAGTCTCAGGGGCAGGCAGTGGAGAATGGAAACTGTGTCTGGAGACCCTGGGGACACCTTGTCCCTCGCTGTACACAAAGAGTAGTTATTATCCTATGCTTGGGGGTGGCGGTGTCACTGCCTGGCTGGAGTTCCACCCACAGCACTGGGAACTGCTAACACTGGCATTTACGTACAAGCATCACTTTCACATGGATGCCCATACCTTGGGGTCTCCTCACTGTTCCCAAGCCCCTCACCAGCAAGGCCAGCACCACATACAGAGTGACATGGCTCATTCCACCTAGGGCTCCTGTTCTCCCCACACTCATCTCCTGAGCCCTCTCTCTCAGCTGATGAGGGTCACCATGGCCACCCATACGCACTGAAGATGTGACTTTTGCCATGAGAATTCCAGGTCCTGATTTCAGGCATCCAAGCTGACTGTCACACTCTTTCCCACTCACGGCAGTCAGGAGAGAAGTTTCTCCACTAAGTGTATGTGAGCAAAAGGTACTTGTAAGGCATGACATGGTAGCCATGACGGAGGGTGAGCTGCACCCCTGTCACGTTCTGATGCTCCCCTGGCCTCCACCACTCCTTCCTCTGCCTGCCTGGCCTACTGAACCATGCTCCCATGGAAGCCCAAAGGCAGCCAACGCCCTGAGGCCCCAACAGCAGTTCCACTGTAGCCAGTATTCACCAGAGCCTGCAACACCTCTCTTGGAATCTGTCTGCTTTCCTGCCTTTCTCCACCAAAGCACTGTACTCAGTGCAAGAGGAAAGAAATGAAATGAGCAAAGATCCCAAAACATACTATCAAACTAATGGTCCATGCAGCAAGCAGGAAGCAGGAAGTGACCGTGACCAATACAGGGACACAGGGTCCTCATACCTCTAAACCCCTGGATGAACAGTCATGGGCTCTACCTTACAACAAACACACTTCAAATGCCCACTGGAATACAGACCCAGACCACAGTTAAACAGCCAAGTTTGGAGGCAAAAATAAACCAAACAGAAAACCTTTAGTAAGTGTCTTCCCAACTTAGGGTCTGCCCTTTTAGAAAGCTTCAGTATAATTTACAAGCTTTCATTTCACTGTAGGGAAAATCCACAGTGACAAACAGGGGGTGTCAGCATCCCACGGGTACAGTAGCACATTGTTCTTCTTTTCAAAATGAGGGCCAAGGTTCACAAGTCATGGAAGCCTGATGTCCCCACAAACTCAGGTAATCAGCTCATGGGTGGCTGGCCTCCACACTGCTCCATGAGCTTACTGTGATGGCATGGTTTCCTAACCTGCTGTGTATAGATGCAGGAGAGGAGAACCATCGCATGACTCATCACCTGCAGCCTGTACATGGCAGAACTCATCAGTTCACTTGGCTCTGTGGTACACAGGGCCAGGATGGAATACCTAAGACCCTGTTTTAAGATAGCTCTTCCGTCTTCCCAGCCCTGGGCAATCGTGGACACTAAGAAATATGTGTCCTTGACTTGTCTTTCCTATGAAGGGACTCTGTGGCAAGCCAGACCTGATGTAGTGGCTCTTCAGTGACCCCTTGGAAAAGACAGATCTTTACTCAAGGGTACTTAGGGGTTTGAGGGCTCTGTGTTACTGATGGTCATTTCCTGCTCTGATGCACACCCAACCCAGGCACTAGGGTAGGCAGGGTGCCTGCTTATATTTCCTCATACATGACGAATGCTATGTAGTTCTACCACCTGAAGATTTGTGACTCCCACTCTCTGTGTGGGACAAACCCTTTGGGGAGCTAAGACTTCTCCCTACCTAGAGAATAACAATACTACAAATACTACAAATAGGGAGCTTTCGAGATGTAGGCTGACTGTTTGGGACTGCTGCCCAGGTGTCAGACAACATAAACAGTATGTTTTGAGTTTTTTCCCTGATAGGCAGAGTTATATACCTGTGATCCCAGCACTGTGAAGACAGAGGCAGGATGATGATAGGTTTAAGGTTACTCTGGATATAAAAGACCCTGCCTTAAAAAAAATAAAGAAAAAAGAAAATGTGCTACTTTTTCCACTGTGCAGCAACAGGTGAGAGCAGCAGAATTCCACTTCTGCACAAGCTTGCTCATGAGGCACCTGAGCCGACAGCCACCTGGTATGGGGGGAGGGGGGAGGGTACTCAGGAAGGGAGGGGAGACCTCCACCTGCACCCCAGTTCTCAATCACTTTCTTCACTGAACTGCTCTTAATGGTCATCATCTTCCCAGCTGTCCACTAGAGGCCGCTCAGCTCACAGTGGACTCATGCAAAGAGAACCCACAGTGAGCCTCAGCATCTGCAAGTTCTACATCCACAGATTCAACCAACTTCAGATCAAATATCCTGGAGGGAAAAAAAAAAAACCCTGCATCTTTACCTAAGAAATGCAGGTTATTTTCCTCTACTGACTCCCTATACAGTACAGCCGGTAGAGCTTAACAGCTAAGCACTCGGAGTTTCCAGAGTTCAGTATTATATGAAACCTAGATGGTTCAGAGTGGGCAGACAGTCAGCCTGAAAGAAGCAAAGTGAATGAACTGTATAACGACGATCATGGTTATCAGAAAGACAAATACCAAGTCTTCTCTCATATGTGAACTTAGTTTCACATATGTGCTGTATACACAGACACACATTTACACACACACACATGCAAACGCACACAAAAAAGAAACTGTCTGGGGGAAGAAAGTGGACCAGGGGGAAGTGGAGGAACAGAAGAAGATAAGGAGGTATAAATATGAGCATAATGTATAATATACAACTGTCGATTGTTATAATGATATATTATTTTGTACATTACTTAAAATTTGAAAACACACAGGGTACACCTGGATGCACCTCAGCTCTGCACAAACACCAACCCATTTTATGTAAAGACCCTGAGTTTCTGCAGATTACAGCTGGGATCTAGATCTAGACCCCTGTGAAAGGTTCTGGGCGGTTCCTCCATTGTCCATGGTTGCTTAAGATTCTCAGCCACAAATGATAAGTTTCTCACTCAACCTCAGTAGAGTTGATTGTGATGTTTACTTTGAAATAATGTCTTGACTTTGGTCCTAACATAATCTGCAGCTCAGCATTCCCTGTCCACAGGCATTCAGACAATGGTGAGGTGCACGGCCCCAAGAGAGTAATCCCCACACGTTCTTCCGGCCTCCCATGTTTGCTGATGCTTACCCCAAACATCCTTTCTGTTGCTGGCCCACTCAGTAATTATTTGGTTAGTGTCTTCTAGCAGAGGCACCAGGCAAGGTGGCAAAACAAAAAACAAACAAAAACAAAAAACAAAAAAAGGAGACAGAAAGAAGGCAGCCCTAATCTCAAAAGCAGAACAGCAGCTTGGAATTCAAAATTCAGCCCTGCTGGCACTGTGAAATATAAGCCAAGGAGGGTATGTAAAAGCTGTGAGCACTTGAAAATGAGATGTTTTCCCTGTTTCTTCTTCACACTCTTCCAATATCATTAGAAGCTACTGATTCTATAAGTACAAAGTCCTGGCAGCCACGCTTGCCTGCTGAGTCCAGGCATCTGTGGGAGTTGCATCTTGTTTGCACTTTGCCTTCTCTATAAATCTTAGGAATTTTGCCATTTTGGAAACTGCTCGGTGGGAAAAAAAATAATACTTCATGGGTTCAAAACAGAACAGGCACTGTCTGAGCGGGATCATTGTAATATGCTGAAGTTTGCAAAAGTGACTTCCCGGTGGGGCCTATTCCTCAAACAGGACACAGCCTGGCTCCAACCCGTGGACCCACAATGTAGCCCACATTCTTCCAAACCTAGATCTGTGTGAGTGGACCCAGACCATTAGAATCATCATGTCTGCTGGCCCAGTCTGCAGCTGCGTTAGAGAAAGCAGATGTGAAGGATCAAGACTCACATACAAAGGTTTGGGGCTACAACTAAATCCTAAATCCAAAATGAGAACCATTTGGCAGTTGCCTTCAAAATTCTTAGATAAATTCTGGTGTTTGCCTTAAAATAAAACTGCAGTGAAATTATATGAGCGCCTCAAAAAGAAAGTCCTGTTCCCTGACAGCTTCCAGGGGCTACTACACACTGTAGCCAGAACAGGCTGGCAGGACTTCCGAGAGAAATCCTCTCTGGCTTCAAGGAGCTGATACTATAGAGCAGAAGTCAGCCTATGATGACCTGAACCCCCATTCGTGTCAATAAAGCTTAATTAGAATACAGAGTCGCTCATTTCCATTCTAGATATGGCTGGTTTTGTGTTAAACACTGGTGAGTTAAAACTACACAGGCTGAAACATCTATCCTCAAGCCTCTCCAATTTTAGAGACTCCCTCTTCTAGCAGACAGAAATAAGTTAAACACTATCGTGGGAACTGAAGCTCGTTATCCAAAGGAGACAACAATCCTCTTGGCTGAAATGAGAGGTGGCTCTGAGTCTTCCTCTCTGGGAATGGACCACATCCACGCACAGGCTCTCACCAGACACTAGGCATTTACTAGACATGTGGGATCCTTGCCTTGATAAACAGAAAACCCCTCCCTCATATTCTTAGGCAAGACCCAACAGCAATGCAGAGAAGAGATCAGAGGACATTCCTCTGGATGTCCCAAGGATAGACACATACCGCTTCTGGGAGGGCTCCATCAAAGCTGAAACTTTGTCATCATAGAACTTCTTCATTGCAAACCTGTCCAGGGCCTGGTCAGCACTGGGGAAGCAGAGGGAAGGGGAGAGAGAGGTGGAGATAATGAATAAGTATGTGAGGTCTGTGGTATCCAAAGCCCCTCAAGGCTAAATGGCCTAGACGACATGTCTGTGAGTGACCTTCTCCCATGAGGGGCAGCACCTGTCCACACACAGCTTAACATTTTCCTACAGGCGTGCACATTTCAAAGCAGGAGCCACACTGAACTCCTGTCTGAACTCCCTTATTTAAGGGTGTGATACTTAGATGTGCCACTGGCTGAAGGCTCCAACTTTATCACCCTGATGATGTGAGGAACAAGCCCAGAATGTGCACAAAAAGCCCTGGGAAGTCTTGGGTTATGTGACACTTGGTAAGTAACTTCAAGGAAAGCTTGAAGTTTGAGGACAGGGCAAGGTTGATGGTTGGGAAGGTGTGTGGGGACTTGGGCTTCCTGGATATCCCTAAAGTACCTCTACAGAAAATCAATCTATTTGCCAACAGCCTAACTGACCTTTAAGCCTCCACCCACAATGCTCATATTATTATTTGCAGAACCTTCCGGAAACCTCACTGTGGGCATTCTCACTTAAACAATGAAATAAAACTTATTTAAACCAAAAACAGCTTTAAAATTCAGATAGGCATTCCTTTAAACCCTTTAATAATAACTCTCAGAGGGCAGAGGCAGAGAAGTATCTACGAGTTCCAGACCAGCCAGCTGTACACATTGAGACCCTGTCTCAAAACACAAACAACAAAATCAGATAGGCAAATGAGTTCTCCCTGGAAAAGTTTGTATGTACCCTGGTATGTACCCTCCAGAAAAGTGACACATTCAGGAATTCTGAACATGGCATTCTCAAAATATATGCAGAGATAAGGAGGCCACTCTAAATTAGGCCCAGTGTGAGTAAACACTGACCTCACTGCATGTATTTGTTTCATCACAAAATAGGCCAGTGAAGCTCTCACAGATGGAGGGGACCATTTGAATTCAGAACATGTCCAACAGTAAATGGATATGTCTTTCAGGTTGGAAGACAAAGTTCCATATCCAGTCTTTGACTTCTAAGCATTCACTTTTCTGGACTCCACACATTCAATTGAATTAAACCCATTCATTCAATTAAATTCAGTGTCAATGTTCGGAAGTCACAGAATGCTTAACTCTCTCATTAGTTCTGGCTTTGTCTTCTGAACTCTTCAGCGTGCTGGGAACAAGAATGCTCTCACTTTGTGACCTGCAGCTTCTGTTTTCTGTTACTCGTAGTTTGTGATAAACTTAAATCAGGTGTATCTATCTCCTGTGGTATCTAAAGTATAACCTAAGGGGAGAGGGAGGAACAGACACTGAGCTGTGTAAGAAGAGCAACTCTGGGAACTTCCTGGGATCTAAAGAGAAGGGAATGTGACCTGGGTAGGAAGACCCAGCAAATGCTTCAATACATAATCTGCATATCCAGACTGCAAAGCCACACAGCTGTTGGAGTTGTATCAGGCCAGGTACTCAGGAAGTGATGCTAATTTAGAAGAGCGAGAGAATTTTTTTTAGTGCAGTGAGATCCACTCACTTAGCTAGAAAACACTTGATACTGTGACCCCTGCTAAACAGCAGCATCACTGGCCACTCAGAGCCCAGTATGACGCTATGTGAAACACTCTAGGGATAGAGACACGCAGGGTATGTCTAAGCGTGAGGAGGTTCAACTGTAGTTCCCACAGTCCAGGTAAGGATGGGATGTGGACGCTCACAGAGACTCAAGCATGCTCCCTGACATTCACAGGCAATATACCAACTATCCAGGGAGATCAGGGTTTTATAGTTCTGGGGATATGCTCTGATAGAGCAAGGCTGGTCCCCCAGACGCAACAGTACAAGCAGTTGGAGAAACTTCTCTAAACTATTCGGGACAGCAATGCTCACTCGGGTGGTCTGTGTTAAGAAACAACTGGGCTAAGTGTGGTCTCCAACCAAATTCCTTTTACATAACTGAGGAGCCAACGTGACTGGGAATCTGGATGTGTCTGGCACACACATGATGCTTATTCAAACCCACAGGGCTCTGCCTTTCGCCCAGGGGGAGGGTTTCCTCCCTGGCAAGCACCAGCCTCTCCATTTGTTTCCAGAGAAAACATTCCAAAAGTCCAATTTCACTCCTTCACACTGCAAAGGAGAAGGTTTATAAGTGAGATGAGAGGGCTTCTATTTCCTCAGGATGGAATGGCCTGGGCACACAACGCAGCTATTGAGACGACCAGCGGTGTGCGAATGCTTTTCTTTTCCTGTGTAGTGCTGGGGAGAAATCTGAGGTCTCACACCCACTAAGCAACTGTACTGAACAAGCTACAGCCCTCCCCAACCATAACATTTTCTAAACTGAATTTTAGCCTTAGTGGAGACCTGTGCCTCAGAAAGCGCATCAGGAAGACACTCTGACTGTCCAGGGCTGGGATGGCTGGGCTAAGACCAAGGTCGTATCACTTTAGAGGAAGACATACAGACTTTCCAGAACATGCAAAAACAAAGTGGCCGTCAATATCATGACGTATGAGATGTGAAGTGAGCAAGTGATGGATTCCAACAGGGCAGCAGCAGCAGCCGCCTGTCTGTCTTCATTAGAGAATGAATGAGCTCGCTTAGTTTTACGCCACCATAGAACTCCTTGGCATCAATCGCACAGAACATCCCAAACAGGAATATGTCTTTTTCATCCTTGCTGGAAGCTGAATTCAGACACAGCACTCTGGCACTCAGGGAGAGGTGAGATGAGGCTGGTTCCCAAGAAGACCACCGGCCACACGTGCAAACCCAACGCCCTGTGGAAATGATCCCCCATCTCCATCCTACCTGGCTGAGACATTGGTGAAGTACATGTAGGATGATATGACCACTCCGATGCGTCCTTTACCACCCTGCGAGAGACCGGAGAGAAATCAACGTTCTTTCTATAGAATCCCACATACAGACGTAATGAGACAGGAGTGGGCTCGATCATGAGCAGAATGACAGAGAATGCGCACCAGCCCCTCCGCCTCCCTAATATTAGAGCACCGAGCAAGCAGTGCCTCCTCAGCAGGGCATCTTCACACGGGGACCCATAACAAGAGCAGGTGCTAGCTGGGTGTCTGCAGACGTCCCCGGAGGGCATATCCACAGGGCGGCAGCCAGTCACTCACCGCCTCCCAATTAGGTTACATGAACCGGTGCCAGGAACTGGAACAATTAGCATGACTTAATTACCCAGGTGAAACAGGCATAAATGCCTGCCCAAGGGCTGACAGTGATGGGGCTCTGTGTATACAGCTCTAAGTGGCAGCACCTCAGAATCTGGTGAGCTGGTGGTATCCCACACCAGCACCCACCACCACACTTTACACAACAGGGAGGAGACCTTATACACAGGGAACCCATGTCCCAGGCAGCTGCTATGGAAATCCTCTTAGACATACACAACCACATTCACAGCCAAAATCACCAGCAATAGAGGCAGAAGCTCTATGTCTGAGTAGACACATGTAGAACCTACAGCCTGGACTGAAACTTCAGGACACACTGCTGTGACCTTCTGACCTGGCTCTGCAAATGATAGCCCAAAGGCAGCTCCATTCTGCCCACCAACTCTTTTCCTACAATCTGTGAGCTAAATTTCCATTGTCACATATTTTTAAGCATTGTAAAAATTAAAGAATCAAAACAGAACTGGTTTGTGAGCCACAGTGGGGATGGGGGGAGATAACACGAAACCTGAATGTCCTCATCTCATCCTCTGCCTGCAGCCTGGCTATTCTGTTTCAGCACTCCCAACCCTCCCTGCTGGAGCAGCATGAAGAACTAGGCAGGACAGTGTGGCATGCAGAGCCTAAAATACTACCTATCCCCTTTGAGAAAAGTTTTCCAAATCGTGATCCCAAATCATGCAAAGCCAAAGTGGCAGGTCACCAATTTGGAGCTCCCCAACTCTATTCTCTTCCTCACAAAAAAAAAAAAAGTCCTATTCCCGGGGCTGGAGAGATGGCTCACAGGTTATAAGCACTGTCTGTTCTTCCAAAGGTTCTGAGTTCAATTCCCAGCAACCACATGGTGGCTCACAGCCATCTATAATGAGATCTGGTGTTCTCTTCTGGCAGAGTACTATACAAATAATAAATAAATCTTAAAAAAAAAAAAAAAGTCCTGTTCCCTCTCTTCAACTGTTTCCAATGTCTATTCTATTTGCCCTTCTGTATGAGAATTACGCTTCCTCCTGAGGGTCCTCCCTATTACTCAGCTTCTGTGGATTATAGTATAGTTATCCTGTATTATATGTCTAATATCAGCTTATAAGTGAGTATATACCATATATATCTTTCTGGTTCTGGGTTAGGTCACTCAGGATGATCTTTTACAGTTCCATCTATTTGCTTGCAATTTTCATGATTTCTTTATTTTAAATGGCTGAGTAGTCTTCCATTGTGTAAATGTACCACAATTTCTTTACCCATTCTTCAGCTGAAGGATATCTGGGTTGTTTCCAAATTCAGGCTGAGATGGGAGCCTAAAATAGATGTCCTCTGAAAGACTCCACCCAACAGAGGCTCAAAGCAGATGTTGAGACTCATAGCCAAACTTTGGGCAGAGCACAGAGTCTTATGGAAAAGTGGGGGGGATAGAAGGATCTGAGGAGACAGGAACTCCACAAGGAGACCAACAAAGTCAACAAATCTGGGCCGGGGGTGGGGAGGCCTGCAGAGATCGACTGATGCACCAACCAGGAACCATGTATGGAGAGGACCTAGACCCCTCGCTCAGATGTAGCCGTTAGGCAGTACAGCCTTCATGTGTGTCCCTAGAAAGGGGAGGAGGGGTAACCTCTGACATGGACTCTGTTATCCACTCTTTGATCATTTCCCCCTGGCTGGGCAGCTTTACCAGGCCACAGAGGAAGAGGATCCAGGCAGTCCTGATGAGACTTGATATGCGGGGTCAAATGGTAGGGAAAGAAGGCTCCCCCTTTCTGTTGTCTAGGGGGTTGAGGGGGAGAGGGGGAGACCAGGAAGAGACAAGAGAGGAGGCTATAATCCGGATATAAAGTGAATAGATAATAAAAAATCTTTAAGAAAAAATTTTAAAGTCAGTACTAGAGATCAGACATTGTACACACAAGGAGGCACTTTACTACTGAGCTATATCCCCAGCCCCCAGTAAATGCACAAACTCAAGAGTTTTCACAAAATCAACCATCATGTGGAACTGCGCATTCTGGGACATACCAATGCAGATACTTGGCAAGTTCTTGGCATTATTAACTGCAAAGCTACTGGTGCTACTAATGATTTCCTGAGCTACGTGGTATTTGTCTTAATGACAGAAAGCACTTATAAGGAAACAGCAGCTTGGCCCAAAACAGACCCACACATGATGGCCTTTATTGCTGATACCATCAATCATTTTTTGTGGCACTAGTTAGAGGTTTAAGAGAGATGGGAGGGGAAGCATTGCAGCAATAGTTGGGACTTTTGACAGCTCATTTCATTAGCAGATTGATAATCCGGACAAAAAATAACTAAGGAATTCAGACCCAAACTACCTTTTGGACTAAATGAACCTATAACACATAGATGGAACATCCCACCAACAGTGGCAGAAGTGTGCTTCAAGGTCACAAGAAACAGCTTCAAGGACAGTTCATACATGAGACCACAAAGCAAGTCCCAAAAGAGTTAAGCCTAAAATCCTATCAAGTATCATTTCTGACCACCGTGGTATGAACGTATAAATCAGAATGGAGGCACAGGGATGGACATGCAAAATTCTCAAATATGTAGACGTTAAACATGTTATTGAATAGCAATTCAGTCAAACAAAAGGTTAAAAGGAAATTTAAAAAATATATTGAGACATGGGCTGGAGAGATGGCTCAGTGGTTAAGAGCACTGGCTGCTCTTTCAGAGGACCCGGGTTCGATTCCCAGCAACTAGCTACATGCTGGCTCACAATCATCTGTAAATTCAGTTCCAGGGTCTTGGATGCCCTTTTCTAGTCTCCGCTGGCACCAGGCATGCATTTGGTGCACGGACATACTTTACACAAAACACCCATACACATAAATAAATATATTGAGACAAATAAAATGGAGGGGAAAAAACCACTAAAATTTACTAGATGTAACAAAAGCAGTACTAAGAGAAAAGTTTATAGTAATAAATGCCCACATCTAAAAAGAGATCTCAAATGAAGGACCTTAATTTATACTTCAAGTAACTAGAAAAAGGCTAAACCAGACCCAAAGTTAATATAAGAAAATAGAAAAAGAGCAGAATAAAACAGAGATTCAGAAAATAGAAAATATCAACCAAACTGACAAGTTTTTGTTTTGTCGGTTTTGTTTTTAAAGGTAAAACAAAATCAGAAAACCTTTGGCTAAGATTAAAAGAAGACTCAAAAACTGAGAATAGAATGAAAGGGAATAGTCAACAGCATAAAACGCAATGCCTCTGTATGGCTCCTATGGACAACTGCAGGCGCATAAACCGGACATTCAGATGAAACAGGTGAGTCCTGAAAAACACACAACCAGCCCAAACAGAAAATCTGAACAAGGTAAGGGATCTAAGCTGTACTCAATCTCCCAGCAAACAGCCCAGCACCCAGGGAGACTGTACCAACCATGTTAAGAAATGATGACAATCCTAAAACTCTCCGAAAGAAACTAACGATGAGGGACACTGCCGAATACAGATGGGATGCCTCTGTGTATATGCAGGCTTCATGGGTATGGTGTGGATGTTAAGTTCTCGGTCCTGCATTGAGTGTGAGCAGCTGAGGGTTAGGGAGGGAAAAGGGTGTGCCCTCCTCATCCTGTCAGACCCTTAAGAGTGAACTATAAGTATTTTCACCTTCAGATCAGCTCTCAGCTCACAGACTGTAGAAAACCATGGAGTAGGTGGGATCCACTGGTGACCATAGGCTTTTAGTGTAGACAATGGCCTTTCAGATTTCCACAGTTCTGCTCCAAGACCTAACAAAAGTCCTACACTCACCCCACCCAACATCTAGTGGGAATGTTCTTTGCCACGGACTACCAAATGAGAGGTAAAATGTGGAAGAATGTTCTCACAAGAAGCACAGCCTCTTTCAGGTTTAGAATGGCTTGGGCACATGTTGAACACAAACTATACCATTGTGGCGAACAGAATGGCTACTGCAGCCCAGCCCTAGCCTGCTCCCATCCCAGTGGAGACATTCTGGGCATGTGTGAAAGGGAACACTGTTATGCAAAGCAAGCAGATTCCAGCCCTGCAGCCGTGATGATGCTGACCTCTGGATGGCATCAGCAACCACAATTTCAAATTAAAAGCTTACCTCTCATGGCACGTTTTTCTGAGCACTTCAAAAGCAGTTTAAAGCAATGAGCGAGCGCTCTATGGTGGGTAATGAAAGGGAACTATCACAAGCCCATAAACTGGACATCCGCCCAAAGAGCCCAGAATCGCTTAAGGAAGTGGGGGTGGGGGTAGAAAATATATAGATGGTGTTTTCATTTTTGGTGACCCATGTGTTTTCAATCACATTACAATTCATTGCAATTTCATTAATATTCAAAATGAACAAGTATAGAACGAAATGGACAGAAGGGAGCTTTAAAAAGTTCAGCAACACGAGAAACCTCAGACCTATGAATTCTAAAGCCAAACTTCAGGCTTGGGCATTCTTTTCCTTTATTTATTTTTTCAAGGATGAATATGAACTTTACAAGCCATACCACCCTGGAACATGTCACACCAGCTGACAAACATTCTGGAAACAGAGTAGCTCCAAGGAAAATCAGCTGGTGCAAGTGAATGGCACCGACCTTATTCCACGAGGCTCCTTAAATGTCTTGAAGCCCAGCTGCAAGAGCCCTAGAGCCTGTGGGAGCATGGGACACTCACCCTGCAATGGATGACGACTACATGCTGAGGGTCGCTGTTCAGCCACGACTCCTGGGCTTTACATATGGTGCACATCTTGTCAAGAGGTGGCGCATGCAGCTCAGGCCAGCCCACGTCCATGATCTGCAGGACAAAGAATAGAGAGCTGCCTCGGTTTCCACCTCCTGGAATCTCATAGTGACATCATCCACAGTCAGTCATTGGGGATGCTGTGTAGACCTCTTCAGAAAGCTAGTGAGCTATGGCCAGTTTCCTTTAGAGGGAAGAAAATAAGGGCCACCAATGCCCATTGGCTGTACCTCACCCAGGTTCTGGTCTACTCCTTTGTATTTGGGTGACAATTTTACAGAGACCTTTCAGAGGCATCAATGGTTCAAACTTGACTGCAGAGGAATCTAGGACCTCTGAGATCTGAAACAGCAGTCTGTGGCCGACACTGATCCCCAGTGCTACCCACCCAGTGCTACCCACTCAAGCTGAGAAGTCCCAAGCCATGCAGACCACAGTTCAACTCACTAGTTTGCACACATGTATACCTGTGTGCATTGCTCTGCCACTTTAGCG
This sequence comes from Pachyuromys duprasi, assembly GCA_028658305.1. Classification (NCBI taxonomy): domain Eukaryota; kingdom Metazoa; phylum Chordata; class Mammalia; order Rodentia; family Muridae; genus Pachyuromys; species Pachyuromys duprasi. The sequence goes on from CM053754.1 coordinate 2,460,452, forward strand.
TGAGTCTAAATTGTGTAGCCATGACAACGAAGTGCATGAGCCTTCTCACTGCTGTGAAGATGTCTCTTCTGAAACCTCTGAATAGTCACACAGTATCCTCTCCATCTGTGATTACTCTTAGTAGCAAAATTGAGGGATAAAATTAGGACTGTTGGACTGTGTCTGTGTGCTTGTATGTATATTCTGTATGTTGAAATGCTTTGCAACATATTAGAATAAGACAGTATAGGCTGAAAGTCCTGCAACCTGAGATTAAAATGTTCTGAATCTCAAAAACTTTTGACTAACATCATGTTCAAAAAGTTCAAATTTACAGTTTTGCTTTTCTGAAGTATAGATGTCTAGCTGTTAAAGTCTATCAAATACTCAGAATCTGAGAAAAAAAATCTAAAATAATTCTGGCCCCAGGCCTTTTCAGTAAGGGTCTCTCAGCCTACTAGTAAAATGGAATTCACATGTGCCTTAGTTAATGCCTTAGTGCACAGGGAAGGGGCCCAGATCTTCATGGAACGGCCGTGCTGGCTGCTTTTACTATGGTCTACTCTACTGAACTCCTTTCTATTACTTTCATCTGTGAAACACCTCTGTCCACTCCATCCTCTAAAAATAGAAAATAGGAACAATAATACCCCCAAAATGGTTTTCCCAGGTGTGTGGCCAGTGGCAAGGCTGCTTGCTTGGGGCTTTGGCCCTATGAATTTCTGTGTTCATGTGCCAAAATAGAAGCAAAGCCTGAAGGTGCTCCCTGGCTTCTGGAGGACTCTGTGACCCTAAAGTGTGGACACTACTCTTTTGACACAGATGTTTTATGAATAAGCATCCCTTCTCTGAATCTCCTAAGGCCAGACAGGTTTGAGGGTTTTTCTGTTTCAGGTTCTGGAACACCTGTACATATGTGTCTTGGATACAGGACACATGACAAAACACAAAATAAATCTATTTGTTTCATATGCACCACACTGTGTAGTGCCTTGAGGCAATTTTATGTATTTTCAAAAATGTTGTATGTAGAACAAAGTTTCCAGAGTGTGGAATTTTCCTCCCATGGGGTTATATTGACATGCAACAAAGTTCTGATTTAAAAAAGGAAAAAAGACTACTTTTGTTTTGTATGGGTGAGTGGGGATAATATGTACGCATGATTGCAGTGCCTGCAGAGGACAGAGGCCACTGACCACCCTGGAGCTGGAGGGATGTGTGGCTCTGAGCTGCTACTACTGTAGGTGTTGAGGATCAAACTCAGGTCTCCCTGCAAGAGCCCTAAGTGCTCTCAAACCACTGAGCCATCGTTCTGGGCCAAGTTTTAGCTTTTGAGTAGCTTTGACTTTAGATTTTCAGACGAGGGTTGCTGGACCTATGGAAGTTTTATAATTAATATCAAGCTTTGTTGCATAAAGGCCTACAAGAAACTGCTTTTGCACAAACAAAACACACATCGCTGACATTCTGCAAAGTCAAAACATGAAGAATTAAACTCCATACCTTTGGGTTAAGCTTTGTAAGGTCGTATCTCTTCTCTGAAAGGTTTAATACCTACAAAGAGGGGGGAAAAAAACCACTTTTAGACAAATTGTGGTTCCCAGAGAGGGAGAAGACAACCGCATTTCAACAGTTGCCTCTAAGGATCTAGGACCAAAAGAGACTGAAATGCAAAAGTGTGTGTGTGTAGTCACAGGGTAAAAACAAAGATATGGATGGCAACGGAACCCTGTAAATCTGGTAGTTTACTTTTGTGAACTGGAGCCAAAATGGGCAAGATAAACTTTTCCTTTTTATTGTTGATGTTTGTTTGGCTTTTTAAAAAAATCTTAATAGCTGTAAATATTCTAAAGCACAGGGTCTGTACACACATATCTACAGTAGTTCTTCCTGCCCTGCTCAGCACAGGGAATACCCTGGGGACAGGCAGGAGTCCCTCTTTAGCAGAGGAGCCAGGTATGGAAAAGCCTGAGCTTGAGACCTGTGGCTAACAAACCACAGCCATGTGTGCAATCAAGTCCTACAAAAGACCACGTGTCCCCTTACAGGACACATGGTTCCTTCCTAACTCAGCCCCGCGACCTCTCCGGTCCACTGAGCGTCAGCCCACTCCTGCCCTGCTTGAATCATCAGCACTCAGCTGCCCTTCCTTGGAGGGCAGGGAACACCATGTCCTGACTGGCTACATCGCTCTGAGTGCCTTCCACAAAAGGCTTGTGGGTTTGAGAATTTCCCCAGCAGTCTTTTCGGGAAGGTGGGGGGAAAGCCACTGAAGGCCCTGGTGCTCAAGAGGCAGCTCTGGAGGAGTCTCCTGGGGGCTAGGATGTTTATCCCCTGCCCACAACCAGGCTGGACCTCAGGGAGGAGCACAAGTGCCCGAAGAAGTCATAAGGAGTTCACACAGAGACTATCCTCAAGCCACAGCTGGCCCCCACTGAGCCTAACCCCGAGTCTAGCCGTGGGAGAGGGCTGCTAATGGTGACAATGACCTCCTTGTTGGCTTTGTAAGATTAGCTCTCCCTAGATAAGGCGGCAGCATGAGAGAAGGTGCTAGAAGCTGTCGTGTAATCTAAGAAGTGATTACAGCAGCAGGAAAGAGGCTCCTTGGGACTGGCAGTCCTGGCAGAGAACAAGACCAACCAGAGAGGGGAGCCTGAGAAACCATTCTTCTCCTTCTGCTCAGACATGGTCTCCCTCATCTGACACACGCGTGTGTGAGATCAGGCTATCTAGCCTCCAGGACTGCCTTGTTTCCTTGGACACCCACCCTCTTGTTTCCTTGGACACCCACCCTCTTGTTTCCTTGGACACCCACCCTCTTGCCTTTCCAATGCCCTGGACAGCAAGTAGGGGACGTGGTTGCCTCCTGACACCAGGGATATCATTAGCCAGGAGTAGCTGACCGGGAACGCCTACAGTTCCAGAACCAGTCTTACTTATGAGACGCCATGCTTAGTGTTGGACAGAGGCTGCAGACACCCCTTTCGTCAACTGTCACAGCCCATGACACAACCTGTAAGAGCAAAGCTAATAGTGAAAGGGCAAAAACGCATGGCCAACCCCTACCTCCTCATGGGTTAAGATTCCAGACCCCAAGACTATTTTGCATTTGTAAGTAAGACAAATGGACATAGCTGGCCCCTACATGCACCCTCTGAAGGGCCCATGCCTACAGCCCTCTGCCACACTGTGGCTGTCCTGCCCACTCACCAGATAGTTGTCTCCATGCTTAGACTTGAGCATGCGTGTGACTTCCTGCAGGCTGTGCAAGTAGGACTCCTCTGAGCAGCTGGCAGGGAAGGACACTGCGATGATACGCTCTGTGACGTATGTGAGGTCCAGTTCATGGCTGTCCTCCATGGCTGGTCTCAGGACCAGGAGCCTGCAAGAGTGGAGGAGGTGGTCAGGAAAAGGATGAACACTCACCTCTAGGATTTTCAGGAGAGAGCTGGGAACACAGCTTCCTGGGAGTCTCCTTACAACCCACCTATGCCGTTCCCCACTCCCTAGGGTACATAAGATCTATTGCAGGCCAGGGCTGAACAGACACAAGGACCTAACTATTGGGAATAGGCAGAGAGAAGCTCAGAAAAGAATGCAGGGGCATGGGTAGAAAGCACGTGGACACACAGGGAGGCATGGCAGGCTCCACTGTTCCCAGAGATTGGCTACTGGAGAAGAAGTGCAAGCCTGTCTCCAAGGCATCAGGTCCAGCATTAGGCAGACAACAAGGGTGGTATAAGCAGAGCCCGCAGATGATGACAGAAGCAAGCAGCAACCCTGTCTTCATGCTACTTCTGGTGAAAAGCCGCATAAAGCAGACTGGAGAAGCTGCGGGGAGAGGGGAGGGTCTCTGCAGAAAGCCTGGAGATGGGGCTAGATCCATCCCTAGAAAGTGAAGGAGTCCCTTCTCCCAGGCAGAGGGATAAGCCCACAAGAAAATGCCGTAAGTGAAACCACAGTAGAATATCATCGACTGCTGCCACCACACCCAGAAGCCTGGGTTTATTTTTCCTACTTTTACTATATGTGTTTTTCTGTCTTTCCATGACTTTTAGACAACAAGAAAAATGGTTCAGCAAACTTCCATGTACCCATCCATCCTTCAAATCACCAGCATTCACCAGTGTTATCCCTATTTGACCCTTCACAGTCACCAATACCGTGAAGTTTCCAACAACATTTTGACTAGCTTCTGCGTAAAAGTTTACTCTCCTTTTTGGAACTACTCTAAAGCAAGCGTAGATATTTTTCACCTTGAAAAAACAACTAATAGTATCAGGCATGGTGGCATACATCTTTAATCTTAACATTTGGGAAGCAAAGGCAGGCAGAGCTCTGAGAATTCTTAGCCAGCCTGGTTTACATAGGAGTTCTAGGCAAGCCATGACTGCCCAGTGAGTCCATGTCTCAGATACATGATAGATGGAGGGGTGGGTGAGTGGATGGATGGATGGATGGATGGATGGATGGATGGATGGATGGATGGATGGATGGATAGGAAGAGATAATGCATAGATAAATAGATAGACAGACACAGACAGATAAATAGATGTAGACAGATAGATGACATAGCTAGATATCAAGAAAACACTGATAGTATAGACTTTAGAAGACTTTATCAAATCACCTATAATGACATTATCATACCTAAAAGTAGAAACAGCACCAAATATCCAATAGCATAAATTTGTTTTTTACAGTTGATGTATGAGTATTTTCAAAGATTCTTCTCTTTTCTATCTTATTCTTCAAAAATAGACATGAAAGAGTTTCTATTTTTTAAAAAGATTTATTTATTTATTATGTATAGTGTTCTGCCTGCATGTACATCTGCATGCCAGAAGAGGGTACCAGATCTCATTAGAGATGGTTGTGAACCACCATGTGGTTGCTGGGAATTGAACTTAGGACCTTTGGAAGAGTAGCCAGTGCTCTTAACCTCTGAGCCATCTCTCCAGCCCGAGTTTCTATCATTTTTCGAAATTAACAAAATTAAACATTACTACTATTACTAACAACAATAAGACTTCTTACAACTATCTCAGTCCATATATAGGTGCCTCCAAGAGGTTCTGCATGTAGACGGAGGTGAAGGCCACCTCTGCTGGTCCCTGCTGGCAATCAACTAGCTGTTCCCTGGGGCCTGCCACCCATGGGGCCTGCCACCCATTCCTCACTACTGACGTCATACAAAATCAATCAGATGTCGACAACGAATGTCACTGTCTACCAAAAGATAATCACAGATGTTGCCACGATCCAGGCTTCTGATGGTTACAAATGAGCTATTTTAACTTCGAATGATTAATTCTTAAGTCAGTAAGGCGGGTGGAGGAGCTGGGATGCTCAGGGGCTGGCAGGCTCAGTGGTAGAGCACTTGCCTAGCATGAACCAGGCTAGCACACCTCCAAAACCACATTATGATTCCTACAGAATGAATAATAGAATAGCCTCTCTCTGGGAATCAACCCTGACCCGTGGCCAGGAACATAGGAATGAGCTTCTTTCTCACAGGAACACGCACTCACCTTGAAGGCTTGTCACAGCGGAGAGCAGAAGACGGTGTGGAACTCTCGGAAGCCTACAAATATGAAAACACGAACCCTTTTCAGATTTCCTTCCATACCAGTCCATACATAACCTAGACCAACCACCTAGCCATGCTGCCAGCACCAGGAGGAAGAATGACAGCTGTCACACAGCTGAAACATCAATAGTAAGCATTCACTCACTCTCACCGTCTTTATTTCCAGGGAAGGTGTGCAGCCTATCAGAGGATTTCCCATTGTTAAATGGCACAATTTCATGCAAGGGCAGTAGGTAGGAGACGGTGAGACTAACCCCTCTCTAGGGCTGGGTGGCCACAAACTCAGTATATACAGACTTTGACGTGGTAAGGAGGAAACCCAAACCCATCAATGTCAGCCATGGTTGCCAATCATAAATATGTGCCAGAAGCTCTCAGTGGTGCTAAACACAAACATCTACCCTCAGGGAGAAAAAAGCCTCAGGTCCTAACTCCGGTTCACAGTGGGTGTTAAGGGTTGTGTTATACACTGGGGTCACATACACATTACTGCAGGGGTGTTATGAGTGTTCATGAGCTACAGTTCACAGGGCATTGCCTCTAAAGAGCCTCTCTGACTTCTCTGTACAGTGTCACCTGGCAACTATGAGTAAAGTGACCTCAACACTTCAGAAGAAAGGTTGAGACTCAGTGAGGGAATAGGTCATATCAAAGCCAACAGAGGCAAGAGGAGAAGCCTACGCATCCCTTCCATGGCACTCCAAAATACTCTTCTTGCCCCATGTCCCAAAACACTGGGCAGTATTGTACTAAGAGGCAGAGAGCCCTTTTGGGAGGCAGAATCCTGTGAACTTAAACCCCACGAGCACTTGCACCCCTAATTTAATATAGTACAAACAACTCAAGAAAGCCATTTCTCCAAAACCATCCCAACTCAAAGCCTTCCAAGAAACCAGAAGCCCCAAATCAGAAAGCCCTGCCACCCAGGCAGAGGCCAGAATCCACACACTGTTCTAGCTATCAAGTCATCCAGAGCCTTCAAGTGGCTGTACTCCACATCGCCTTCTCCCTAGGTTAGTGGAGGCTGATCCTCTCCTTTGTTAGATGACACAGCCAGGTCCATCATTCCCCTGGGCCCTTGGGGAGTCAGGTGTCATACAGCTTGGAACTCTGGCTAATCCCAAATGGCCACAGCCTTTACTGTTCACACCCAGCTAGGGGAGTCCTTGTGCCTCCAGAACCTCCTCTCTTGGCCTCCCAACCCACTCTTGAACCCCTGAATCTGTGAAAGACTCTAGGGGGAGCCTGGTGTCCCTCAGAATGCAAAAATTAAACTCAGGGTTCAGACTAGATGATCTCAGAACAGAATCTGTATTTATCAGAATATAAATAGATAAATAAATGAATAAATAAATCAGAAACTTAGGTTTTGTACAAGTACTACAGTTCCATAAGCTGAGTCCTGATTTCAGAGGGCACTGTGAGCAGATATGACAAGCGCTGCATACCTCCCATCAGCCCTCAGGAGGGATCCTAGAACAATGAGCAAGAGTGTATACCACAGGCCATGCAGACAGTGTTTATATAACTGTAAAGGGCAAACAGCAAAGAAATAGCTGTGACTGGGAAACTGTACAGCTCTGCAGGTAAAAAGAGTCTGCAATAGAAATGCATCCTATGTACCTGACGGCTGGTGGGGCCTGCCCAAGCTCAGGAGATCACCAGCACACAAGAACAGGGGCTCCTCCACCTACCGAGGGAGTGTCCCTGAGAAACCTACCCAAAGTGGAAAATACCATTAAACACTTCAGAAGAAAGGTTGAGACCATTACACAACAACAACAAAATGAGTTTAGGGGTTGGAAAGATGGACCAGCTGATTAGACAACTTCTTGTTATTCCAGAGGACCTGCCACTGTGGAGAGCTCAAGTTCATTAATCCTATATCAGGATCATTGGTCCGTGAATCTCACACACAACAGACAACCACATCCATGCAGATGCAGCCAGAATGCTGAATGAAGGCTAGTTCAGGAGCAGTTTCTTCTTGGAACACAGTTCTGCACTGCTTTTCTCACGTATTTCTGTAGGTGTTTGTTTGTTTTGTTTCATTTTCTACTAAAACACACATGACATTGAACAGGGAGGGAGAAAGCCACTGTGGCTGCAGGTAGCCTGAGACACTGTCAGTCTCAGGTGCGACATCTAGGCCTCTCCCTACCATGCAAAGGGATGCTCTGCTCTTTTGTTCCAAACGAGATGATGTCAGGCAAGGCAGACAACAGAAAAAGCCACCAAAGGTGGCTCTGAGGCTCCCGGACCTAGAGCGAGGACTGTGCCAAACTGTAGCTGTTCACGTGCAAAGCTGGCCTCGGTACAACTGGCTCCTTCCTTGCAGCTGTGGTCTAGCCACATCACCTAGACCTGCTGCCCAGGACCATCCCAACACCCTTCCTTCTCCCCCTCCTCCCCCCTTGCAGGCCTAGCTTCACCCAACAGCAGTTTCCAGAAGTGAATGCATCTCCCTTTGGGCTCCATGCCAATCCCGGTGGGTAATCAACATCACTGACATTGGGACAGGGCCTTGTCATGTTTCCAGGTTAACTTGGTGACGGTAACCACCACCCTGCTGGAAGGCATCTGGAGGACGTGGCCCCAGGCTTGGGGTCATTACTTCAGAATAAATGCATAAATGAAGGGCGGACATTAGGACTCTGCCTGTGGAGTAGCTGTAGGCCTGGGCTCAGCCACTGCCCTAAACATCAACTTCATCTGTAACAACAGCAGGTTTGAGGGTCCTGCTCCATTCATGCACACAAAGCCATCAGCCTCAACGGCTGACAAAAAGAACAGGAATCTTAGTTAAACACAAGCTGGATGTGTCACTGCTTCTTCTGTGATGTGGCAGTCACAGGTCCAAACAGAACACAGAAGTGACCTCTGTGGGAAAGCAGATTTAGAAAG
>CM053754.1:2469424-2527620 GCA_028658305.1 Pachyuromys duprasi
GGAGGAAGGAGGCCAGATGGACATCTCCACATTTGACAGATCTAGGGAGGAGTACAGCCCTTGCAGGGAGAGGAAGGTGGTATTCAGGGTCCTGAATACTGGTGGTGGCAGTACTAGGCCTGAGAAGGCCATGGGAAAGGCCTCAGGGGACTGTCACCAAAACGTTTCCAGAGTCATCCTCACCAGAACTGCTAGCTGAACACCATGTCAGCTAGACACAAGAACATTCATGAGGAGCACACAGTCACCCAACGTCCTGTAGCCCCAACTAAACCAAAACTGAGGACAGACAGAGTCCCATTCACTCTAAGGGGAAACTCGAAACCGTCCAGGGCATCCCGTCCACCAGAGAAAGACACATCCCTAGAGAAAGTCTTACTGGAGAAAGCAGCCATGGATTTATTCATTTTGTGGCTGGCACCGTTGGAAGGTATAGCAATCCACGCTGCTTTAATATCTGGAAGGAAGGACTTCGCTTAAGAAGACTGTGGCCGTTATTTAATAAAAGGAACCTGAGGCAGAAAAGATGGTGAGGCATTTGTCCTGGGTCACACAGCCTCTGACCCCACAGCAACTCTGTAGGAGCTGTTCTTCACATTCACTCTGTTTCCTATCCTGTCTCCAATAAGGCTGTCCTTGGGGATATATCAGTGCTCCAGGAAGGAGAAAGAGACTAGAAAAAGACTCAGTGGGCAGGTACCCTTCTGGGATGGTACAGCAGGCGCTTCAAAGAACTCTTGGTAGGGTGCAATCAACTGATGGAGGATCCACTGGGAAGCAGCTTGCCCATATCATACAACCTGCCCTGGGCAGTTTGAGATGGAGTGTTTTAGTTAATGACTGTGCACACTTCAGGCCAAGCATCTTTCACAGGTGGATGTCCTGTCACCAAAGGGTATAAAAGAGCAGGTGAAGCACCGAGGTACCAGGAAGCAGAGCCACTTGAAGGTAGTCCTCAGTCACTCTGTACACCTACCTCAATACTCTGCTTCTCCCACCCCAGGGCCTTTTCACATGTTGTGCATAGCGTGAAATGCTCTAAATCCACAAATCCAAGTTTCACTGCTAGCTCCAATGACTCCTTGCGGTCTCATCATAGCCACACAACATCTTCACAACAAGAGGGTGCCTGGGTGTCCCGTTCCTAACAAATCAGGGTTTTGTTAGGAACCCTGAAATCTTCTCGTTTACCTTAGTCATTTATTACACTGATTGTAGCTACATGGAAATAACTAATGCTTTCTCTCTCTCTCTGTGACTCTCTGTGTGTGTCTGTGTGTATATGAGTGTGAGCGTGTCTGTCTGTCTGGGCAGAGATTCCAGAACCTCACATATATTAAGCACTTCCCACCACCAAGACATACATGCCCTCGGCCTAACTGTGTAAATTTCTTTCTGCACGTGCATGCTGATATAGCAGAGACATTGACATGGTCACCAGAGGCCTGTCATCCTTCAGCCAGTTCCCCTCCGAGGCCGACGATACACCCAGGTCCCATGAAAGATAAGAGGAAGCAGACATGGAGCCCAACCCAGCCACTCTATGCAGTATGGAGACTGCTGCACATTTCAGCACTGGACCTCAGGCAGCTCAGCAGAGTGGCGTGACTCAGGTCAGCATGCTGTGCCTGCTGGGAGCTGGCCCCATCCTCACTCAGGCTGCCTCAAAACTATTTACTGACCTCCTAGCTGACTGCCTCCCTGTGCAGTGCAGTCCCCTGGAACATAGGTCAAGGTCCCTCTCTGCTGCCCTAGCCGAAGAGGCACCAACCAGGGCAGAGATGGCCGCTTCTCTCCCAGTGCGAACGACATCTTCCCCACATAATTAGCAAACAGACAAAAAGTGCTCTGCTTGATTCCACGGAACCAAATCTGGGCTAGGCTTGAATGGGCAGCAAAAAGCATGTCCTGTGTCACCAGGCCTCTGCACTGTTCCCAACAGTCCAGCCAGCACAGACAACCGGCAGCGTGCATGGCTCTGTGGAAAGAAACAATAGCAGCAATGGCCAAAAGTACCAGGAAGCTGGCTGGCTACACAGCTGATGACGGGGCACAGACCACAGTGCTGGGCATGAGGCGGTGGGGGAGGGTTAAGGTTACTCAGTGTCTGGCCTGACACATCTCACCACACCACAGCTGCTCTCCCTTCCCAGCAAGGGCAGGAACCATGGTCAGCCTTTTCCAAAGGCCCCAGCTGCTCTCAGAATTAAGACACCTTCTGCTCCCCATATTCACAGGATATGTGGGCAAGCCAAAGGCCTGTTTGGAAGCCAGCTCTCCTACTTAACTAGCTGCCCAACCTGGCGAAGGCACCCCCTCTGAATGACTTGGTTTCTTTAACTAAGGAAAGGCAAAGGCGCCTTGGCAAGACTAAATAAGGAAAACTACAAGAGGCTGAAAACAGCACTTGTGGGGTGCTAAGTGCCCAGTATTGCTTATTAGCATAGATAATAAATAAATGTGAGCTACAGACCCAGTCATTTCACTTGTGTGCCCATCGGGTTTTAGGCTCCTGAAACCCTACATTCAGTCTGGTGGTCTAGAGGAGGGAGAAGTAAAGCTCAGGGGGCCAGGGATGATGATTGTTATGTTCCACAGGCAGTAAGACTCTCATTTCCACTTCCAGGAGAACCCAAGAAACCAGTTTTCTCCCCTCCTCTCCTTCTAAAACACGAGCAGATTAAAATCCACTCATCCCGTTGCTCAGCTGAGAAACTGGCTGGCTGAGATTACACGTACATGTACCTGTAGCTCCTTATTCCCAGTGATCTGGCCACAGTCAGGAAGCCTGGCTGGTCTGCGGCCATATGGAAACACCAGTGCAGAGGAAGGCAGACAAGCGTGGAGGAGGCCGGTACTGATCAGAGAGGCAGATGGAGGCACACGTTAAGACAGCGTGATGGTCTGCACTCTGTCTGTGCTGAACCACCTGGGGCTGGGGTATGGTTGGCAGAGGAAGGGCAGCCAAGGAACACAAACTTACTGTGCTCAGTGGTGAGGCCACGGGGCTGCTTCTCCTTCCTGAGGCAGCTGCTCTGATTGGCATCACTTCTGGCTCCTCCTGCCGTTCTGTCAGTGCCCCTCTCTAAAGCCTCTGCCCTGAGCCTACTGGAGGGCACAAGAGTGGCCGGCAGGCAGGAGGGCCCTGTAAGTGTGGGAGGCTCCAGAACCTAAGCCAGGGGGTGTGGGCAGGCAAGTGTGTGAAGCGAGCACGCATGCTTGCACACTGGCAGGGACGCTGTGAGCCTGAGGCTGTGGGCCAGCCTGCCAAGGGCCTACAGAACAAGAGCAGTGCTGACTGGGGAGAGCCGGCAGACCAGGAAGGCCTGCCTGCTGCTCTGTGAGCGGCTTTATGCCAACCTCAGGAGGTGGGGCTTCTGTATCCTCCCATACAGCCCCTTAGAACAGCCTACAGAGGACTGCCCCACCTCAGGTGCAGAAGCACTGCTCCTCTGGAGAAAACCTTGCTGGAACTGTCTGGGAGGACCCAGCAGAGCCTGGCCTCCCAGTGCCTTCCCTCTTTCTCTTCCCCATCCTTGGCCTCTGCTTCCAAATATATTCCAAACAGAACTAGAAAGGGGTCATCAATAAACTCAGTGCAATCAATCAAAAATTTTTAAAATTAAAAATGAAACAAGTATAGGAAACCAGGGTCAGAGACCAGGTAGTCAGAGCAGAAGGGCAAGACCTTCCAAAGCTCAGCTTAGGGCAGGTACATGCTCTTCTGGTTCCCAGTTGCCTGTAGGCCAGAACACAAAAGGAGATTTGGGCTAAGCACACAGAGCTGGGTGACAGCGGAAACTTGAAAGGCCAAGCAACCGTCGGGGGCTAGGCTTGATCTACCACCTGGCTAAGAGCGAGACAGTAATCAGCCAGCTTGTCCTTGTCCACTGCCATCAGAAGTGCCGAGGCAGCTGTTCAAACGACTTTTTATGACAGGGTCAGTTCAGTCACGTCCCATAAGCTGACACTGAGGTGGGTGTGTATTTATTTCATAACTTCCGTTAGTGATGGGAAATGAAACACTTCACACAGAAAGACAACCACAGGAAGAGTCAGCCTTGCTAGGCTCTGGGGATACTGCTCCCTAGAAAGGCAGCTGGATCGGTTTCCAGGGCAGAGCGGAGACAGGGTTGCTGAGCTCAGATGAGCTTTGGAACCCCACCATCCATTCCAGGTAGGAAGCAGAAAGAATGAACGACCAGGCTTGAGGCTAAGTTAGACCATCTATCTGTCCCTCTAAATAGCCACAGTGTCACACTGGCACCAACAGGGCACTGACTTCTCACAGTATTTGTGTTCACCTCTGTGAAATGGGTTCAGTCCTATGAGCCTCACTGGCAGCAAAGGCCAGGACAGGAGAATGACGGCCCTGGGAGCCTGACAGCCTAAAGCACTGGTTGTCAACTGCCCTGTGGGAGCGGAGCCCCAGCACTGTCAACAACTCGGCCACAGGGAAATCACTCGTATCTTTGGTCCTTGCCTTGGTTTCTCCATTGAAGAAACACTACAGCATGCCATGGGGCTGCACACAGGGTGATATGCAGCCCTGAGAACTCAGTTTCCAAACACCATCAAAACCCGGTGAAGAGGCCTGAGAGATGGCTTCCATCAGTAAATACTTGCTTTGCAAGCAAGGAGACCTGAGTTCAGATTCTCAGCACCCACTAACAAATGAGTAGTACATTGACAGAGGCAGAGGCAAGGGGATCTGGGCTTGCTGGCCACCCATGACAGCCAAACTGGTGAGACATTGTCTGAAAAAAAGTAAGGCAGAACACTATATACAACTTCAACCTCTGACCTTAGCACACTGGGGATGATAGAAAGAAAGAGCACATTTCAAGCAAACCTGCACAAAATGACAGTTGGCAAAGCATAAATTACAGAATTTCAGTGGGGTGACAATAGCTAATGGTGGTGCGCATTTATTATGTGTCAGTTAGAAACAAATGAACCTCAAAGAAGTGCCCCACTACAGGGATGGGCAGGCAGAAGTGGTCAGGAAGTGCATCGCCCACAGTGGGGCAATGCACAGAACAGGCAGGTTCAACTGCTTGCTTGGGAAGGCAGGGAACAACTGTCAGGGTAACAGGCTGTGGACTCAGCTGCAGCAGGCAGGGTGGGTAGCCCGTGCTGGGTCCTCTCTCCAGTTCACAGGAGCACCCTGTCCTGTTGTGTCATCACCTCCAATATGTAGCCCAGCTCCACAGGCAAAAAAAAAAAAAAAAGCAGGCCTCCTACTGTGGGCAGCACTCAATCCCTGGCCAGCAGACAGAGGTCCTATCTGCAGGACATCAGAGATAAAGGCCTGGGGTGGCATAAACACAAGCACACAGCTAAGAGACCTGCCAGTCACTGGCAGACATGACCCACAGATAGAGGCCAGACCTACAGCTGACTCCGGACATAGTATTCCCAGAAGGTAGAGGCTACAAAGCAGATGCGGTTCTTTGGCCATCATGAGCTATTCCAAAAGACTCCGGGGACCCACTATATGTGTGGGCCCCTACTCACATGGCAGGGAGTCCTGTTCCACTGGAAGAATGGTCTACCCAGGTAGCACTGACAGACTATACACAAAGTCATGCACCTTAGCTAGCACCAACAGTAGACTTAGAGCAGGGTAATGAATTCTACCTGTGCAGATGGCAAAGCCTTGCTTTAGACCAGGCTAGAATAATATTTTGAGTAGGATGACCCAGAGAGAACAAGCGTGACCGCACTGTGTGCCTGGCTACAGAACATGGACTGAGCCTTTCACTTTGGGTCAGGCACAAAATAAAACCAAGCTGAGCTTCAGGTCACACTGGGGATCGAGGTGTGTGTTCCAGTGGGTTGAAAACACTGGGCCCATCCCTCCCGTCCGTCCTTCCTGCTCAGGCCTTTCCTGCTTCTTCCTTACCCTGCATGACCCTGCCCACTGCCCCTTTCCTCACAGTTCTTCTCCCCATGATGTCTGTTTCACTGCAGACCCAGAAATGCAAAGCCAAATGGTCATGAACACTCTGAAACCGAACCAAAGTAAGCTTTACTGCTTTAAGTTGACCATATCGACAAAAACTGAGTAAACAGACAGGGTCTCTCATTATCGTAAGAGCGATCTTTCTCCTCCTGATTAACATCCCCATCTACCTCATCTTTCTTCCTTTTCCATCATGTGACCAAATCTTAATGACCAACATAAGGAGAAAAGATTGGTTTGGGCTCTTGGTTTCAGGAGGTTTTTCAGCTGGCTCCACTGTTGGTAGCAGGGCACAGCATCATGGAAAATGTCTTGATGCAACAAAGCCACCCACCTCATGTCAGCAGACCGGGGGAAGAGAGAGGAGCCAAAGACCAGACACATCCTTCCACGGCAAACCCCTACCTCCACCCTCCACTTCCCCAATGTCACAGTGACTTACTTCCTCCAACTAGACCCCACCTAGTTTCTACCACCAATAATGCTGCCAAGTTGCGAAAACACCAATCAATGGCATTGGTTACTTCAGAGACCTTGTGGCCTGCTTTGGATAGCTACACTGAAAACCATGCCTTCCACACAGAATCCTTTGAGGGACACCTTGCATGCAAGCAAAGCAATGAGTATCTTCTCTGACATATGCAACCTGGGCTCAACATCTTTTCTCTGCACTCTCCCTGGAGATGTGGGGATAAGTGCTAACGATAGACTCTAAGAAAGAAGGAGGTGGCTGATTCTGAAATAACTGTGATGTCCCAACATAGAGTCAGGATGGAGAAAGAACAAGATGAGTGAATACTTGTCTTGAAACTGATCAGCCACCTACTCTCAGTGTAGTCCCTTCTGTCCCAACAATTGCCTTAATGACCTCATAGCTGCCTCTTCCCACATTCATTCTCTTTTCCTTCTCTCTACTTTCCCCACTAACTTACTAACCACTTCCCCAGAAGACACTTCTGAAAACCCATATCATCATGACCTTCTGCCACTCGAGAACCTTAAATGGTTCCTTATATAGACAAACTTCCCATCAGCTCCACTTCTCAGGTGTGTCGGCTCCTGCACAGTCCAACCCACCCCAAATGGTACCCTCCAACTAATCACCACCGTGACAGCATGCCTGGACAGCAGCACATGACAGTGGAAAGACCACAGGTGTGGAAAGACACAGAAGAGGAAAACGAAGGCTCATGTCCTAGCTCTGTCTTCTCAGGACACGCACTACAGGCTCATCCAAACCACCACTTGTCCACCACCCAGTGTTATTATACAAAGGAAAACAATGACCCAAGTTATGCCAAGAGCACCCCACAGTTGCCCCAAGCAGTTCACCACACAAACCCCTGCAGAGACACATTATTGATTTCCCGACTAGCATTGCTCATGTGGCCCAGGAGGGCTGCCTCAGTCCCACACTGTTCTGGCAATAAGCACTGACCCAAGTCTCCTCCAAAGATTCATAGGAAATGCTGCAGTTCTAGTCTTGAAGAACCATGACAGCCGTCAGAAACGTGTCTTCCCAGATAAGCCTGGAAACCTATCGGCAAAACGAATCTCGGGACAAAACAGTGTCAACACGTCACAGTTATGGACCATAAGCACAGCCAATTCTACTCAATTCTTTACTGGGCTTTTGCCTTTCGATGGGTCAACGTTAGCGAAGCCACCTGCTCCCTGGCCCCTCACCACCACCACTGTCCCACGCATGCGGGAGGAAGGGTAACTTTAAACATGGTGATGTGTGTATCCTCTGTACTCAAGGGCTGAGATCTGGAACTTCCTCCAGAGTCTGAGGCCCACAGGAAGTGTTACGGTGATGACCCTGAAGCGAATCAACAGCCCCCACCCTTTTTTACTACTTTTCCAGGGACCACTGCCCAGTACACATTTGTTTAAAGATAATGATAAAATGATAAACTGAGATGATATTGGTGGCCACCACTTAGACGGGGATTGCAGAAGCCAATCATGGACACAATCTCCTGCAGGGAGAACATGTGGTCGCCCTCCTCCCAAGCCCCACCCTAAGTCAGAAGCTCTCCCTACCAAACCTACCTCCACTCCCCAGAGTGCTGTCCAGGCTCCCAATGGCCAGTGCAAGGCCCCTGTAGGAGCCTGTAGAGCTTTCATAAAAGTGCTCCAAACACACATGCCTCCACAGTCCAAGGAAACTTAAGTCACATGGGGTGAACCCCCTAATTCTATTCTATATACACTCATTAGGACTCAAGGAGCACTGTGTATACAATCCATTTTCTTCTTCAGTGGATTTTACTGATGTACATGTATACTGCCTGTGAGTATATATTATGTATATGAGATTGTCCACAGATGCCAGAAGAAGGCATCAGGTCCCCTGAAAATGGACTTGCACCATGTGGGTGTTAGAAACTGAGTTCAGGTCCTCTGAAAAAATGTTACACACTCGACCACTGGCCCGTCTCTCCAATTTTCTTTTTTCACTTTTTACAAGAGCTCATTATATAGCCAAGGCTGGCCTGGAACTTACTATGTAGCTCACGCTTAAAAGGCAACTGCTTACAAATCAAGTTTTAATAGCTCTGTAGTATTCAGTGGTCCAGCCTGAAGAATGCTTGTGTCTGAATTGGGACTCCATCTCTGATTTTCCACCCTTGTGAATGAGGCTGAGAGGAACATTCTGCAGTGTGAAATATGATCCATCCTTGCAGCTGGGCAGGTAAAACAGCTGGAGGTGCTGCCCGTCTGGACTCATGGCAAAAATTTCTCTCCTTTTGAAAGTCATGTGATATCCAGAAGCAGGCACACTATCTGGAGGAAAAAAAGTTTCCATATGGGGCAGACCGACTCTGTAGGTACATCTAATCCCTTTTCCCAGTGCAGAGCTACCAAGACAGAATTAAGAGGACCCAGGGTCCCTGGTTAGCCATCAAATGAACTCCCCAAAGACAGTGGGGAGACACTAACTCCCATTAACTCTGTGAGTACAACACCTACACTCATTCCTGGTATAGTGATAAACTCCAAAATGGGATGTGCCAATAGCAAATATTAGAAGTTAAGTCCCATCACCAAGATGCCACACTAGAAGCCCATATCCTCAGCACAGTATAGGTGGAAAAAAATTTTTTTAATTTAATGAATTCACACCGGACAGTGGTGTTACAGGCCTTCAATCCCAGAACTCGGGGTGAGGGATGGGGGCACTAGGCAAGGCCAGACTGGTCTACATAGTTAGTTCCACGTCAGCCAGGGCTACACAAAGAAACCCTGTCTCCAAAATAAATAAATAAAGGAAAGTAAAAACAATGGGTTCATGAGGGAGGGCATAGGAGAAAGTACTTGTTTATCCCACAAGTGCCCTCTATAATTAAGATAATAATTCTAAGACGGTGACACCCCAAACTTGAAGATTGTGGCAAGGTCTGATCCTAATGGCTAGGGTTGAAACAGTTACTTAAACACTCTGGAAGTCCTAATCCCAGGAACTAGGAATCAGACTTCCACAGGAGTAATTTAAACAGGGTCACCAGGGTGGCGCCTTAATTCAAGCTGATTGATGTCCATTCAAAACGAGATTTTGACAGACACACACAGGGATGATTATGTGAGGATCTTCACACACACAGTGTGCAAGCTGCACCTGTTCATATATTGAGCTCTGACATTCACATACCAGACAGTGGGGGTAGAGAAAAAAAAAGACAAAACCTTGCTTATTATTTAGGTCACAAACCCTTAGTACTTGATGACAGCAGCCCAATAAGAGGGAGACACCATCTTTAAAATATATAAAATCCAGCAGTCATCTGGAAAGTGAATGAACAGTCAAGTACTCTCCGCCCCTGCCTCCCCCCTCAAATGATAGGAGGCCTGGAAAAGTCATAATCCTCGATCCTGTCCCCCATTCTGCCGTCTTCTGCAGAGATGTCCTGTGCAGCTGGACCAGACCACTAGCTTAGTGTATGTTGAAGAAATGTCCCTTTATCCCCACAAACAGTCCCTTCTTCCTTCCTGAATGCTGCTTGGGGATAACAGCCTCATAGGATCATCTGACTGGTGTAGTTCTGAAGGTCTCACAGGAAATGTTACAAACAGAACAGATGTAAGGGAATAGGACTACTGTGAGCTCTTCCCCCAGCCCATCACCTCCAAGCCAGTGACATAGAGTCTCTACTATAACTGGCCCCACAGAAGCCTCTGGGTAATGAATGAGATAGCAAAACAACAACTGCTTTTACAGAAAGCTGATGCATTGAACAACTCGCATTACCTGCTATTCTCCAGCACTTTCACGCACAGCTAGCTGTAACAGAGAAGAGGAAGAGGCATAGCACCGGGCACATCTGGGATGCCTCTCCCCAACCCCCGCCTGCTGGGTGCAGAGGGAGCTAGTATACAGAAGACCTCAAGTAGAATACTCTAGAAGAGCAGATGTCAAATGAGGAATCAATCACATGACTGCCTTAGCTGAGGGGTTCACAGACCCACACTGATGTTCTTTGCAGCCCATTCTATTGGTAGTAAGAATGAAACTCTACCATAGGCTCCGAGAACCATGTGAATGAATGAGGTCACGCCTAAATGGCTTCTCTAGGACTCCAGCTGATCAGGAACCTGTGGGTCACCCCATTAATTCTCCTAGACAAGTATATCTAGCTCCACCCTACAGCCAGACCCTACACCCCTCTAAGTCAAATCCTGTTGGCTTAAAAACTCACCAGGGCCTGGGATAGGCAGCATGGAACATTTGTAAACTCCTGGGTTCCCACTGAGCTCCTGAGTCCTGGGCCATACTACGAACCTGTACTGCTCTACCGGGCCTGTCCTCCTTAGGATAGCCACTGAGCCACACCTGCAGTGCCCCTATCTCTTCGGATGGCCACTGTGGGTCAATGGCCAGTTCCTATATGGATAACACCAAGAAGTGGAAACACACTACCTCATGTAGTCTTAAATTGCCTTCATTCCCCCCTCACTGGACCCGGCCACATTGAGACCTCTCCGTGGAACGGACAGAACTTCCCCATGAAAAAAACTTCACAAAAGCCCCTAGCTGGCCTGAAGCAACCCTTTTTTTCAGATGATTTGGTAAATGCTTTGTATAGCAAGTGCTGCCCATTCTAGTGAACTTTGTGCGAAGAACCAAGACAGTGTGTGCACAGGAGCATCTGGAGGGGTGTGTTCATACACATTACATTACATGCAGTGTGCTGGGAAGGCCAGAGGCCAACCTCAGGTTCAGGACTTCAGAAGCCATCTACCCTGTTATCTGAGAAAGGGACTCTCTCGGGCCTGGAGCTTACCGAGTAGGCATGACTGGCTGGCCAGAGAACCCTATCAATCTGCTGGTCACTACCTCCTCCGTGGTAGATTAAAAACATGTGCCACCATGCCTAGCTTTTTAACGTGGGTTCTGGGGATCAAACCCAAGTCCTCATGCTTACCTGGAAGCATTTTACCAGGCTAATCATCTCTCAAACCCTCCTTCCTGACTGCAAAGGTCAAAAGCCCAGGTGCTGAACCCTAATGGCTGGGAAAAGCTCAGGGGGAGATTTTGAAGGGAAGTGATCAACAGCAAACAGCCCTGGGCAATCCGGGCCAGCCTGAGCTCTGTGCTGGTCTCTATCATCCACTTCCTGCCTTGCTTCCAGGAAATACAGGCCAGCACCTGAAGCCCATGGAGGCTAAACAACGCCATTCAAATGAACTGTACCCTTCACCCACCCCACCCTGACACAGATGTCAGGGCTAGAAACAGCAGCTAGAAACATCTCAGTAGAGTTTGACAAGATAAGGAATTTTTTTTTAATGGAAATATTCTGAAAGGTAATTCCTCGATGTCATGGAAACTTCTGTGTCGCTGTTTTGTTCTAGTTTGGCTCTTGTATCTGTTTAAATTAGGATTCAACTAAAGCCTTTGTGATGTGGATTTAATATGTCCCTTTGATTCACTTACAAAATATGCCCTTCCTCTTGTTTTTCTAAGACCAGGGTTGAGGCTGGAGAGATGGTTCCGCAGTCAAAAGCAATGGCTTCTTTCCCAGAGAATCTGGGTTTAGGACACAGCACCCACATGGTAGCTCATGAGCATCTGTAACGCCAGTTGCAGGAGATCCAGTGCCCTCTTCTGGCCTCTACAGGCCCAGGCATGCATGTGGTACACTTATCCACAGGCAGGCAAAACACGCATGGAAGACAAAAATAATTAAATCTTTAAAGACTGGGGTTATTTTCACCCAGCAGAATTTCCCGCCTCCAGATGCAACTGACCCTCTGGCACTATCTCCCAGATCACTCAGCCCCTCATTTCCTGTCAGCTGTCCATGGATCTGAGCTGGATCTGATTCCAGTTCCATTTCTGGTAAGAGGTGTTGTGTTCTTCCTCCGAGGGGCAGCACATGACCCACAACCCACTTCCTCTTTGTAATATTATGCCAGCCACTCAGCATCATGGCTAAGACCAAGAATCCCTCTAGCAATAGAACTTTCCTTTCATCCTTTCTTTGGAAACTCTAAGTCACAATCCTACAAGAAAGGTAGGGTCCTGGGCTTAGTCCCAAACACAGAAGGAAAAAAACTTAAATGACTGGTTAAGCTTTTTTATCTATAAATTGTTAAAAATAAGTTTCCTAGTGTTATCCAAATTTAGCTAAAGTGTAATTGTTACTTAAGTAGTACTATTACTCAAGTATAATATTACTATATACATCAAAAGTATGCGCCAACCAAAAGTAACAAAGCTAAAGGCTGTCTCAACCTGGATCCAAGACCAGCTGGTCCCTCTAAAGTGCTGATGCTGCAACCTTCGGCCTGCTCTCCAGGATCAGTTCATTCTAGAAAGAGTGTCCACAAAAAGCCCCAAATATCTGAAGCCCTGGGAAAGATGCAGGTGGGGAGAGCCAGGGTCACCATGCTGGGAAACAAAGCCCTCCACATGTATACATTTTGCTCAAACGCAGGACATCCATGGAATTAAATACTCGGTTACACACAAATCTTCTTATTCTTTCTTTATAATTGAGCTGTTGAAAATGACAGTTTCCAGTAAACACAAAACAGCTTTCTTTTCTACAGAAGTCTTTGCTAATCGTGTTGGGGAAGTGCCCAGTGCACTAGGGGAACACAGTTATGACACTAATCACTATCTGCAAGCTCCAGACTTCCAAAACAGAAACTGCTACAGGCACCCGCTTCTCCAAATAGACTCTGCAATCACAGGAGATCACAGACAAGGTGATCCACCCCTACACACGAAGGGAGCAGGGTAGAAAAGGCCATCAGAGCCACATGTCAGCGAGGGAGGAGCTTGAGGTCAGGTCCTGGCTCTCAGACTGGCCACTGATACAAATTCAGGGAACAGTGCAAGGTATCTTGCTGGACCCTCCTGAAGGTGAAAGGCCCTCAAGACCACTGAAATAATATGCCAACGGATCTCCCACCTGACTGGGGGTTCACGATGTCACCATTCCACACAGGAACAGCTTTCCAATTCAGGGAGTAAAAATTAAGTAAGGTGTCCAACAGAACTTGATGGTATAGCCTGAAGACATCATATCTTAAGCCATAGGATATAAAGAAATGAAGCAGGTGCTGACCAGGATGTTCCTTCCTGTTGACTAGCTTTCACACTGGAAGGTGCTATGTAGGCTTCTTGGGGATTGGGGGAGAGGGAGAGTAGTCATGAGTAGTATTACCAAGCTGTGAACCCTGTAATAATGACCTTGGTGAGGCAAGATCTGCTTATGGGTACAACATTAACAAGAATGTTACTTTCGCTTTCTAAGTAGAATTAAGGCCTGACCACAGGCTGAAAGACTCTCCTGATACTAAGGAGTAAATCTGTAAATCTGACCAAGGGCCCATGGCTGGGAGCTCACAGGCCCCAGAGGAAAACTTAGTACTATTCTATTAAAACAGACATAACTAATCAAGCTGCCTCTGAATTCAGATATCTCTGCCCATCGATCAGCTCTCAGTCCTCAATGGAGGGGGTCTCTGTGCAGTGAACAGTGGTTAGCACAGAAACTCAAAATGGATCTAAATGCGGAGAATGAGTGTCCGCGGGTTTCTCAGCCACGGGTGAGATATTTATGACACTCAAGGCTCAGAACCCACTGCAGAAGGGGCAGAGAGAGGAGGAAGGGGGAATGATTTATAAAAGCCAAGAAGTTGGGGAGGTCACGAACAAAAAACAGTGCCCTCTGGACATAAGGGGATCCTTCCATTCACGACCTCAGAGCAGCTGTGGTTGCCTGCACAAGATCAAGCCAGTTAACATTCCAACATGGAGTGGAAAGGGGTTCACAAGCCCCATCTCTAACTGAGCAGCTCCAGACACTGATGGCTTCTGGGTGAGGGAGAGCCATGTTTTTTAAGGGTATGGCCCCTAGTAGGTTGATCATGCTCCATTGGATGGCCCCACATACAGGAATTCGTGTGTGTACATATGCGTATACATACATATATAAGAGGAGCACATATTGCGTTTTGTGGGTTATTTAAAAAAAAAAAACAAAACATCATGGCTGGAGAGGTTACGAGCACTGGCTGTTCTTTCAAAGGTCCTGAGTTCGTGTCCTGGCAACCACCCACAACAAGATTGTTGTGAGATCTGGTGCATTCTTCTGGTGCAGGTAAAATAATACTAAATATGTAAATATAAAAATAAAAATTACATGAGTTTGAAGGGCTTAGGGAGGTGGAAGTAGGTCTGGGAGGAGTTAGAGGGAGGAAGAAAATGAAAACGATCAGAAAACATTAGATAAAATTATCAAACAATTAGTATAGATGTTTTCTAAAGACTGGGCAGGGAAAAACAAAACAAAGCAAATAAGCATTTGATTACACTCAGCTGTCAGGGTTCCTTACTTCAATGATCACACATGACCACTGTCATTCAATGGCCCCCACATCAGCATGCATGGCCATGGCAAAAAAAAAAAAAGAAGAAAGAAAGAAATCCCACTTGGCCAACTTGTCTGGCTCAACACAAGGCAGACTAGATTTGGCGGCATTCCCATCACTCAAATCCCAACTTCCTGTGAGTCCCCCAGAAAGAGGCTGGCTACAGAACTCTAGGGACTCAACTTTTAAGAGGAAGCAGCTTTGGAACTGGTCCCCCAGGGAACCAGAGGAGAGGAGGGGTAGGGGACTAGAGACAAGGGCTGCCACCTTGCCAGCCTCCCTTTCATACTTTATAGTGAGAGGACTGGGTGGTAAGAGCCCAGCAATCACCTCAAGTATAACCAGGGCCTGCAGCCCAGTGTGGGCATTTAATCATTAGCTAAGGCTCTGTGCTCCCTTTGTGAGTAAGCTGACACCACCAAAGGTCAACATGTTCTGGCCTTGCTTCATAATCCCTCCACCTGCAGAGGTGAGACAATAGCTCAAAGCATGAACCAACCTGGCTTTCAAATATCGGTGACAAAGGCAGCCAGCCTGCACATGGGAGGCTGGCATTGTTGGGTGCATTTGCTGGGGGATTTTCCATTTCCCAGTAGGACCTGTGCTGAGACATGTAGCCCCCGGCTGCAGAGGACAGCACAACGCTGCCAGGAATCTCTTCTCTGGGACTGCCTTTCCCAGAAACCCAGAAGACTAAAACCCTCGCAGTTGGACACAGTCAAAAGATGAATGTTATTTTAGGTGTGGGTGGAAAGGGTGAAATCAAAGAAAGGGAAGGATCAAAGTCTGGCTTGCGGTTGGGTGGGAGGAACCTCAGGCTTCCCAAAGATCTGTGCCTCCAGGGTCTCCATCTCTTGGATGTTTTAAAGAACTGAAACAAGACACTGGTGGGCAAAAGTCTGAGCTCAAGTCAGGCAGCCCAGGGAACCATCCATGAACACTGGCCTGGCTCTAGCTGGCCTAGCAGGATCCTGCTCACTCTATCACTGCTGGCTAGATAAGAAACTCCTGGAAGAATGGCTCTGCAGTCCTTCCCCAGAGATCTCCCAAGAAAAGAGATGTCACAGTCTTGCCCAATGATCCCAATAGATCATAGCCAAAGGCTGCTTCTCAGTTTCCATGGATGACCTATCAGTGCTCTACCTGGCCTATGCCTCACACAGAGCCTCTTTGAGTCCTTGCCCACTACATGCTATTCCTAAGAAGTCTATTTCACTGCTCTGCAGCCAGAGTGCCACTCTCTCCATCATTCCATAGTTGTCTGGGGAGCAATTAAGCAACATGACAATGTCATCCAGAGTATTGGCTTCCTGAGGCTACTTGGACAAGAATCCAACGCTGCACACCTTAAAACCACAGGCATTCCGCTTTTGGATCACTTGCCCTAGCTAGGCTGCCTTGTCAGGCCTCCGTGGAAGTGGATGCGCTCAGTCCTGATGTGACTTGATGTGCCAGGAAGGTTGAAGGTGGGGCAGTAGACACTTCCCTTTTCTGGAACAGGGGAGGAGGACGGGAGAAGAGGTGGGAAGGTGGAGGCAGGAGGAGAGAAGGGAGGCTGCGATGGGGATGTAAAGTGACTAAATAAATTAATAAGGAAAAAAAAAACACAAGCATTTTTCCCCACACATGGGGCTAGAAATGAGAGACTAAGGAGTCAGCAGGGCCATCCTCTCTAAGACCTCGACTGGTCCTGCCTCTTGCACCTTAACATGGTAACTGCAGCCCTGCGATCCTGGGTCTTGTAGACACATTGCTTCTATCTCTGCCTCCTCATCTCACGGCCTTTCCCCTGAACATCTCCACATGTGAGTGCAGGCCCATCCTCACCCTGCATGTCCACATTCCCACAGTTACAGGTCTGTGGTAGGTGTGACTATTAAGGAAAGATCATTTTGAGTTGTCCCTATCTGGTCTAGCTTCCCGGAAAGAGTCACAGTATCGAGGACCTGAAATACTCCTCCTTCTGGCTATCAAACTATTGGGACAATGGGATTAGATGACAGAATTAGGATTTCCCTAGGAATCTTATGCTACAAGAAATGTCTGAAGCCTGATGTCACCCAGAGCGGAAGCTGGTCTCATAAAGACATTTCACACTGTTCTGACTACTGATCAGACTATCTTGTAGAAGAAACTGGAACCCAGTCCAGTGATGGGTCACTGTGACCAAGATTGCCTAGCTATGCAAACCTCTTGCACTCTGTTTAAACCTAAGCCTTATGCCAGTCCAAGAAGATAGACTCGGTAGTCACTGAACCTCTTGATGTGTTCCTCTCCCCAGTATGACTATATTGGGAAATAAATCTCTCTCTGCTTTTCACTATCACTTGTTTCTTTAACTGGCTTATTGAGGACCAATGGCTGAAACTAAGTTGTTAGAATTACCAGGGACCAGGTAATTCTGACTCAAACAACTCCAGTAACACCAGGATAGAGTGTCTTCCAGAGCCCAGAAAAGGGGTATCAGCTATTTGTTCTTTCCATCATACATATTTCCTTACATGGAAAGTTGGGTATGAATTGTGAGGGGCAACTGTACTGTGAGCCCTCATCTTCACGTCAGTCACAGGTACAGGGAGGTAAGAATACCTCAGAGCAAAACTAAGAAGATGAGCATCTGAGGAGTGCGGCTTTCAACCCTGCCCACCCAAAGCCATTCACACCTTAATAAGGACACCCAGCCTTCCCTGAAATCTACAGGATGGTATGGAGGCTAGGCAAGGAGTCAGGAAACAGGTGGTGAATATGTCTCTACCCACCAGGCTGCTCTGTGCTGCCCTCAAGGCGCTGCCTTCTACCAGAGTGTGAACAATTCTGGGGACAGAGGGTCCTGCCCAACTCCTAGTTCTGCACCTCGTTGAACTCACACTGAAACGCAGCCACCTGTGAGCTATACTAGCACTTGCTGGAGGGAGATAGAATGAGTGGTATGATGCCTACACCTTTAGGAAGGTAGGGAGGGCTAGAAGACCAGGCAGGACCAGCTGTTAAGAAACAGGCCTGAGGCTTTTCTCATAGCAAGGACAAGTGCTCACCAAGGTATACAGCTGAGCTCAGACCTTTCCGCTTTCTCGTCATGTGACCACATGTAAGTCACACTGGCCTGGAGATAAGCCTGCTTTCCTAGCATACACATATGTCCCACATGCACACTATTCATGCACACACATACCACAGTATAGACACAGGCAGGTGCATGAACTACGACAATCCAGAACATCAATTCCCTTTTAAAAACCTGCTTTGGAAACTTCCATACTCAGCTTCTCTACCCACTGACTCCTGATGTCACATTTCAGATACAATCTGTTTGCCCTGCATCAATTAAACAAAACAAAGTGTAACCTCTCTTCTCCCAAATACAGCCACCTGAAGGCAGGGACCCAGGCCAGGCCTCCTTTATGAATGAGAGCCACTCTGTAAGCACTATGGTACTGAGAGGGCTGCACCTATGCTCTTTACAGGTCACATGTGGATGAGCAACCAGAAGCACCTTCAGGAAGCATGTCACGGGCACGGACCCCAGAAGCTCCATGTGAAAAGCCACTACGCACCCAAGATCAGGATTCCGTTGTGACTGATACAAACCGGGCCCCTTCGGACAGCACTTGAAGTAAAAATGAGATGAAAATACATACTTTGCCTCTGAGTCTAAGCAAAATGCTGTCAGGCTACTGCTTACAGCATGGTTAAGTCTCTGTATGAAGATCTGTTCCTGCAAACTAGCAGCCAGCAACAAGAGAAACATCCACCTGTCTGACAGAGCTGCCCCATCCCAGGCTTCTAGTCCTCAGTCTCCAAAGAGGATCCACTGTAGGTGAAACATTGCGTGACCTCCATTACCTTGCCCTCAGGAAGTAGAGGATTTCTCTGAAGCTCATCAGACTGGTTCACCCCGTCAGACAGCAGAACAATAAGATAACAACACAAAGCAAACAGCAAAACCACCAAACTAAAAAGACTTCATTGTCTTCTCCAACTCAAGGAACAGCAAATCAGGCTCTGCCCATTAAGCCTGTGCATTCTGTACAACTGACGTGAGCAGCCCTGAGAATTTTTCCTGTGTTTGGGGGTTTTTGTAGCTGTTGTTGTTGTTTGGACAGGGTCTTATTATGCATCACTCAGGGACTAGCCTGGAACTCTCTGTGTAGACCAGGTTAGCCTCAAAATCTTCCTGCCTCTGTTTCCCAAGTGCTAGAAAACTAAAGGTGTGTATCACCATGCCCAGCTAGCACTGAGACTATAACAAGTCACTGCACTCAGCCTTTACAGGGACCCGACAGGAAACTGGTGGCACACCATTTTATAGGAAAGTGAGGCCTTTACGCCAAGGAACTCGGATCAACATCATAGGTTGCCCTGTTGTCACCGCCTGAACAGGACCAGATTTACTCACCTTTAGTCTGACAGTTGCAAGTACTGTTACTTCCATGACTATGTATACATGTGAGCGTATACATGTGAGCACATACATGTACACGCATACAAAAGTCTACAGAACATCTGAGTTGCAGACCCTGCCTCTAAAGCACTTGTCACCTCTCTCATTATTGAGGCTCATACTGCCTAGAACAGACATAAGCAGGCCATGAAAGCACCAGCACCCCTCTACAATTCTAAAATCTCATCACCCTATTCGTTGGCTTGGGTCCTAATGAAGCTACAACGAGGCAAAGCTTTGACCACCACATGACAGCTATGGGTCAGGACATGTCCTGCCACCTGGATCAACATCCTCTGTAATTTTCTACATAACATATGTTCACCTTTTCCTTTTCTACAGACAAAGTGCACGCCTCCGGCCAGGCCTGTGGCACAGGCCTGTGGGCCTCACTGCTCCATAGGCTAAGGCAGGAAGATCGCAAGTTCAAAGCCTGTTTAGACAACTTAGTAAAACCCTGTCTCACAAATAAAATTGGATAACGGGCTATATCTTTACAGCCCTTTTATAGCTCCCTGATAGCACACACACAATTATGGTTTCCTTTCCACACAAGTTCCCAGGAACTCACAGCCTGCATGCCTGCCCTCATGAGTAATGTCATCACTTAAAAAGAGAGGCTCCGATTCTCAGTCATACCAACTAACACTTTCAGTTTACGTATTGCTCCAACCTCACA
Source organism: Pachyuromys duprasi (assembly GCA_028658305.1). Taxonomy (NCBI): domain Eukaryota; kingdom Metazoa; phylum Chordata; class Mammalia; order Rodentia; family Muridae; genus Pachyuromys; species Pachyuromys duprasi. The sequence continues at coordinate 2,489,396 of CM053754.1, forward strand.
TCCCAGTTTCGTAAGCCAGAAGGACAAACAGGTTCTGCTATCCGCAGAGAAACAAAAGACTAAGCACGCATCATAGGTTAACTCCTGGCAGCCATGCTGAAGGTCCCTCATCCCCATCATGAAGGCACCTTTGTTCTCACAAGTAAATAAACTTAAAGGCAACAGTGTCCCCAGAGTCAGTCCCTGATCAAAGCCTGTCACTCAGTCCATTCCATAATGCTTATCATGCCCTTACTGTCCAGCACAATGAAATATGCCACAGAGTTTCAAACTGTCATTCCCCAAGCCTGTACCACTTCAGGAATTCAAACAGACCTGGCAACTCACAGGGTTTAATTATGCTAGATGACGTGAACTCTGAAGATTCACACCTACCAAACAGAGACAAGGCAGCACAGGAGAAAGGTGGAGAAAAGTCCACCAGCCCAGGAAGGAGCAGGAGGGCAGGTGGTGCGGATAGAGGCACTGGCAAGGCCCGAGGGCAGCCTCAGAAGCAACTGCCAACTACAGCTGCAAAGGCATATCCCAAAGGCATGCAGGCCACCTGCTCCCCAAACTGTAGGCATGATGAGCAGCAGAACATGAGTCACCAGGAGCCCCTCATGTCACACACAAAGGGAGCCAGGAGGATCCCAGAGGGACACCATTTGTGTCAGCTCAGGGGACACTGAGACCAGGGATGGTGTGAGAGGGCTCAGGAGACACAGGACCGTGGAGCCTCTGCTTGTCGTCAAGTTCATCCGGGAGCAAGGAGCCCTTGGAGAGTGTCTACAGCCACTGGTTCCAAGATCTTCATCCCACAGACATGTTCTGTGAACTCATGAGACACTCACCAGCCCTAAACAGGAAACACAGCAGCCCTAAATAACCACTAATTTCCTTTCTACTTTTACTAAGTGGGAAGTTTTGCACAAGACAGCTCCTTGTTTTACAAATGTGTTACACCAAACACTAGAAGCATCATTGTAACTATCCTGGCAGGAGGGAAGATATTCTAAAGAGCCCAGACAGCCCCTCCCCTTGCCTATCAGACTGTTGAAACAATGGTCCCCAAAGACTTGGAAGTTCCCCCCCAGGAAACTCATGCTGGGAGAAGGCTGAAAGCTAAAGTCTGGTGCCAGCCAGGGGACAACTGTCTCCCAGGAAGAGTTCACACAGTTCTGGCAACTAATCAGACCACTTGTAGGAGAGAAGAGGCCAAAGATGATGGATGGGACCGACCTTGACCAGGACTGCTCAACTATGTAAACCTCTGTTTAAACCTAAACCTATTAGTATCCATGAAGATGTTGGGGGAAAGGATGGTACCAGACCTCTGTAAGCACCGTGAGTAAGTTTTCTTTCTCTAGAAAGTTTTCTTTCTATTTATCTTTTTTGTTAATTTATTTATTATAATTTATTTACTTTGTATCCCAGCTGTAGCCCCTCCTTCATTCCCTCCCAATCCCACCCTCCTTTCCTCATCTCCTCCATGCCCCTTCCCCAGTCCACTGATAGGGGAGATCTCCTCCCCTTCCATCCGACCCTGGCCTCTCAGGTCTCATCAGGACTGGCTGCATTGTCTTCCTCTGTGGCCTGCTAAGGCTGCTTCCCCACCAAGGGGAGGTGATCAAAGAGCCAGACACTGAGTTCAAATCAGAGACAATCCCTGTTCCCATTACTAGGGTACCCACTTGGACACTGAGCTGCCATGCACTACATCTGTGCAAGGGTTCTAGGTTATCTCCATGCATGCTCCTTGGTTGGAGTATCAGTCTCAGAAAAGACCCTTTGCACAGATTTTTTTGGTTCTGTTGCTCTCCTTGTGGAGCTCCTGTCCCCTCCAGGTCTTTCTATCTCCCCTTTCTTTCATAAGATTCCCTGCACTCTGCCCAAAGTTTGGCTATGAGTCTCAGCATCTGCTTTGATACCCTGCTGGATAGAGTCTTTCAGAAGCCCTCTGTGGTAGATTCCTGTCCTGTTTCCTGTTTTCTCCTTCTTCTGATGCCTATCCTGCTTGCCATTCTGAATGAGGATTGAGCATCTTACCAAGGGTCCTCTTTCTTGCTTAGCTTCTTTAGGTGTACAGATTTTAGTGCTTTTATCCTATGTTATATGTCTAATATCTCTTTAATTGACATATTGAGGATGGGTAGCCAAGCCTAGCTTGTTAGGGTTGTTAGGACCCAGGCCCTGACTCAGCCTCCAACAACAGACACAGTGAGGATGCCTAGCCTCGGAACACGCACAACTGTGGGCAAAATAAGCCCTGTGCAGGGGGACCTCACAGACTTTGCTGAGCCTCAGAGGTGACCTCACAGGCAAAGGATCAAGCATAGAGGAAGTACTCAATGAATGACAGCCAGGAAAACAGCCGGGGAAGGTAACTTGGCCAGTCACATGGTCTAGTGCTCTCACATTGACGTCTGAAAGCACCTTTGAGACAATTCCACATCCAGGGTCAGAGGATTCTCAACGCAGGTAGGGCCAGGAGTGCAAGGGATACTGGATGCTTTCTGCACTGGGCAATGATGCTGCCCGCACAGACCCTCCTACGTAGGCGTCAGGCAGACTGCACCACACAGCTCAGTGCCGGCAGCAGCAACAGCAACAGTGCTGGAGTAGCCACCACCTCCCCTCTCCCACGGATTCCTCCGCAGACACACCTTCCCTGCCTTAGGAAGAAAGCCACAGAGAGGACGAAAACCCGCAGGAGCCCTATTTCAGAGCCCACACTCTGCCACGGAGGGAGGGCGGCAGCTGGCCAGGGCAGGTGCACAGCCAAGGACCTGACCAGAGCATGCACACAGGTCCTTGCATCAGCTCCCAGTCACGGACATAATCTTCACAGTTCAGCTGCCTCAACCTCCCCAAGGATTTGCTGAAACAAATCAGAACTATCTCCTAGGTGCGGAGCACTGGCTGAGAAAGCAGCATCAACGGGTCTGAGCGCTTCGTAAAGAGTTGGAGTGTGCGTGATTATCTTGAAGAAAAGCACATACAGAGAGAGAGACAAAGACAGAGGCCATATAACATTTCAGCCCCAAAACTAACCACAGGACAGTAGTCTCTGTAATGGAGCACCTGGAAATGTCGCAGCTGCCCAAACATAGTGATTCACCAAGTCACCCTGCGCTTACGGTGAGGTCAGGGTCAGCCCTAATCTTTTTATGCGCACAGCCTATCACATAAAAATGAGCACACTCAAGCTGGAGAGATGGCTCCGCTGGTAAGAGCGCCGTCTGCCCTTCCAGAGGTTCTGAGTTCAATTCCCAGCAACCATATGGTGGCTCACAATTATCTATATTGGAATCTTGACACCTTCTTCTGGCCTGCAGGCATACACGCAGAGAGAACACTCATCTTTTTTTTTTTTAATGTGCACATTCATTTGTCCACAGTCCAGAAGAATTGATAAAAACAAGTAACAGCTGTGAGATGGTGGATGCATTCCCTATGCTATAACTTTATCCAGGCATATTCCTACTTAACTTAATGCTTTTCTAAAGATTTTCAGTGTAATTTTCTATCATGTGTATGAGTGTTTGTGTGTATTGGGTGTAGGCAGTACATGAGGAAGCCAAAAGAGTGTGCTGAATCCCAAGGAATTGGAGGTATCGGTGGTTTTGAGCCACCATGTGGGTGATGGGAACCAAACTCAGGTCCTCTGCAAAAGCTGCTAGTGCTCTTAACCACTGAGCAATCTCTCCAAACCCCTGATTTATTTATTTTTAATGTTAACTATAAAAGAGCCTTGGTCAGGGTTTCAGGGGTGACAGCTCCATGTGCTACTGCCTGTGAAGACTTTCTAAGGAGACAACATGTGAAGGCAGAAGATGCTGGCAATGATGTCCTGACCCCAGGATAGCCTCGGCTCATGTATACGTTTGAGTGTTAGTTGTTAACAAAAGAAACATAAAACGTTTTTAAAAATTAAGCACAGGGGCTGGAAAGATGGCTCAGTGGCTAAGGGTGCGGCCTGCTCTTCCAGAGGTGCTGAGTTCGGTTCCCAGAAATTACATGGTGGCTCACAACCATCTACAATGAGATCTGCTGCCCCCTTCTGTCACGCAGGTATACATGCAGATAGAAAACTCATACATAAAATAAACAAATAAAAATTAAGCCTCAGCTATGCCATCAACAGTCAGCCATACCACCTTGATCTGTGTAATACTATAAAGCAGTGTAATTCTCTGCAAGTGCTTCCATCATTAAGAAATAGATGTTTTATATTTATGTGTAAGTATACATATATATACATAAAGTACACATAGAAATGATGTAACAGACACAAATCAGTATATGCAAGTTACAAAAATACACACATGATCAGTAATCATACACTATACACAAACAGAAAAGTATAAACAAATACATACATTTACAAATATATATATATACATATAAATGCAACAATACATGTGATATGCATATTCCTACAAACACACTAACTATAGGTAGGATAATACACACATGTACGTGCCCATCCACTTAAAACAAACACACGCACAGTACACATGTAGATGTGTCTCAAGACCCTGACTATGGATGCAGTTCTCAGAGAAGGGGCGGGATGACAGTGCCCGGAGGCAGCCATGAGACCGTCACAGGCAGCCGGGGTGGGAGTCCATGGTACTCTGCCCTTGGTTCTCTAGCACAGTCTCTACAGTTGGTAGAAATCCCTCCGATGATCTCAGATGCATACATAGCTTACATTCCCAGAGGAAGAAGACCTTTGAGAGCACAATCACAGCCATCATCTTGTGAATGAGGCATCAGTGATGTGCAAACCCAACACCCCCTTTCTTTCCTTTGCTGCCAGCGAGGTCACAGACCACCACCGGCCTCACTGGAAACAGAAGGAAACTAAGGCTCAGTGGTTTGGCTGGGATCTGAGCTTAGTTTCTTCAGGAGAACAAGGCTAATATGCCACCTCTTAACTGAGCCCTCCACGAACGTTCTACTGCCCTACCAGACAAAGACCTCAACTGAGCCTTCATATGGGGAAAGCAAGGTGGCCACATGAGTCCACCCAGTGTGGAAAAGTCAAGCAACACACATGTAGGGCCCCTTGGAAAATGCAGCAGACTCACTAATTCCATCCCAACCGAGGCTGGGACAGTGTATACTCTCCTAGCTAGGCAGCATCACAGGGGCCTCCTCTGGACCACTCCTGCCAAGTAGAAAGAAGGGCTGCCTGCTTCCTACCTCCCAGTCCACAGGCCTCCTGAAAGATAAGGAGTCACTAAAAACAATGGGTGAGAACCAAGAGTACACAGAAGACAGGTTGCCATGACATTCAAAGCAGAACCCTTCAAGGAGCAAAGGGAAATTCACCTAATGGCAAGTCAAAGAGAAAGTGTTGCTGGGTGTACTTTCAGTGAGATAAAAGCATGGCGTATGCCAGAGGTGAATGTTCTGGCATTGTTGGGTCATTTGCAAAGCCACCCTGGGATACTGGTACTGACACTGAAGCCAACTCGGGTACCTTAGACCAGGAGTCCAAGCCCTAAAGGTAAATGTTACTGATCCTAAAGGTTGCTACTACAGAAGAGCACAGGGATTTTCTATCTTTTGTTTTGTTTTTGTTTGTTTTTTTGTTTGTTTGTTTGCTTCTCAAGACAGGGTTTCTCTTTGTAGCCCTGGCTATCCTGGAACTCACTTTTTAAAGCAGGCTGGCTTAAAACTCCGCCTGCTCTGCCTCCTGAGTGCTGGGACTAAAGGCATGGCCACAGTCAGACAGGATTTTCTATCTTAAGGAAAAAAATGAGAATACACTTCTACCCTGTAGGTGAGAAAGGTCCCTAAGGAGGGCACAACCTGATCTAAGAGATCACTGTAGCTGATCAGACCAAGTCCAAGAGGAATTCGAAGGTCTTACCTGGTCCAGGCGGACTTGCACAGAGCAGGGAATCACCACCTTAAAAGGGAAAAAGAAACATGATCAAGAAGTTCTCAGGCAGCAAGCACAGCAGCCAAAGCCATTCCTGGCTGCTGGGTCTGTGTAACATGAACTGGAGTCAACAGACTCCACGTCCTGTAACGCTGAGGATGTTTGGGTCCTTTTTGGGAATTTCAAAACAGAAAAAGAAAAAACAAGAAAAGAAAAAGAGAGAGAGAGATACCCATCCAAAGTAAATAAATAAACCTGCGTCACACATAAAAACAGAAGTTCACCTTGAGTTTCAAGCAACCGGTGTACGTCCAGAGAGTCCTTCCTCACAAGGACATGAGAAGTAGAGACCAAAGGAGGTAAATAAAGGGCTCTGAAGGGTGGTTTTGAACTACCCACAGTCTATAAATACACATTCAGGGATATATGTCCTCTGAAAAACAGGCTGTTTTTCTCTAGAACTATCTCTGCATGTGGAACTGAAAACTAGTTTAAATGTACTTATTCCTGTCAGCACATAAGACAGTGGAAAGGACTTCCCCTTGGACTTTCCCACAATTAGCTCATTAAGCATTTAGGGAAAAGCAATGAAGCATCAGCTAAAGCCCAAGCTAAGGACAACAGTACCTTGCTTTCAGAGCAGCTGTGAAGGCTACAAAAAAATAAAAAATTGCTAACCCAGAGATTGCTGTGTCCTAAGTTAAAAGTCCCTATGTGAGTCAAGACATTGGACTTGCTTCTTGTTGGTCTGGGAGGCTACTGAGGACCTTGCTCCTGTGAGTTGCAGCCCTCCCTAGCTTTCTCCTTCAGACTCTGGCTCACTTCTGTTCTCCAAGAGTTTTCTGAAATTGGAAAGGAAGGAGACATTCAGGGGGTATGACCAGTCACTGTAGTTTCCAATTTGGAGCAGTAGGCAGCAATATGACCTTGGTCCCTGCTATGGACACTATTTATATGCCTCTTGCTTATCTTATCTAGTAAGTTTCTCAAGAACGATGTGACACATGGCCATTCATCTCAATGTGACACACCATTATTCGACCCAGGATCCTGACGCATAGTCTTGGCAGAGACAGGGGTCCTCAGTCTTCACAGTCACCCTCCCTCTAACTACATCCTCATTGCTTTTGCACTTACAGCAAATGGCAGGCAGAAACATTTATTCTGAATCTGTGTGTCCTCAGCTCCCCATGCACACATTGGATTTTGATGGGTGGGCAGGGAAAGAGGCCCATGAATAAACGTAAAGTGATAACTAGGCCATGGGTCTAGACAGATAGGAAGCTGGTACTAGCACCTTACGGGCTGGTGATGGCACTGGATGAGGGGAACCCATGGTTAATTGAAAGCCGTGATTCACTTCATTCCAGCAAGCCTCCACAGGGTCACACAGGCATCCTGGTGACTCGTGACATAGTCACTCCGGTAAAGAATGAATGAGGAATCAGTCTCTGCCTTTAAGATGTCACCTGTATTCCACAACACATCAATCAGTAAGCAGAAATGGCCTAACAGGCCACAAAATGACACAGAGGCACATTGAATGTATATCACTAAGTTGAAGCAACCAGCCTAAGATGTTACATGCTCATAAGTCCAACTATGACAGTCTAGAAAATGTAAAGTTATAGAAAGAGTAAAATATTAGTGGTTATCAGGGGTTGGGGGAAGAGGTGAGTAAGAGGAAAAACAATGTTGAAACAGTTGAACTGTTCTAACTGGTACTGTCATGATGGGTAGGAACATATCACTAACCAGAGTCCAAACTCACAGGATGAACAATACCCCAGCGAACCCCCTATGTAAATTATAGGATTATGGACTTTGGTTAATAATATATCAATGCTGACTTATCAAGTATTATGCATTATATGGATTTTAAATATACCAAACAAATGCCTAATTTTCTATAAATTTAAAACTATCCTAAATATAAAGTTTCTCAGTATTTTCAAGTAACTGAGCAGAGGCACGTGTGGGAGGAATTCCTATGCCATACCAGACAGAAACTCAAATTTAAAAACAACAGGTAACGGCTGGGCAGAGGCACATGACTTTAATCCAAGAACTCGAGCTAGGGGCACGCAAATCTGTCAGTCTGAAGACAGCCTGGTCCACAGAGTTCAGACCAGGAAAGTGAGACCTTATCTAAAAATCAGAGGGGGAGGGTCCTCTGTATCCCACCTCCTTCTGATAAGGAGGTGTGTAGGGTGCAAATAAGACATAAGCTCTGTGATCAGAGGCTACTCAAGTCCTGGATAGACCATCTACAATCAAGAAAACAGATCAAGATATGTCCTTCCAATGTAGCTATGACTGGATATCAGGACAAGGGATACCTGGATGTAACCAGTATTTCCAGTTTACTTCTCGTTTAGAATAAGGATAGAAATTGACCACAGCTAGAACATGCTGCCTCTCTCAGGTTGCTTGCGTTCTTGGTGCCTGCCAGTCAACTTGGCACTAAGAAACTTGGGCACCCAGCAGCCCTATGATTAGACCCATTGTGTTTGTGGGCTTGTAGGTTCCACATGTTTAGAAAGCTGGCCACAGCTTCTCCTACTTCTTTCTACTCACTGGAGCCCACATAGCTCTGGGGCTCATTGTTACTACTGTTCTTGGCCCTGTGACCTGCAGACCCACCTGTCCACCTTCCAACCTCATCTCTTGAGGATGAAGAGCCAGGAGACACAGCAAGGGCAGGCAGCTCTCCAGCCGATAAGAGGGTCACTCACTGTCAATCTGGAATACGGGTCAGAATGGCACCTCATATTATCTGCTCGTTCCCCAACTTCAGTTGCAACTCTGATCTAACACTCTGGTCCTCTAGCCCTTTGCCAGTGACTGAGGGAAACACTGTGGCCCTGGGACATCTCCAGTCTCAAGATATCCACCCAAGGCCACAAGCTGGACTGAAACCTGAGTAGCAGACACCAATTCAGGACACTGGGACAAGGGCTCTCCCAGTGCCAATCCGTGCTCAGGTACGGTCCTGCGGCTGTTGCCCTGAGCTGAGGTAGCTCCTTCTGTGTATGGCTCCACAGTGTGCACATACCATCTAGAGCATAGCACCATGAAGGCTGAGCAAGATGCAGATGAGTGGACACTAGAGGGCTGCAGGCTAAAAGCCAAGAATCAGGACACACCCTCATGAGCCCATGCATGTACAGGCTCAAGTCAGCTCCATAAACACGTCCTATTAGGCAAAACTGTCTGCGGGTCTTTGTTCTGAACCCTACCAACAGAGAAGGCCAGCACATTCTGCCCTGTGCACGGGAAGTTGAATCAAGGACTGCCACAGGTTGAACCTCGTAAGACAAAAGACCAGCTGGGTCCCAGTTGCCTTCCCTCTTCCTGACAGCAGCACCCATTGGGCTCAAGGGGACAAAAGGTGGCAGCAAAAGGGCAACACTGGCAGCTACAGAAAACCCCAGGAGAGGCCTATAAGCCCTAAGCTATGAGCAATAGATCTTGGGACCCATGTCCTTCTCCTGACCTGACCAGGGCCCCTCAGAGAGACCTTCCTGAGAGCCGTTTTATGGCCTTTCCTTGGCTTTGTCTGTGGCCTAATCTGTGGTTACCAAGGGCAACCACAAACAAACAAGGCTTTGCCCAACCCACACCTGCCTATGTGGGTGCCTGGAGCCTGCTGACGCTGATAACCTTGTCTCTAAGCCGGCAGGTCATCAAGGCGGAAGCAGGAGGGGTGAAAGACCTTCTACACAGTATGACTATGTCCCAGGAGTGAGCAGGTAAATGTGTGAATGGCAGTGTGTGTGTTTTAAATGCAGGGACTGGGAGGAAGGTGGGGGTGGGCTCTGTGGTACAGAGCTTGCCTAGAATGTGTGATCCCAAATTTGACTTTTTTCTTTGAGAAATATGTGAGTTGGTGTGGCAATCTGTGTGTGGCTAGAAGTCTAACGGTCCTGCCGACTGAGTTCTGATGTGTGAAGAATCACTGAGTGTGTGGCTGTGGATATGTACGTGTGTATGCGTGTATACATGCATGCCTTGTGTGAGTATGTGAGTGTGTCTTCTATGTGTCAGAATGTATGTCTGTCTGTCTATGAGTGTGTCCATATGTGCCTCTATCAGTGTGCCAGAGTCCTGTCATCCTGAACCAGAGGCAAAGGCAGAGCTCTGACCAACAAGTGAGTCTACTTTGAAAAGGAAAGCCTCAGCCACAGCCAGCTGCCTCTGCCCCCTCACCATGGCCATCGGGAGCCTCTGGTGTGAGAAGAGGACCAGTTCTGCTGTGAATACCATTCAGGATATCAAAGACCCCAGACAGAGAAAGACAACCCAGCCCAACACATGGTTTGTAGACTGTCTTCTTTCTCATTCACACAGTTAGGCCATGAACTCAACCCTTGTTGTCATGTTCAATGAAACTTCATTTTGGCCAAGCCATGTCAAGAGCGGTTATTTCTCTACCAATTTCTCTAAGAGACGCATGGTTATAACCACTACGCTCTACTAAATGGAATAAAGGTTAAGTTTGCATTCAACCTTCTGTGAATCATCGAAAATTCCAATACCATTGTGTCCCATGAACAAGCTTTCTACAATGTCACAGAAGCCTGGAGGAAGAATGGAGACATGCCCTCAGGTTTCCAGCCTGCTTCTACAGCTGCAGAGGAAGCCTGGGTGCTTGCTCACTCTACTGGCCCTTTTTCTTGAATGTTCTCCAGGTAAGTCTGCCCAGAAGAGGACTCTCTCAAGCAGGCATCAGATACGCATGCACTGAGATCTGGAAAGGAGAATCAACCCCGCAACATCAGTCATTCAAAGGCACACAAGGGCTGGACGAGCAGTTTGTCAGAGCTAACGATGCACCAAGCCCCAAGTTTGACCTCCAGCACCAAAACAAATGCATCCATAAACAAATACGCAACAACTTCCAATAAATCCACCCACAACCTTTCAGGGACAAGACAAAGAAGTAGAGGAGGAAGGTGGGTCACCAGCCACCTCCGTACCGTGGGTGGGAGGAAAATCAACTTACTGCACGAAACAAAGAGCCATGGTGGTGGTTGAAGTTATGTGAAATTCCTTCGATGAGAATAATGAGACTCAGGATAAGCTACATAAAACTGGAGGCAACATTTACTTCCGCTTTGACACCACGCCAGAACGGCGAGAGAAACCTTGGCCTCCTGGGCTTCCGAGAAACTAAGAGAAATGGCAGTGGCTAGCCACTGAGACCCACAGTGCTACGGGGGGGGGGGGCAGGGGTCACATCACCTCTCATCTCTGCAGAGAGCAGCATCTAGGCAGAGAATTTTTCCTAGAAATACTTTTTATATCACTTTGCAGCTTTTACACCTTATGGTAAATATCACTGACCAATGACCAGGCCCACTGTGTTGGCTTAAGAAAAGGTGAGTTGTTCGAAGAGTGATGAGGAGGATTATCACTCACTACAAATAGAGAAGGCAAATCAGGAAAAAAACGTTCATCACCCCCTGATGCTCTCACTTAGACTGCTGGGGCACAGTGAAGTACCATAGACTGAAGGATTAAACAGAGGTTTTATTATCCTGGGAGACCAACTGCATGCCCAGAACGAGGTGTGGTTAGGACTGTTTCCTTCTCCTTGGCTTGTGAAGTTGTCCTCTCCTCAAGCCCACACATGGTCATCCACCTCCCTACCTGTAGTTTAGACTCTTCATAGCAGGACAAAGGTTACATGGGATTAGAATCCACTCTAGTTGCCTTTATTTGAACACAGCCATGTCCTACTGTCCAAAGTCAGATGCCAGCACGTGAACTTGAGGGAACGTGGTTCAGCCTACGGTTAGCAAAGGTCTCAGAGAACCAAAGCATTCTCGGAACACCAGTCAGGGCTGGGCCCCCAAGCAGCCAACAAGTCTCCTCATTCAAGGCTGCTCCTGGAACTGCTCCAGGGCCTGAGGCCAGGGCCAGTGGGTGTCAAGGTCAAGCTCCCCAAAGAGCTTGCAAGAAAAAGGGACCCTCGGGGACAAGGGCATGAAATGCAGGCAGCAGAGACTTTATTAACCTTTCCAGGGATGACAGCCCTCTCTACCTTTGCTCCTGGGACCTCTTTGCTAGGCATGACCCTGGAATCCCTAATTAGGCTCACATTCCTCGGGAAGCCCTGTCATCCACTAAGTGCCAAAGCCCCATTTAGCTTGCTCTAATCCCCATGAGAAACAAGCCAGCAGGGCAGACGCAATTAAACCCCAGGCTGCCTGCCACAGACAAGGCACCACCACAGAAGAAAAGGTGGTGAAATTCCTGGAATTGGGGTTTTCTGTTTCCCTTAAAGGTAACAGGGCTAGAGAAGATTATGCCTCTGGCGCAGTTATCAGCAAGTTCACGCGGGCATTCTCTCAGCTCTGGGTTCAGCTGGCCTAAGCCTGCCTCAGCTCTTACGGACTCCATGTTCTTCTCTCTCCACCTCTGTGTTTTTTCAGTTTTAGGAGAAGGGGCTGAGGCAGGGCAGCTTGGGCTTCTCATGTGTCAGGCAAAACATAAAGGGCTTGTAGAAAAACGCAAGAGCACTGAAACACCACAACACTGTTCTGCATTCTCTATGCTCCCAATATGGGCCCCAGATCAGAAATCAAATGTGAGTCTATTGTTGGAACGAGATTCGCAGAACTCTCAAAGCACATGAAGGGTACCCTCTCCCAGGACACACAGGACCCAAGGTCTAATGAAGATCCCAGGATAGGATCTGTGGCAGATCTGTCTGAAATTCCACGGTAGGATGGAAGAACAAGGCCTACATGCTAGCTCTCAGGCACCCAGGCCCATGGGCCCATCCTAGATTCCCATCATCAGGCAACACCAGAGTCCGTGCCTATAAATTCTTACCAGACTCCTTTGTCTTATGTCCTAACAGAAAAACAAAAGATTTCATGGCAGTGGATAAAATGCTTTCTAAAGAACCAGAAGAAAAAGCTAATGAATCTAGCCGCATCAGAAGATTAATTCTTGTATAGCCATTCTCCTCACTTAAAATGCCCAAGAACAAGTTGTGATTGCTTCAAAACAAGTAGACCCATTTCCATAGCAAAATCCAGGTCTAAGACAAACAGCCGTATTTCCTCAGAGCCTTTCCTCACGTGCCCAGCAATCACAGTTAAAAATAAGGAACACTGGCATCAGTAACTCATGTTTTAGCTTTTAGCTAGATAGAAAAGGCTGCCATGACAAGCACACTGCTTCACGGCTTCACTCCCAGTGTGTGGGAGGTAGCAACAGAACTCTTGTCAACTCAAGGCTAGACTGAACCACTTACTTAGTTAGCAATTAATTGCTAGCCTGGCCAGGGCTACACAGTGAGAGCCTATGTAACAATGGGCGGAGGTTGGGGGCAAAGTGACAGGGAGCCAAATTAGCTCTGTGACAAAGAACCCTGCACTATTTTCATAGTGCCCTTACTTGTGTAAATCTGTATCCCAGAGATAGTGGCATCACATGGGGTCTTTGCAAAGTCAGTCATCCCCCATCAGCACAAATGAAGAGATGACTCAGCCATTAAGAGCACTGGCTGCTTTTGGAGAGGAGCAGGGTTCAGTTCCCAGCACCCCCATAAAGGCTCAAAACCACCTGTAATTCCAGTTCCAGGGGCTTTGACACCCTCATCTGGCTTCCTCAGGCACTGTACATACCCACTATTCACACTTGCAGGCAAGCACACACACAAAGTAAACATAAATAAATTCTTTTTTTTTAAGCGGCAGCATCTATCCGCTTCCCTTGAATCTGATCTATTTCTGGTTAGCCCCTGTGGCCTGTTATGACCAATGAAATAAAGTAGTTTAAAAACCTTCCTCTTCCTCCTCCTCTTGGTCTTCCTTTTTCTCTTGGGGAAGTGCGAGGGTTAGACTCACTCTGAAACCCAAGCTAGGCTCAAAATTACAGCAATCCTCCTGCCTCAACCTCCTAATTGCTAGGAACATAGGTGCATGTGAATATGACCATCTACATATGGCAGAACTTTGAAATCTACCCACAAGCCCATCTGTGGATTCAACCAGCCACCATGCTGAAAGGAAGCCAAAGTTCAGGACACACAGGCCTACAAAAAAGGACACAGTGGACCACGCAGGCTCCTGTAAACCACCGTATGAGGAACCTTCTGGCCAACCTTGCATCCCACCTTGCCCCACCCCCACCACGTGCCTCCCTTTGTCCTGTAGCAGGCATGCTCATAGACCTCTCTTTTCTTTCCACAACTATAAATAATACAATTTGTTAAGTCTACCCTTCCCACTCCAAGACAGAGAGAGCACCCTGCTGGCAGAAAGCTGGGGTTCTGGATGTGCTCCTTCCAGCCTCCTACAAGTACAGCTGTAACCCCTCAGCCAGGCACAACTGACATTGCAACAGCTATGTTCAGGAGCCATTAAGAGAGACACAAATAAGATACCCCAATCCCAGGACAAAGTACACTGCATACAGGAGATTCACATACAAATATCCTGACCCCTAACACCCCCTTTCTCCTCACAAAGGAAGGCTCAATGGAAGAATCGCTACTTCCGAAGGCTTGAGGGTGAGGAGCCTTTGCCACATCCACAAGGAACGTTTGTGTACGACCTCCCCCCCCCCCCTTACTGGCTTCATGCTTACCAGACTGCCCACCAGAAAAGGGGCCTCCCATTAAGTAAAGATCTGAGGCCCAATCAAGCTGCAGGTCACATGAGCTAATGTCCCCTCCTGCTTTTGCCATAGCCATGCAGAATCTGAGATTTCCATTTGAAACCATCATGCAGGCTCATCTGGTCTGACCCTGAGTTGATGGTCAATGACCAATTGCTAATGGTATGGAAAACGTGTCCAATACCACTGAAGGGACCAAGCTCTCATAAACAAAACGCTTTCCACTGTGAAGGGGGTCCTTTGAAGGCAGCATCTTAAGATACTGACATGAATCTTCCTATTACATCTCCAACTCTTCTTGAGTAGTCTCAACCACCTATCGTTAATTAACTCATTTGTTCCCACACTCATCATTTACAATGATTAATCAAATACCATATTTCAAGGCACAACACTCAACTATTAGAAAGAACTTGTAGTATCTTCAGGAATTTAGCTTAAAGCAGGATACTAAGGTCAGCTTAGTGGTGTATGTCTGTAATCCCAGCACTAAGGAAGCAGAGGCAGGCAGATCTCTGTGAGTTAGAATCCAGCCTGGTCTACAGAGCTAGTTCCAGCACAGCCAAGGCTACATAGAGAAACCATGTCTCAAAAAACAAAAAGCAAAAATAAATAAAAAATAAAATAAAAAGGCAAGATACTAAAGGAAATTTTCTTTCAAGACATTTTTTTTGCTAAGTGTCCAAGGTTAATGCAATGTAAAATAAACAATAATAAGTAATAACAGCACAATGGTTAAGAGCACATACTGCTCTTAGGATTGGAGTTCCATTTCGGCACCCATGGTCCAGCTACTGTCTCTTACTTTAGCTCCACAGGACCCAAGCCCTTCCCTGGCCTCTTGGCACCTATACTCAAGTGCACATACACAAGTACACATAATGAAAAATAAAATATCTTATAAAAATTAAAGTAAAATTAACCATAATTTTTATACCCAACTAGTTAAATCTTTATTCCACATTCTCATATTGTACAAACTTCACACCATCTGACATTAACCTACCGTCTAATACTAATCACACACCAGTGTTCACACAACCTTGTCAATGTCATCACTCTGTATCCAGGACATCACACCATAAAGGATTACCCACAAGCCCCATCTCTGTCCCACCTGATCAGTACTCCAGTCCCAAGGTGTTCCTGGTTAAAGGAACCCACAATGGGGTTGGAGTTGGACCACAGTGCCAGACGCTGGGTCTAAGCTCAGTACTGCAAGACCTACGATGAACAGCATGCCCTTCACATCTCTTCTTCTGATGCAGCTCAAAGAAACACCTTCAGGGGCAGGCCAAGAGCACAAGGCCTCCAAAGAGCGGAACTATCCCCCAATGCTTTTTAAATGCAAAAGAAGGAAATCTACAGTAAGATTGGAATTTCAGAATTTGCCCTACATTCTGCATTCCATTCATTCAGCTCTCCCAGCCTTCCTTGCAGCCCAGCAAGTTATTGCTCCTTCGATCCTGTAAGCTAGGGGATGTTTGGAGTAATGGGAGGGCTAAAACCTGGGATCCTCTGTATCCTGGCATGCTCCACCCACCCACTGGTTCAGAAAGTCTTGGGGGATTCTCAGGTGAGCGTGGAAACACAGGAAAATGAGTTCTGTCAGCTGCCCCTGGGAGGTAGAGAGAAGGAAGCTCAGGGGCTATTTTTGTGCTCAAAGGAACAAGGGGGTGGCCACTTCCTGAATCCCTGCCTAAATTTAATAGCTACATTTTACAGAAGCGGCAGAGCCTTTGGTTGTAAACAGAAGCTTGATTTCGTAAAGTTAAAGGTTTGAGGAGTGGTGTGTGTGTACTCATTGGGGCCCTGCTGCTAAAAAGAAGTAGTAGGGTGTGTGTAGGGGGGGGGGGCGTCTTTTAGAAAATCTCACTAGAAATGATTGGAGAAGAATATAGCAGCAGCTGGACCAAAAACCTCTATATGGACTACAGCCCATCTCAGAGAAGGTTGCCCTAGCGACAGTCACGGCCAACAAGCCGGCAAGCCCATAGGCACACATGGCAACAGCACAGGACAGTGTTGGGGGAAGGGGCGCAGGAGGCAAAGTGAAGCATTTGGAAGTCTTATGGGGATGGGCACAGAGAGATTCTAAACTTCAGGCTCGGGGAGACAATACCAGGAAGGGCCTCTACTCAGGGATGGAGCAAAGGCCCCCGACTGGACCCGGGGTATATTCCCAAGGCTGTCAGGACTTCTCTGAGATGTGCTTCCTTGGGGAGCACACAATTCTACAGTATCTCAAATGTGTACAAACAGTATCCTGATGGCTTTCTGATAGGGTGTTCCTCGTCCTGCATCTGGCCTGGGAAGCCCCACACACAAACTAGAGGTGAGGGAAAGTGAAGCTAGATAAGCCACCACAAGCAGACTTCTCATTTGTAAAGAGAATGAGCGGAACCTGGGAAGAGAAGGAAAAGTGTTATCACTGAACTAGAAGATTCCATGGGCTTAAGAGTAAAGGAGACGTCCGTAAGCTTAGGGAAAGCAGGAACCAGGGGGACATTCTTGGTAGGTCAAATTCCAAAATTAAACAGTAGCCCCCCAAAAGGAGTGGAAGAGAGCAAGAAGATTGTCAGGAGAAAAATAAGACACTGAAATAGACGTCCGCTCAGATGAGAATCTTCAAGAAAGAAGACAGGCACACCTACACAGGAAAGCCAGTGTCAGCAGGAAGACACTGGGACAGGTATATGTCAGGAGACTGTTCCTAAGGCCAGAAAGCTGGAGAGAGGAGAAGAAGAGCTAGATGTGATTGCGAGAATTTCCCAAACTGATAATGAGCACAGGTAGCTAGCTGATGATACAGGAGGCATATTTTTATTATGGAAGCCAGCCAATGTCACCGATCAGCCCTCTGCACCCAGAAGCAACAAAGCTTCACTATGCAAGCCTGATCACATCTGCAGAGAAAAAAGCCAGATACCAGGGACCACACAGCAGTATCACCAATAAAAGCAGGGTTGGCCTGGAAAACTAGGATGCTTGCTAGACATTCACACATATAGTGGGGACAGACAGACACCACACACACACACACACACACACACACACACCTCTGAAAGAAGCTGGCAGAGGCCTACTCTTCAAGAACTTGAAAAAGAAAAACAAAAAAACTCTATCCCATGCACAGGTGAGGAGTCTAAATCCAGGCAGTCTCCCTGGCTGCAACAAATGGACCAGGATCACTAAAGCCTTACTGGAAACAAACTAGGGCTGGGCAAACAATAGCGCAGGATCCTGTGGGTCAGGGAGAAGGACAGCAGACCAAGTGGGCAGTCCCACAGCCTGCCTAACAAGCCTGAGACGCCACAGCCCAAATGGCATTAACCAGGGTCTTTGATTCTGGTCACCAAAAATACCCATTGACTAAGCCCTCTAAATGAGGTAAGAACTGAGAAAGCACACTGCCCTTTCCTCTAGAGGGACAAGAGAGAGCTTCTGCAGAAGTTCACAGCCTTGTGCTAGCAAGGTGGCTGAAGTCCTTTTCTACAAGACCCCTAGGGAAGGTATTCTTGCCTTACTTTCACAGAAGACCTCACCAAAACAAGGTAGAATTATAAATCAGGCCGAGGTTTTTTTATATAGGTCTTAAATTTTTTGAGACTGCTTCAGACAGCAACACATGGAAATTCCCATTTTACAGTTCTGTTCTCAACAACAACAACAACAAAAGGCAAGGCCAGAAGAAATTCAGGTACTGAAAAGATATAACCAGAAAGCAGAAAAAATATTCACCAAGTGTCTGCATTTGAAGCATAGGTGCTCAGATAGCTGACCTTGACTTCTATCCCCCTATTCTAGCCTAAGACTTCCAAGACCCAATGCCCCATCCTGTTTGGTAGGACCCCAGGGCAAGTGGCATGTCTGTGCTATTCTCATCACAAAAAACTGCATCTGTTTTGATATCCCCAGTGCCCTTTCTCCCTGGTAACAATCTATCTGAGGGAAGTTTCGTGGCATCCAAACTGGCCTTCCCCACGTCCCCAGTCACTACCACACAGACCTCAACTAACAGAGAGACTTGCTGGAATTTGTCAGCAGGGGACCTTCTTCCACAGGCTGGACACTGTTGAGAAACACAGGAATGGAGCACAGAAGCAGGTTTCCCAGGGAACCTCACCAATTCCAACTCAAAGCAAACTGACCTCACTGATAGCTGCCCATCATCTCAAGACCCCATCAAGGGCCGTGGGAAAGCGGCCTCTCACTTCAAAGACTCTAAGATTCTCAAGGTACACAGTTCTGACCCAAACTCTGTGAAGGACACAAGGGGCCCATGTTAAACCCTATGCCAGACTTCCAGTTTCCTGCATTCAAGCAACTGTAGCTAATAACAGATTACAGCCAAACAGTGAAACGAAAGGACAAACTGGTCCAGATTCACTCCAGAGACATATCTAGGTCTATTCTATTTGTTACTGCAAATATGGACTGACTTTTGAAGACTCAAAGGGGTCATTTCTAAAATTTTGGTGTTAATTAAAAACAAACATAGTATCTCAAAAGAGTATTACATAGGCCTGCACCACTACACAATGAGGACTCACTCTGAGAAGCTTGTGGTGACGCAGGACCGTTGCTGTGTAAATACCATATACTGTTCTTGCACAACCCAGACCACTACACTATCAGCAGATGACGCAAGCTCATGGACCACCATCAGATGTGCAGCCCACTGTTGACTAAAGCATCATTACAAGGCGCACACCTACAATAATTCCCTTTTAGCCTATTGTTAGAGTAAGGAAAGTAATCCTCTACAAACATAGCTCAAACATAGAACCTTGCTGAAGAGCAAACATGTCACCATAAAGTGACATTCACACTGCTACAGACACAAGACAATATGGTCCTTCCTGCCAATCTGGCCACACATCATAGCCAGCTTCAAAGCCCTCAGTTAGCCAGTATAGTGATTCACATCTGTAATTCTAGCACTTAGGAAGTTGAAGTAGGGGAACTGGAATAAATTTGAGGCCGGGCTGGGCTACATAATGAGTTTCATTCCAGCCTGAGCTAAAAAGTAAGATCCTGTCACTAAAAAAACAATAAAGAAAACAACAAAACAGTACTGGTTTCTCTTCCATACGCCAATGAAGTCCCTGGCACCATTCAGTAAAGCTCCAGATTTCCACAGTCAATGGCCTTGTTTGGGGCTCAGCGTAGATGAAGTAAAATTTCTACACACAGGGCAAGTGTTGGTTGCTTATTAAGAGTTTATACTTGGATGCTGACTCCCAGGTGGGCTCAGAGCTCAGTAAGTCTTCCTTAGTAGGCAGGCCATTGCCATATCCTGAACCTAAAAAGAGCCCTCCCAGTCGGGAAGAAAGCCTGTTGGGTTTTGGTCTGGTCCTATACATTCAAATGCTGATTTCAGTGACTGGAGATCTAGTTACTGTTCTGCCATGGGCATTGTTAATAATGCTCAACTATCTCCTACAATCACGTGATGAGAAGGAATACTCCCTATTATCCGTGATTGGTTGATAAAAAAAAGCCGGTACCTGGGCAGGGCAGAGGAAAGATAGAGGTGTGGCTAAGGTCCCTGGCTTAGGGAACAGGAGACTCAAGAGAATCACCGGAAGGAGATACAGAGGAAGAGGAGGAAGGACAGAGAACACCAGGACGGGTTAAGATGGAAAGAACCATGTGTGCTGGGAGAAAGAACTCCAAGAATAGCGTGGGAAGAAACACCAGGATGAAAAATGTAAGAAAACATTTATAAGACTCTGGATGGACAGTAGCCAGATAGGAATGGTGAAGGCAGATGGACTGGGATGGAGGCTGGCAGATCATGGGAGGTAGCTTGGGAGGTAGTATCTCCCAAACCCAAGGTGAAATAAGGCAAAGCTCAAATCAAACAGGTGTCTATGTTTTATTTGGTTGTGGCCGTGGGTTAGGTGATACCGCCATATTAATTATAGGGCAAATAACAAAACATTATCAGTCTAATACATTTTATTTAACACAACAAAAGCCCCCAGCTTTCAACACTTCAATGAATTTCCTCACCAAAATTGGTCAAAGTAAGCCAGTAAGGATAGCCTCCCTGAAAAGGAACCACACAAAAAAGACAAAAGTGTCTCCCAGAGGGCAAAGTTTAAAGCTCTTTACGGCTTTTCCCATACCAATGATAGTTTGAAACAAGCAAGGTAGGAAATGGATGAATACACTACAGTCATTCAGACAGTAGAGGCACCACTGACGCTAAAAGAAACTGAACTCTACAACCTCTACAACCATGAAAACACACAGAAAAGATGTAAAATGTGAACTGTGGGAGGAAGAAACCAATCTGAGCAGTTTGCCTGTTGTAGGGTTCTCCTTGTGTGACATTCTGGAAAAGTCAACACTACGGAAACAACAAAAAGATTGGTAGTCACCGGAAGCTGGGAGGAAGGAAGCACGCACATGAGACTCTGAAGGCAGGGTAAATGCTCTATAGGATACATATACTGTACTATACATTTGTCCAAACTCATAGAATCTAAGTCTAGGTTTAAATATGCAATGTCTCACACGTCATGTTCGCTTTCTGAGTTGAGTCTGAAGGGGTATTGGAAACGCCGGAGCAGCACTTCTCAACCCATGGGTTCCAACCCCCTTGGGGTTGAATGACCCTTTCACAGGGATTATCTATCAGACAGATGCTCTCATATCAGAGATTTACAATATGATTTGTAACAGTAGCAACATTTACAGTAATGAAGTAGCAGCAAAGATAACTTTATGGTTGGGGTCACCACAACACGAGGAGCTGTGTGGAAGAGTGGCAGCCGGAGGAAGGTGGTGAACCACGGAACCAGAGCCTTCTGAAGCTCCTCTCTGATTCCCAGTCCCTGTGGGGCAATGGAGGTTTCCCATCCAGTATGTGGTGAACAGCACCTCCTGTATATTTTCCCACCATCACGATTTGCCTCACAGAGGCCACAGTCAACAGAGCCAAGAACAGTAGGCTGAACCTCTAAAATTTCCAAAATAAATCTTTTCTCCTTTAAGTTGCTTACTGTCAGGTATTTTTGTCATAGTGATAGGAAAAGTATCACAAAACAGTATGTCCGACTGCAGAATATAAGGCAAACCCAGGCTCCCATGGTTCCTCATGGTGGTAGGCTAGAATGTAGTCCATGTTGTACATGGGCCCGGCTCAGTAGATTGTTTGTTAAATTGTCCAGTTTAAAATTCCACTACTTCCATGTTAGGACAAATGGTAGGGAGCGAGCCAAGTGGAAAAATACTGAGTAATTGCAGAGCTAGTACAACAGGCTGTCTTTCAGGGAGGTGGCATCAGTTGGTCCTGAAGCTGCCACCTCCAAGACAGCCAAGCGGTGACAAGAGCCATGCCTGCAGGCTCACCTCTTGACGGTAACCTCTGGATGGCACTGGCTGACTTACACTTTTCCTGGGCATACACCACAAGCCGGTGTCAGCAGACATTACAGTGTCTCATGTCAAGCCTAAAACTGCCCAACCCATCTTCAGATACAGAACCTCAGAAATTATGTTGTACAAGCCCCAGAGAGCCCAAGCGCACCACGTAACACACATACAGCACAAGGGCTCAGCTAACAGGGGTTTGGTTGGAGCTTAGGCTTTTGTTGATGCTTTAATGAAAAATGTTTTGGTTGATTGTATTTTTACTAGTGAAGTTGGCTCTTTTTTTTTTTGGTAGGAAATTATCAGGGCCCATATGGGAAAAGCCCCCCACTTCTACTCCTTGGGGGTAAGAAGTTAGGTGTGGACACTCTCATCTTCCATGCTGAAGCTGGAGCAAGTATTACCAAGTTTATTCTATTTCCAAAATGCCCATGGTATGGTCACCCTACCATATTGGGGACCACAGGGACCCTGCTTCTATCACAGTGGGGCTGCCTGGTGCTCTGGGGCCTGAGGCAGGCTTAAGTCTGGACATGAGACAATGAGGCACCCCAGGGATAGCCATAACTGGGGGCTCAACGCACACAGCAAAGCAAGAACTCACACTGGCTTCCTTGTGTACCTCAGAACATCATCTGGCCCTCACGCAGATACACACCTGTGACCATCCAGGCCTCTGTATACTGCTAAAGAGCAATAGGAAGAAGAGACACATGCTGGCCCTGACATGGTTCCTGGAGAAGACTGGTCATCTTGAATGTATCACAGAGAGAACAGAGCTTGGAGCCAGGACAAAAAGGTTGAGGATGAGCCTATGGGCTAAGAGCATCATGGAGCCCAGGTGCTGGAGACTGGTCCTTCTTGGACTAAAGCAGATGCTGAATATGGATGGCTGCTCAGGAGCTGTCCCAGGTGTGTGCTTCAGCTCAGCTAACTTGAGTTCAATCACTATGAGGGAAGCTCTGATGATCCAGGATCCTAAAGTGTACCTCAGGGCATTGGCAGATACTAAAACAGCCAGTGTCCATGGCAGCCATAGGCTGCCTCTTCTTCTATTCACTAACATCTGCTTTCCTAAAGCATCTGCACTTCTCCTTTTGCTCTCATGCAAATGAGTCAACTGGATGGCAGGGAAAAACCAAGACACGAGGTCCAAACAGCTCAGGAACTGAAATGAGTCAGCTTAGCACCCAGGGAGCAGAACAGTGGGTCCCAAACCCTTCACAGATTTCACATAGTCTGCTTGACTTCCTTAAGGTTCACTCAGTATCTAAGAGGAGGCCACTGTTTTGTGGAATTTAAGTAAATCTATGACACACATGAGGACACTGAGGCTCAGACCTACCTCAAGCCATCCAAGCTACCTTAAAAAACGAACAAACAAAAGACCACTTCAAACTCAGTGGCTTCAATGATGGGAACTTCTGGCTCACAGTTCTAAAGGCTGGTCCTCTGAGATGGAAGTATTAACAGGTTTAGTGCTCAGTGTGGATCTGCTTTCTGATCCCTGGTTCTTTCTGCAGTCTCTACTTGATGCAAGAGATAGAAACTCTCTACTGTCTCTTCAATAAGGGCACTATGCCCACGACTCCCAAGGCCCCACCCAATAATACCTAATAACCTCACAGAGGCTTCCCCAACCCAATGCCATCACATACAGGGTTACATTTCAAGACATGAATCTGGAGACACAGGCATTCAAAATGCAGCATGTGGACTGGACTGCTATCAACCCAAAGGTCACCATGAGATCAAAGGCTAGGTCTTTTTCTCCATCTGTCTACTGAGCGTCATGGCCTGGCCTGAGGGACACAGGGTCCATTAACTGAGGGAGATAGCAGCTTCACCCACCATACTGGGGTTTCTAAGCCTCCTCGCTGTGTCTCACTCCTGGAACGCAATCCTCTTTATAGAGCATCGATACTGAAGGAGCAACCACAGGCCTGGACAAACGTCTAAGACTGTGACAATAGCAAAAGAGAGTGATGATCATGGCAGTCAAGTCCATCACACCCCAACCAATGAATGCTTCAGGGCCGTCCCCAGCTCTCACGCTCAGGGACACCAACAAGGAGGGTACCTGGAACACATGTCACCCTGTCAGCACAAGACAGATGAGGTCTGACATGAGACCCAAGTCCAAACCCTAGCCAAAGCTTTCCCATTTCCCAAAGCTCCATCCAGGGAGGCTGCATAGTAATTCACACCCACAAGTGAGACCTGTGTCACACAATAATCAAGGACCCGGAACCCACAGCAGTAATGTGAAAGAAACCACATTCTGATTCCCGAAAGAAATGCTCCCCAGCCAACGAGCTAGCAACGGTTAGCAAAGCCGTATCAGTTATACTTAAGGCTTCTTGCCGATTCCTGGAGCCAAGGACTCCTAAGTAGTCAGAGATGGAAGGAGTGACACAGGCTCTTTCTGCAGCTCGGGTCAGAGGGGACTAGCTGGTAATAGTCAGCTGATGGAACGGGTGACAAGACAAGCTTTCAGCCCTTTGATCACACCCACATCAGTGACCAGACACACGCTATGAGGACAAGGGTCACCACAGGAGACACACCACTACTGTGAAAGGCACACTGAAGTCCCTGGGTAGGAATGGAACCTCTGCAAGTCAGAAATACTCCCAAAATGAACTGTTCCCCACTTAGCACAGCATTCCCAATCCGAGGCTCTACTGCAACCTGATTCCTTCAACTGAAGGTGGGCAGCTCATGGAAGGAAGCTAAGGTAAACTGGGGTTAGAAATCCATCCCACCCAGGAGTGGGTGTAAAGAAGAAACACTGGCCCGGGTGGGAAACGGTCTTCTCCAGGGCAGAGCTGAGTGGCAAAGGAAGGCGAAGCTGCTCCATGCCAGCCTACTAGACTCAGGAAATCTTCCAAGTGACTTTTAGAAAGACAGGCAGAGGGCGAAGAGGCTAGAGGGCTGCTGGTTTTAAACTGGGTAAGGCATGTGAGCAGCACTGAGCAATCCTATCTGCTTTCTGCATGTTCTAGAGCTGTCCAGAAAAGCACTTAAAAGAATAAGTCACTTATTTCTGAGGAAAACAAAAACCAAGGGCAAAGACTGCTCACATTCCATCTGTGCAGTTGCTTGTGTGTATGTGATTATATGTGCCTGTGTGTG
The DNA here is from genome assembly GCA_028658305.1 of Pachyuromys duprasi. Taxonomy (NCBI): domain Eukaryota; kingdom Metazoa; phylum Chordata; class Mammalia; order Rodentia; family Muridae; genus Pachyuromys; species Pachyuromys duprasi. The sequence goes on from CM053754.1 coordinate 2,514,423, forward strand.
CTCAGGGTATACGGAAGAGTTCACACATGCACGTATGTACAAAAGGAGAATATTCATGTGGGCTGGGTACATATGTGTATGTGTGTGTTTGTGTGGAGGAAATCTTCCCTTCCTAGTTCTCATGTGGAAAACATGCATATGAAGCCATGGAGATTTATAGTATCCTGACACAACCACCAGTTCAGAGACTGAAGACTGGCTGGAAATCTGAGAACAGGAACAGTCTGACCTATGAGCTCCACAACATCAGCAGAACGCCATCTTCATCCTACAGCCAGAGGGACAGCTCACCAAGGCCCCTGATGGTTTGACAGAAAGGTTTTGAAAGACTGTAGTTACACTGAAAGCCAATTTCAAAGCTGAAGACCAAAACCCAGAGCTGTGGACAAAGAGAAGGGGAAGAACTGCAAGCAATATCCTTGCCACCTGCATTTCCAGAGGCCCTCACTTTCCTGCTCATCACAGGCAAGGGATCCAGTCTACAGCAACCAGAGGACCACCTGGCCCTTGCAGCACTCTGGGGACACAACACTAGGCCTACTGATCCCTACTCCAGGTTGCCCAGGTTTTCCCAACTAGCCATCAAAGTGAGTCAGCATGTTCCTCTAGGCTGAACATGTGCCCTGACTCTGCTTCTACACTTCTGCCCCAAGAATGGATGGCAACACACGGAGAAAGTAGGGATCACTCATCACTGGGAAGGAGCTGGTGGCTTGGCAAGGAAAGGGTGACTGAGGTCTTATCTGAAATCAAATTCTTCAGAATTCTTTTCCATAACTAAAACATGTATTTCAAAGCCCTTTTGGTTTGTCCTTGAGATGAAAGTTCACGCCGCACTCAGTTGTGTCGACAGGCCTCTGTTCCTGAGTTCCATTCTGAGACTGTGGTCCAGAGGCCCCCTCCCCCACTGCATATCAGTCAGTAAAGGCCAGCTCAAAGAAGTCCCCCACTAGAAGCCAACTCAAAGAAGTCCCACTGGAAAAGCCACAAAATGCTTACCTGGGCTTCACATTTCTTGTGGCAGGAATACTTGCAGGCTGCAAGAAAGAGAATGAACGTCTGTTACTCAAGCAATCTCAGGTGACACTTGCCAGGTCTCCCTCCTCGAGAAAGTCTAGCAGGAAAGGCTCAGGGAGATAGCTAGCTCTCTCCCTGAAAAGAGGTGGCTGTGCTCTGAGAATGCAAAATGCGACAAAAGTGACATCTAAACGAGTTACAGCTGTGTGGGTTGACCATGTGCTCAGCATGTAACAGGACTTTCCCAGAACAGGAAAAAAAAATTAATAAATAACAAGAGCTCAAACAGCCCAGGTAGAAATTTACCAGGAAGTGAGGTCTCATAAGTAGACTGGTATTTTTAAAAGGCTCATCAAGCCAGGTTGGAGGCCTAAAGAAAAAAGGCAGGACCCAGGGAGCAAAAGTTCTTCACACATGCCCACAAGTTATAACTGATCCCTGGGGAAAGAAGAGAAGGAGGAAAAGAAGGAACAAAGCCCTGGGGAATTTGTCAGAGCCCTCCTAGGAGGGAGAAAGTCATGAGTTCGTTTGGTCTCCACAGGTTTCCATTTCCGGGAGACCTAAGAAGGCACTGTCAGAATAAATTCATGTCTAAATTCCTACAGAAGAGTCCTTCAACAGGGGCCATTATGTGCGCGGAGCGGGTGCTGTGTCATCGGAGGCCCCGACAATGCAGTCGGGGTGCTGGAACCAATGTGGATTTCACAGACCCTCCCTTCTGGCCCAGAGGCAGTCCGAAGCTGGGCCTCAAGGAATAAAAGGCCAGTAGCAGCAGTGTGGTGCAGTACAATGACAAGGCCGTCCGTGGGAGAGAGGGCACGATGAGGACAGTGGGAAAATGAAGCAACTGCGCACATCAGCCCACCACAGCCACCCTTGGGAGCATCACAGAGGCCTCAATGCCTTCCCCATGGCACCTCCCTGAGACTTCCTGTCTGGGCTCTGCCCCTACAGCAGGGCTGCCCAAGGAAAATCCTAGGACCTCTCTGGACCTCTGTTCCCCCTCAGAACTATCAATGTCAAATAGAATCCTTCAGGGGCCCTTGCTTTCAAACTACAAAGTAATGCCCCAAGCAGAAGAGCCCAGAGTCCAGACAACAAGGCCTCAGAGGTCAGAGAGACCAAGGACCAATTCTCAGCTTGGCGCTGTGAGCCGAGGAGCTCAGGGAAGTTTCCACTCTGTCATCTGAACAATCCCTAACCGCAAAGGTTCACAGACTGTTAAGTAAGCTGAGACAAATACATTTGCCCAGAACCTAAAATGTTGTGAACCCCAGGAGTTAACAGCCTATTCAGGTTTTATCTGTGTGTATGATCCAGTTTTTCAATTGTCTGTCCAAGCTTTTGAGAACTGTTACAATAGCTACCACAAATATTTATTTTCTAATCTTCTAAAATCAGCACAACACATAATGGTGACCAGGTTATTTCGAAATCGAGATTTTTACTGGATAACAACAGGGCTTCCAGGACAGCTTAAAAACCCAGACAGAAGCCAGCCCAGGCAGAGGACCGTAAAAACTGCAGAAAGCAGGGGGTAGCCCACGCCAGAAGGAGCAAACGACTGGACCAATCACACGGCAAGCAACCTTTGCAACGTCCTTAATAATTCCAGCACCATATACGATCAATCGCTGCTGTTCGCATGTTAGCGCAACACAGCACAGAGGTTGCTGTGCGGCTTCTGAAGGCAAAGACTATGCCGACCTCTGCCACTTTGCAGGACCACTTCAGCAACCCTGCAGGATACCAGTTTGGAAAGAACTGGAAGCCACCAGCCAACATCCAGCATCTGGCCAGTGCGGCCTGCCAACTCCACAAGTGTGATGTTTCAGAGACAACAGACTCTAACCTCGGTCAGGCCTCCAGATGACAGACAGCCTCTGAAGAGAAGCTGAGTAGGAACTGCTTGGCCCCCTAAACCTTACATTTCCAATCCAAGATGCGGTGAGAAAGGGCAGGTGCCAACAGTTATACCAAGGTACTAACAGCATGTTCATGGCGCAGTGAAATCCAGCCATCTGTCCCTACTTCAGTTTCTGCTACCATGTACTTGCTGCCTTATACCATAACAGAAAATGAACAAATGTCGTAACATCTACAGGGAAAGCTAGTCTCCTCAGCACCAAACCCAGGTCCTCAGTGGACCCACACTAGCTCCCCACACACCCCTGCCCACGTCAGCCTGGTTCCAGTGTCCATTCTGACTCTCCTATGCTTGCCTCTGAAACCCACCTAGCTGCCTCTGGGCCTCTGACCCCAAAGCTCATCATGTCAGGATGATCTTAACATCCCATGTCTTGGGACAGGCTGCAGGATGAAGGATAGACGGTCTTTGCTGTGTACCATCATTTCCTGCCAAGGGCAACACTAGTGGAGCCCACAGTAAGCAACTCACTCCAGCCCGATTGCACAGGCATTCCTAAAACCTTACCACATCCCAGCAAGAAGCCACCTATCCTTGCTCCTTTTGCTGAGGGAAGGTCAGAGTCTGTGGATGGAACCTGAGGATTCAGTCACACATCAGCCATGACCAGGTATGCTGGTAGAAGATGAGCTGCTGCAGGTGCTCTGGCAGAAGCCCAGGGCCAGCAGGATGACGCATAGCAAGGGCCTTGTACCTGGCAGCCTTTGGGTCCCAAGTTGGGAAGGCACCAGCAAGTGGAACCCCCCCCCAAATCACTACAGCTCCCCACCAACAGGCATACAGGCCCCAAAGGCAAAAATGTCCCCACTGGTTCTGTCCCTTAGCCAATCCCACCTGGCCAGAAGCTATCACACTTTGATTTAAACGCTGGGCTTAAAAAAAAAAAAGTTATTATATTTGTTCTCTGACAATTTCACATATGTATTTAATGCAGTCCAATTACTCTCTGGACTTTCGTAAATACTTACCAGCTGCCTATTAAACAAATGGTCCTGAACTACTAAGAGTAAATGGATGGAGTCGGAGAGACGGCCCAGTGCTCTTCCAGAGAACCAGGGGTTCAATTCCCAGCACCCACATGGTGGCTCACGGCTCTTTCTAACTCCAGGACCAAGAGTTCTGAAACTATCTTCTGACCTCCATGGGCAGGAGGTCACACATATGGTGCACAGGTACGCATGCAAGCAAAACACTGATACATATAAAAGTAACCAAGTCTTAAATTAATTGATCAATTAGTTAAAAAGGTTAGGAAGACTGGGAGGAGAGGGAGGGACTCCAATGCTGTTCTTGGGACTGAATCTCACTCTGTAGCTCAGGATAGCTTTAAGCTTATGGTAAACCACCTGCCTCAGCCTCTCAGGTGCTGAGATTACAGGTTAAAGCCACCAACTCTTGCTTCATATGCCAAATGAAAATGATCAGCTCATAAAACCATGATTTCTAGGTTATCAAGTGGTATTCCCTCGGGCTGTGATTCCGTCTCCCATGCCATTACTGGTGGGCTAAAATCCATAGAGTATAAAGCTCTGCTGTATAAATATGTACACTGACATTTCCCCAGGACTTCATCACAATCACTTATGGACAAGAATCTTGTTCATCCTCAGGGCGAGTACAGGCTGAGTGCCCTTTTTCCAAAGTGCCTGGGACCAGAAGCTTTTAGATTTGAGAACATTTTCATAGACTTTGATGGCTTATTATCTTATTCTAAAAGTCCAAAGTTTGAAATGCTCCAAAATCTGAAATAGTTTGTATATCCAAGTTTTAGATCTTGACACATTTTGGGTTGTAACATCTCCGATCAAAAAAGTAAAACATAAGTTTAAAAATTGAAAGAAAAAAAAAGTGTCGTTACTCATCTACTTCTGCCCCCTCAAAAAGAAAAAAGTGCCATTACTCATCCACTTCTGCCCCCTCAGCATCCTAACCAATTTCTTCCTGCTGAAATCACCCTGTATCCTCCAAGACTCATAGCTCTGAGACTCGGAGTCCCCCCGCACTCTGGACTCAGCTTCCTCATGTGATAGACGGCTATGGAGAGGACATGGTACCATCTGCCAGTGCTACCATCAGCTGCTCAGAGTCTCAGCAGATAGCATTTACCAGAACAGCTTCCTTCCTCCTAGCCCATGACCTTCCCCTTAACACTGGGCTCATGGGACTCAGGGGTGTTCTTTCAGCCCCCACCATCCTCACTCTCCACAAAGGACCTTATTCTCATGGTTCCCTGAGCTCTCCTTGGGTGTCTTCTCCTCTGTCCACAGAGAGAACATTTCCCAGCTGGCTCAGGCCTCTCTGATACTCCCACACCCTTGCAGTATTCTCCAGAAAAAGGGCATGCTCTGAGAGCCTTCATGCACCTGTCCTGGGAAGCTGTAGGAAGGTCTTAACTATGTGCTGACTAGTGTCAAACTATGTGCTGCTTGTCAATCCTCACTTCCTGACAGAAGGATTCCTCCTTGGTGACAGACTCATATTTAGTGTAACTTCTCCCTCATTCCATCCTTGTGTGAGTCAAAGAAAGGTTACAGAGAGTTAAATCCTGCCTGGACTAGACCAGTGGTTGTCAGGGAGGCTCTATAGACCTCTGGGTCCCTAAGACTTTATGATGAGGCCAAATTATTTTTCATACATCTCTTCCCCTTTCTCTTGTGTTAACACAATGAGGAAACTGCTGGTGCCTCTACAGGCATTTAGGAAACAAGACCAACTTATACTAGCTAGCACTTTATTCTGCACCAGCAGACACTAGAGTGAAAAAGGCAGCTTCATTCAAAAATGCCCTGATGAGGTCTGGAGAGTTGGCCCTGCGATTCAGAGAGCTGACTGTTCTGTCAGAGGTCCTGAGTCCAATTCCCAACACCCACATGGCAGCTCTCAACCATCCTTAACTGTAGCTCCATGGGATCTGATACCCTTTCTTGGTATGCAGCATACCTGCAGACAAGAGAGCCATTTACATAAAATACATACATAAATATATCTTTTTACAAAAGAATATCCTGATGAAAAATGTCAGGAGCTACCTCTTCACTGTTCTGTGAGAGCCAAGGGGAAGTCTGAAATGAGTGTCTCGGGATCATCTGAGAATGGGATGGTCCATCACCAGGACTGGTGCAGCTGTGAGCTGTCTGCTAAACTAGCTACTCATGATCACCATTTTTATCTGAAGGAATCCTGGCAAACAAAATAGGATTATTCAGAAGGGGCTGCTTGCCAGTTTCTAGAAGTAAATCACAGTAATCCTGTTGCACCAATGGCAAAATTCAGACTTCAAGTGAAAATTCTCTTTTCAGAAGATCTACACCCAAAACCAGGAACTCACCAACTCAAGACCTTTCTGATAAAACTCAACAGTGATACTACTAACAAGTAGAGATGTTTCTTTGAGATTTTTAAAACAGATGCCTTAAGACTAGGAAACCTGTAAGTTAATGGACCAAAAACTACCAAATGGCACTGTGATACTTGCTGGGTCTAAGATGCACTCAACACACAAGACTATCCAAAGAGACACAAAAAGAGCTGAAACATGTATTGTTTCCATTTCAGACTCCACAGAGAGACTAATCTTTAAGAAACTATCCTTTGAGTCTGGTTGTGGAATCCAGAGTCCAGAGCAATCTGAGAAGCTGTCAGCAAGCTTCGCCTGTATATATCAACACCAGGCCACATGCTTTTCTAGCTCTTATAGAGTACGTAGACAAACTGAAGGCAGAGGAAAGCAGGAGGGTCCTGCCTTCCCACTAAAGCAAAGCATAGAACCTTGTCTTACTTCTCCTTGTGAATGGGAGTTTTGAGAAAGTCCTATTTCACTAAAAATATTCATATTACCATATACTAGGTTTGTTACTGTTCCTTTTAAAAGGTTTATCTTACATACTATCAGTTTCCATTTCTATCATGTTAAATGGTGATAAATATGGAGCTTAGCTACAGGGATCTTCAGGGTCTTCTAAGTGACCTGAAACCCAGGGAGACAGTGAAGGCATTCTGGTTTACATGAACAGTGACAACCCGGGACAGCGGTGACAACAGATGACAATGACATTCACCCTTTTTGACTGAGGCTTTTAGAAAAGAGGAGAGATCCACTTCTCATCAAGAGAAAGGCAAGTGAACCCAACCCACCAAGTTCTATAAAGTCCCTTACTGTCTTACAAAAGACACACAAGAAAGAAGGACTCCCTTTTTGGCTGCTAGCCACTGAGAATGGAGCTCTACACAGATAAAGCTAATGGAGTCAGCCTGCACAGCAGAAACCCAGGCATACTCCTGTGTTCCAGGCCACAAGCCCCTGCACCTCCTGGCCCAGGAGAAAATCCATACACAACAGCTGACTATGTCCTGCATGTCTGGCTGACATAGTGCCACTTGCTTTACAAACCTCAACCGGCTCCCATGGTAACCACAGAGAAAGGCATGTTCTCACATTCTTTTTCTATTTTACAAACAGTAAACAAGAGTACAAGCCAGACACGGTGGCCTGTGATCATAATCCTAGCACTCAGTAGATTCAAGAGTAACTAGAAGAAATGAGAAATGGAGCAGTAAGGCGGGAGTATCAAATGTTTGAGTCCATCAGGCTCCACCAAGCGAGTTCCAGGCCATTGCACATCTCAGGTGTGCCTGATCCGAACATGGTGACCCCGGAGGCAAAGGCTATTCTGTGGCCTTGAAACGACGGGCTCCCAGATTACTAAGCTAATAATGCAAACATCTGTCAGAAACTGTACCAAAGTGAGGAGCTTCTGTCCCAGTTCTCCTTAGCCAGGACCCGATCATTGCCTGCTGCCACCGCCCCTCTGTCTGCAATGAAAAACAGACCTAGGATAGCAGAGACCTGTCTGATATGAAGAGAAAATTTACCTGGACTATAAGAAAAAGATGATAGAAGATGGATGATGGATGGATGGATGGATAGATAAGACAGAGAGATAGAACAGGTAAATAGAACAGATAGATAGGATGGATAGATAGATAGAACAGATAGATAGGATGGATGGATATAGATAGATAGATAGATAGATAGATAGATAGATAGATAGATAGATAGATAGATGATATATGAATAGATCTACATATAAAATGTTGTGGTAGTTATTTCAAAATCATTCTTGCTAAAGATCTGATATGTGAATGCACTTTCCAGAAGCCAAGTCTAGAAGATACAAAGCTCTTTGTATAATATGAAACAAACATGAGAAGCTCAACCACCCCTAAGAAGCTGACACAGGAAATAAATCACAGGTTGCTTTCAAAGGGAAGAGGAACAAAACTGGCAAACTATTTGGTTCATGAAAAAAAAAAAAAAAAAAACAATAGGACAAGAATTCCGGATGGGCCAAATAGGACTGGCAGAAATGAGTATTAGATGTTGTAGAATATCTTTGTGACAATCAGAGTGGGAAGGCACTCTAAGGAGGAAGAACATAAATGAAAAGGTGTGTAAGTCTGAAAACTTTACAATTTTTGCAATGTTATAAATGCTGTAAACAGAAGGGAGGAGAAAGCAAGGGAATGAGAATTTGCATTTAAAAGACAGAAAGGTTAAAAAAAATGTCGATTTATTTGGAAGTCAAAGCCATCAGAAAGTGGCAAATGTTTTTGCTTGGTATAACTTTTTTTTTTTTAAGGCAGCAGTAGTCTTAACATAAGGAAGTCTGTGAAATCAAGAAGGGAAAAAAGTCGTCTAATTTTTAAAAGAGCAAAGGTTTGAAAGGCAAGTCTGCTGAATACACAGAAACATGGCAGGCATTCCAGGCAACAACTAGAGTTTGCATTTAATCAACTGCAAAGTGGAGCGCTCTGAAGCTTTAAGTTCCAGGCATGCTTCACTCAGAGAAGCTTCCCTTCCTGTCCTCGCTCCCTCCGGATTCAGTGTTTACCTGCACACTCAGCTCTACAGCAGACTCAATATAGCACACCTCAACTCCCTACTCACAGAAGGGTCTGCAGAACCAGGGTTAAGACTCCAGGCTCACCAATGCCACAGTTCACATCACAGGCATCTGGCTCCAAAAGGCCTGACATTGCTACATGTCGTCTTGGAAGTGCTATTCTTCAGAGTGTCTCCATGGGCCTTGGGAATCCAGGCCGCAGGCTCACAAGGTTGCCGGACTCTTTTATCCAACGGCCTGCAGATATTTACCAAGTCATAAATGAGTCTGTGAGTGAATCATCCTCTGCCTCTCATGTTCTCCAATACCTTATGCAGGGACACTCTGAGAAGCTGCCTGTTCAGCTGTTCCCAGCGGCAGCCCCAAGAGCCATGGGCACCCTGAGAGCAGTATCGCCTGGGCAGCATAGCAGCAATCAGCAATCTCGCCATGCTGTATGTGTCTGGACCACAGTTGATGTGGAGCAAACACTTGTACATCAGCCAGGCCATTCAAAAAACAAAATGTTTTAAAAAAATCAAAATCTGCCTATAAAACTGACTAACAGGACCCAGATGTCCCCTTCCCACCAAAACCTCAAAGCCTAAACTACCCAGACCTTTGAGGAACAGCAGGAAGAAGCTCAGGATTTCTTCGAACATAGCATTTCAGTCAAAATTGAGAACAGGAGGTACAGGAGGCAAAATCAGAGGGAGGACATGGTGCTCTGCCCCAGATAAATAGCGTAACACAGCCAGAAGTTTCCCAGGTGCCTCTTCTCCTTTCTTGTTCTTTTGGAAGATTCTGTCATACCAACATCTCTAAGGACGAAGCAGAACTGATGGAGGAGCGGGCTGCTGAGCTGGACAGGCTCATCACAGGAGCATGTTAAGGGAGAAAATGCGTGAAAGTGGAAGAGGTTGGGCTAGGGTTATTGGGGGAGTCACCTCTAACTGCTTGGGGAAAAAGTTTAGAATTACCTAGAAGAACAGATGGATGAACCAGACATCTATGTGCCAACTTCATCTAGATTTTCAAGCAAACTTCTGTCCCTGTGTGTCTGTTGGACAACTTGGGGCACCCCTGAGACTGGACTACATTGCAGGAGCTCAGAGCCTGGGCAGCAGTGGAATGTCATCTTCACAAAGTTGGTTCACAGAGGCTCTCAGCTCCCCAGAGTAACCACCCTTTTCCTCAATGCCACAGGTACACTAATGCATTCCTGCACTGGACGCATGCCACCAGACATGGGGCCCTTTGCGGGCCTTCCTGATTAACTCACCCTATTTTGTGTGGCTAATAATGAAACCACAAACTGAATGAAATCTGATTTGGCTCAGTTCCTCTCCAAGGTGCAAAGGCCACATCCGGTGATGGCTATCTTAATGGCAATGTCTCAAGATAGGGAAGGACAACATATGATGAGACACAGGGAGCACACGTGTGTATGCGTGAAGGGGGAATGCATGCCCGCACATGCATCCTTTCACAAAAGCACCAGTACTTAACTACTGAGGCCCATGCTAAAGACTGTAAATCCTAATAACCTTCCAGAGAGCCCACTTCTCCATACCAGGGTCAGAGTGTTCCCAGTCTCTTAGTATTCGCAATGGAGATCAAGAGAGTACAAACCATACTCAAAGGATAACCATCACCACAAGCAACAACTTGCTCAGCCAACATGCTACAAGTGAGTACCTGCACTCAACAGCAACACGCCTACTCTGTGCCAGGGACACGCTCAGCACCAAGGCACCTGGTCCACAAAGCAATGCCAGCCCCTCAGCCTCCTAGGCTTCCTGCTAGGACAGACACCAAGCAATATTCTGCAACTACTCACGTCCTGGCATCAGGAGAGAATGGGGGCAGCAAGGTACCCTCTGAGGTGCTGAGACTTGTGCAGACGGAGGAGCTAACCAGGAAGCAAGTCCAGAAAATAGCCATGACTGAACACTGTGAGAGGGTACGCAAGTCATGTGTCTGAGAGTGAGAGGTGGATGCACCCGGGGGGCCCAGCCTCAAAGGCCACTCAGGAACAAGCGCAGTCCTTATGGCTTCCCAGGGTCTCCTCCTCCCCCACCCTGACAGCAGGCTAGAAAGCAGCTGTTCTCAACCTGTGGGTCGAAATCCCGGGGAGGGGGGAGCATTTATCAAATATCCTGCATATCAGATATTTACATTACAATTCAAAACAACTACGGAGTAGCAATGCAATAATTTTCTAGTTGGAGGTCACCATGACATGGCGAACCGTATTGAAGGGTCACGGCATTAGGAAAGGTGGGAATGCACCAAAAGACAGGGAGGCAGTTATCAAAGGCCAATGCAGGGAAACTGACTTAGGAAGCCGATACCAGGTCTACAGCCTACATAAGGTGGGTACTGGGCTCCAGGAAGGATACAACAAGCATAGGGCAGGGCAGGGAACCAGAGCTTGGATAGAGGTTGTTCTGGTCACACCATCTGAATAACACATCCAGGTTCCCAAGTTTCAAAAGACCTGGCAGCACAGATCCGCTACTTTCTCATGAGGCAAGTTGGACCTCTGAGTGGCAGGCTGCACTTTCATTAGGTTAGCAGGCTAAGCCCTTGGGCCCTGGCACCCTTTGGAAGTCCACTGCCTCTGGCAGTGTGACGCCTCCCCTCCCATGCCCACACCCTGTAGAACCTATGGCATCTCTCTAATGCACTTCCTGTCTGCCTTTCTGAGCCACAACCCTGTGCACAACAGTTAGACTCCTATGCCTCCCAGGCCTACCGAGCTGGCAACATAGCCTGTGGAACTCACAGGGTGCTTCAGATCTGAAAGCACTGTTGAAGGATTCTGGGCTCACACACGTAACCCACAGCACCAGGGCATTACTTCCTGACACACTACATTGACCACAAAGAGAGGGCAGCATTTGAGAGACAGGATGAAACATCTCCATGCTAAGTGGTACCGCAGCAACTGTGTTTAATAATAATTGAAAAATAAAAAAGAGGTCATGAGAAAGATCAGAGCTAAGATTCCTGGAACATAATTCCAGGGCATTAAAGAAAAGTACCAATTGCATAATAACGGAATTACTATACTTGTGCGCATAAATATGATGTCTCAGTCTATTTGGACTGCTATTTAAAAAAAGAAACTACCATAGCCTGAGTAGCTGAGCTACAATAGCAAATCTATTTCTCATAGTTTGGGGCCTAGAACAAAGCACTGTGTGAGAAGGGCTCCTTCTAGTCTGCACAGTGCCTTGTGGTCTGTCATCTATGGTAGAGGGGTAAGGCGCCCCTGAGGCAGCGCAGCACAGGGTCCCAGAGGGGTAGGGGCTCTGCTAGTGACCTCTCACAGCCTTACAGAAAAATCAGAACTTAAAAGAAAACCAGATAAAGTTAGTGTCCTCTGGGCCACAAAGCCATCACGCTGGTCTTCACTCTTAACAAGTGAATGACACAGGAGCCTGCTGAATACCTCCTCCATACAAAGTACTACCCAGCCCCCTTTTCTCCTTCAAGCATCTCCCAGGCATGTTCTGCCTAAGATTTCAGGCATGGTAGAAGAGAGAGGTGAAATTCTACCAAGTGCCCTGAGACACAGTGACGTTCTCATGTGTGAAGCTTCTGTCTGTACAGACAGAGGAATGGGCACATTCACAAACAATAATGTGCACATGCATTTCAGATCTGCAGCCATTCACATGTACAAACACAGCTACGTAAGCAGAGCCCATTCACATGTGAACACACAAGCACATACCATTCTGACATGCCCACTGAGGTCCCTCCGACATTTCCCATGCCACTTACCTAAAACATCACCAACAGAGATCAGAGAAAAATCCTCACTTTACAGAGGGAAACCCATGCTCAGGCAATGACAGAGCATGAAGGACGATGTCTCCCAGCTAACCGACATACACCAACTGCAAGTCAGAGCCTCAACGCTGCCCTGGGCTCCTCCTTGCTGCTCTGACCCACTGTTCTCTTTATGTAAAAGTAACCAAAACCTTCTTGAGGTGTTAAGGGCAGCATATTAAGGTAGAGAGAAGGCTGCGTGGGCTAGTTCCTCAATAAACCCAGCTCTCAATATATAAAGAAAATTGACTCTTCTCTGGGGGCCACTGAGCATGGTGCATGCCAGTCATGACTGTAGGTGCTGGCAAGCAAACCCCTTCATCCGGAGAGCCCTCCCACCTGATCCCTATGCATGGTCTGTGCCTACATACAAGAGCAGGCACGTGTGGGTTTTAGACATGCAGGACCACCAGAAGAGCACTTCCCATACAGGACTTTTGGGAGAAATAACTGACTAGAATACTGCAAAGCTGGCTGCAGGCTGTGCACCCACCATGCCATACTCTGGTACTCTGTGAGTCTAGTTCTGGGT
>CM053754.1:2528120-2561287 GCA_028658305.1 Pachyuromys duprasi
AAGAGTTCACTTTGTTTTAGAAACATCCTTAACATGCCTGTTTGCTGATGACAGCTTATGATCAGTAACTAATAAGCATGTGGGTATTAGTCAACACACACCCATGCACACAGGGAGGCACCGCACACCCACCATGGTGATTTAAATTTACTGACAAAACGTATCATTTCTCTCATGTTCTCAATAACAACTACTTTGGGGAAAACAAAGTTTGATAATTTCTTACAAACTTGAAAGAGTGTGACAACATAATTTAATAAGTGGCTGTAATCAGTACTTTCTGCACAGCCCCAGCACTCATACAGTATAGTCAATACACTATTTTTCTAACAATTGAAAAACTGTTGGAAAACCAGGCAGTGGTGGCACATCCCTTTAATCCCAGCACTTGGGAGGCAGAGGCCAGCAGATCTCTCTGAGTTCCCGGCCAGCCTGGTCTACAGAGAGTTCCAGGACAGCCAAGGCTACACAAAGAACCCTGTCCCCCCAATAAAATAAAATAAAATGAAATACAAAATAAAAAATAAAAATCCTGTCCCAAACAAGAAATAAGCTAACTATATACGGTAAGAAGAATGAACTTTTTTTGAATGTTGGTAACACAGCAGAATGGTATTTAGAAACACACACTGGGTAAAAAGCACTAGGACATTTAAAAGCTCAAGGATATCAGAGTTCTGCGATGCCCACCACCACGCAAGCAGTTCTGAGTCAACCAAAGTAATGAGAGCCATAGAACTCACTGCAAGGGGGACCCTGAAGGAACACGGACAAAGGGAGCTTGCTTCCTGCTCTGGATGGCAGCTACAGGGGGACCAAAGCTCAAGTCACAAAGCTTCAGAATTGTGCATTGTACTGGCTAAAGATCTACGATAGAGATTTGAATAAAATGACGATCCTGGGAAGGTAGGCTAACCTGCTTTTTAAGGACCTCCCTCAGGCAATGGGAAACATCATGCTGTCTTTTTTTTTTTTAACTTAGTTCTGAATCCACACGGTCTTCTCCTGCAAGCACAAAGGTAATAACAAAGACTAAATGTATCCTCATACGCTAAATCATGCACAAAACACACAAAATCACTGTTTGGAAAACAACGCAGCAGCAAAAGAAGGACAGCAATGAGGACACTTTGGTCAGCAAGGTCCCTCCACACCAAGGTGCTCTGTGACCCAAATGAGGCTAAGGTCCTTCTACCTGGTGACGTTCTGGCAATCTTAGTTCACGAAAGCACCTGAGTGACCCCAACACAATGTCAACAGCACTTGCTGATGTACATCCTAACTACATCTCTGTTCAGAAACCCTTGACTGCACTTCAGAGGAAAGAGTAAGTTAAGTCACCTCCAATGAGCCACCCCTGTTGAGGAGCAAGAAGTTTCCTAGACCCGGCATCACAAAAAGAGCCTGCACAACTCTTAAGGGCTGCAGAAAACTCCTTAAAAAGATGAGTCCTGAAGAGCCTAAGTATGCTCATGAAAAATATAGAAAAGAAACCCCCACACACACACCACACCCTTCCACACACACCCTGTGGCTCTCCAACAGGATTAGATGAAAAGGGCCCTGTGCTGACTCAAAGCTGAGCATGATGCTTGCTTCCCTAGAGTTCAGGAACCCCAACTTCCCCCTATTCTACAGGAACTGCAGAATGGCACTGCCTTACAGATATTAGCTCTAAGACATCAGTTCTCAACCCCCAACCCTAAAGTTATTTTCATTGTTACTTCCTAACTATAATTTTGCTACTGTTACGAATCATAATGTAATATCTGATGCTCAACTCCTGTAGAATGATCGGGCTGTGACCCTCGGGTTGAGAACTGCTACTCTACACTGACTGCCTTTCTTGGCTTATGTAAGCTATTTTGAAAAACATTGCCCTGAGACTGTTACTGCTGTCCAGAAACATGACTGCATTTCAGAGAAAAAGCACACCAGAATACCACAAAGACCATAAAATTTCCCAGAATCCAAACAAGGTAAAATTCACATAGGCTGCGAGCCCAGCCAAAAACTATCGGGCACTAGAAGAGAAAAGAAAGGAATAGAATTCGTAACTAGAAAAACAACAACAAGAAAAAAAAAAAAAAAAAAAACAGCTGGCCAAGAAATTAGAATTAGCAGATATTAGTGGTGTTATTACAATCGTATTAAATCTACTCAAAATGTAGAGACCTCAAAAACACAAAGATCAAAAAAAAAACACACACAAAACCACAAAAATTACAAACTTCTGAAGTAAAAAATATATAGGACATGATTATTGGTCAATTACTCAGAAGACTGATCAGTACACTTAAAAACACAATTAAAACCTCTCAAAATAAAGCAAATAAATGAGACAATGTATATAAACAAACAAATGAGTGTCAGGAGCAGTGTGAGAATTTTTACCACAAATATACATTTACTTGGCATCCCTAATGGAAAGAAGCACAGAAGGAACAATGAAAGCAATAATGGCTAAAACTGCAGGAAAATGCAGGGAAAACCTTAAAGACATAGAGCCTAGAAATGAGAGTTGACTGTAATTACACCAAGGCACATGAAAATAAATTACTCAAAACCAGTAACAAAGAAAAATCTTTAAAACACTCAGAGC
This sequence comes from Pachyuromys duprasi, assembly GCA_028658305.1. Lineage (NCBI taxonomy): Eukaryota > Metazoa > Chordata > Mammalia > Rodentia > Muridae > Pachyuromys > Pachyuromys duprasi. Next base: position 2,530,723 of record CM053754.1, read on the forward strand.
AAAGAAAGACGTGTCACATACAGAGGACAAACAATTAGGATTAAGATTTCTCACTTCACGAAGAGACGGCTCAGTAGTTAGGAGCATGAGCTCACAGAGGACCTACACAGGACCTGAGTTCAGTTCTCAGCATACACGTCAGGCGGCATACACTCACCAGTATTTCTAGTTCAAAATTACTAGATGCCTCTGGCATCCACGGATATCTGGGCTCATGACACAGAGACACACTCACATGCACATGATTTTGAAAAAGAAACAGAAAATATGCGTGAGTAGTGGAACAACACATAGCACTGAAGAAGGCATAGGCATTTTGATGAAAATCTCAGGCATAGGACAGCTCCCTATGAAGCGTTGGTCAGGGATGCCCCAGAGGTACCCAAAATAACACAAGCTATTGCCACGGTTTATAAGAAGACATATCAAGGAATCCATGTTCACAAAGGGATAACCATGTAAGGCCCTGGGAGAAGATGGCTGTCTCCAAGTGAAGAAAAGAGGCCTCAAACCAACCAACCATGCCCGCACCTCAATGTCTGGGTTCCTTCCTCAGCACTGTTAGAGAAGACATTGCTGTTAAGCCACCATGTCTGTGATAGTTTGTTATTCAACCCTCTTTCGGTGGTCAACAGATCTAGTCAGAAAATAAACACGGATACCAATGATTTGGATGACTTTATCAAACAAAACTGAGAAAAAGAAAACTTCTTTGATGACCACAATCCAATCAAATTCAGGAACACAAACAGCAACCTCTGGAAAATGCCCAAATAGTTCCAAACAAATACTACACGTCTAAATAACACATGGGTTAGCCTACATAATCCACAACATACTATATCATAAAAAGTTGGCTTACCCCAGAAACACAAGATTTCAGAGCACTCGGATATCAATCAATAAAGTTAAATAGCAGAACTCTGGAAGCTGAGGCAGGGAACCAGCAGAGGCCAGACCCCATCTGGAAAAGCAAAACAAACCATCAAAAAGGCAACTAATAAGCTAGAAAGGGAACCAGCTGGTCTCCTAAACAAATGCAGAAAATCCACTGACAAAACCTAACATCCCTTTGCTGATCTCAAGCAGGGAGAGGAAAGGGGCTTCCTAGCTATCACATGTGGCTATGTAAATCCTACAGCAAACATCCTTAATCATACGGAGCTAATGCTTCCTTTTAAGATACACAACAGGGCACTAATCAAGAGTTAACATCGAGATTCTAAACGGTACAATGAGGTGAGAAAAGGAAATAAAAGGCTTTGGAAAGCCGCAAAAAGGTCCTGTTCCTGATAACTTGACAGCCTATGTAGAAAAGTCTGATAAGATCTACAAAAAAAAAAAAAGTTTTGAGAAGTAACAAGAATTTTTACTAGCAAAGCTGGAAGATACAAAATCAACATAACCAACATGTTGTTCTTGCTTCAAGTCACCAATGAACTTCTGCAACTGAAATTCAAAAACCATTACCACTGTCAATAGCATAAGCAGCCATTTCTAGACATAGAATCTTCCAAATTCTTCAAGTTCCTCAGCCATGTTGTCACTTCACTGCGAATCTCCCTGTGTTTGCTACGATGTAGACCACACTGTCCTGTCCCACTGTCCGGAGAGCAAGCAAGTGCCCTGAACCCAGCAGAAACCTCTACGTTGGCTCTGCAACCTACAGTTGTACTGTTGCTCAGCCCTGAGCCACAACTCCTCTTAAACAGCAGTGATACCCTCCCTCTCCTACTACTTAATGCAACTACTGGAAACTGACCAAAATGCTACAAAACTTGGGCAGTTTTAAAGACAATTTGGGTTAGGGTCCATCCCAGACCAGTTCAATCTGATTACTCTAAAGATGAGAACACTGGGAAGTTTTTGGACCTCCCAGAAGATTCTCATCTGCAACCAAAACAGACTGCATCACCTGGACCTGTTCTATTAAGGCAACTTTTATTAAATACCCCTTTCTATTTCTGTGTCTGATTGTTTTTAAAATAGATATTGCCTACATGAGAGCAGAAGTCCTGTACCCAAAGCCCTACAGGATTCTAGCAGTGCTCAATATTCAGATTAGGAAGCCACATGGTTATTGTAACCCTCACTTTTCTACAGATGGGACTGTGATATGAAAGACCTAGACCCCACAAGGCAACCAATGAGGGGTAAGACTCACCCTAGTGCCATCTCAGACTGACACAAGAAATGTACCCTCAGTAATACCCAGGCTGGTACATACCTTTTCTGCCTATCTTGCAGCTCTTTCGCTAAAAGCTCTCGTGCTAGATGCAATATCTTAGGTTTGGGGTACCAAACTTTTTCTCCTTTGTGCTCTATGAGCCCTACCCAGCTGGCAGACAGCAAACCACAGTCCCTCAATTAAGACTTGTGCACTAAATGAACTGGCCACAGTCTTCAGGCCAAGGAGAGATACTGAAACGGTTCTTTGGTCACAGACACCTTTATTCCAAGCAAGGAGAAAGAGGTACTGTTTCCCTGCAGCTTCTTGCTCACTGGTCCACAGTTAAGAAGCTGCAGAGTGGAAACAGCAGAGGCACTGTCCTGCCTGCTCAGCCATCTCAATTGCTGGGTCCTGGGGGAGTTTAAGATAGTGCAGTAACATCTGCTCACCTGCATGCTACATAACATCTCTCTTGTGAAAGGAGACTAGCTGGAGTTAGGCTGGCCTTGTCTTCACCTGATCCCTTGCTTTCAGTTCTTCCTGAAAGGAGGGTTGGAGGGCAGAGGGGAGGAACAGTGGGGCTGTCGCAGTTAGCATAGACAGTTCAGGAACCTAAATTGCATCTAATTGTTCAGAGCCAAACTTTGGAAGAGTAACCAGTAAGGCTCCTGGTTCCAGGAGGACGCCCACCCGGAGAGGGCCGGGGCAATTAGCCTTGATAGTGAGGTCGGAAAGGCAAAACCACACAGGGAACCCGCAGCCAGGGTTGCTCCACTTAAAGGTCGCAGTGGCAAACCAGTTTCATAGTGCAAGGATTTGTCTGGACTATCCCAGCTAATGTTCTCCCTTCTGGAAATATTCAGCCCACCACAGGAAGCGAATGTAGGTGCGTTGGGGTAGCTAGGTAGCATTCTAGGGAAACAGCATTGATCAAAAACACATTCCCGGCTAAACTACACTTCTCTGAAAGTAATCAATCCTGAACCCTTCCCACATCCGCAGAGCAGACCCCAGACCTCCCCCCACAGAAGGCAGGCACCTAGGGCACAAGGGGACTCCCTGCTCAACAGTGTCCTCACACTTTAGAGCAGAGAGAGGTTCTCAACTTGTGGGTTACAACCCCTTTAGGTGTCTAAAGACCTTTGGACGGGGTCACATATCAGATATCCTGCATAGCAGAAATTTACATTACGAGTCACATCAGTAGCAAACTTACAGTTACGAAGTAGCAACGAAAATAATTGTATGGTTGCTGCTGGTCACAACAGGAGGAACTGCAGCAAAGGAAGGTTGAGAACCCCTGCTTTACAGCAACTGGCTGCTGAAGCAAAACTGCCATGCAGACCTTTAGCGGCAAAGAGCCTTCCAAAAGTTTTCCTGGGAAAACAATCGCAGTCGATGCTGAAGTTATAAAACTTAAAAGGGAGTGGGGCGGCTCCTACGCGCCTCTTTAATTCGAACTCCACAGAGAACTATCCTGTGAGCCACAGGGCGCCACAGGGCCCTCAGAGACGCTCGAACTTGCACTAGACCTCTTCCAAGCACGACCTGGGCATCCACAAGAAACACGCACAGAAGAGCGAGTCTGCGCAATGGCCAGTGTCCCGCCTCCAACCTTTCCCGCAGAGAAAGGGGTCCAAAGAAACGTTTTCCAGCCGCTGTTGAACTTCAAGGGGCTAGGGCCGTGCGCTCACCGGGCTCGGCATCCCTGGACACACACACAAACGCACACAGCCCAGCTCGGCATCCCTGGACACTGACACACACACACACATACAAATGCACACAACCCAGCATACATTCAGAGAAACGCGCACCAGCAAGGCAAGGACACACGCGCGCTCATAGGCCCACGAGTGCAAGGCCTTGCGCACCCACCCGGGACGTTCACATGCATGACGACCGAAGGGAGTCCCAGCAGCCATCCACATCCCACTCACCTGGCGCGGACGCCCACGCGCCCCGGCTTCGCGCGCCAACCTCGCGGGCGGGCCCGGGGCCAGCGCGCGCCACCGCATGGCCGCCCCTGTGGTCCAGCCCCCCCCCCCCGTCCACAGCCGAGCGCGGGGCACGGACGGCTCGGGGTCCTGCGTGGGCAGGGCGGGAGGTCGCGTCCGTCTCAGCCGGCTCTGCAAAAGTTCCTGCCGTCAGAAGTCAGACGCCGGGAACAAAAGCCAGGCGCGAGTGGCGCGCCCCGCGCGGCCCTCCTCCATCTGACACGAATTAGCCCGCCCTCCCCCGCAGACCGCAGCCGGGGCACCGTTGCTCAGCCAGACGCGGGAGAAGTGGGCGACGAAACGCCTTCCCGCGGGAGGGGGGGGGGTGTCGGCGTTGGGGGACGCCTCCCTGCCGCCATCTGACTGGAATTACCGACGCTTGGCTCGGGGTTCGGCTTTACTAGGATTTCAAACCTCTAGGCGCGCTGGCCCCAGGGCTTAAGAGAATCAAAACGCAGCAGGTTCCCAGGGCTTTTGGCATTTCAAAATCTTGACTAGTCTCCAGTCCACTCAGCATCTGCACTGGGAAGTATTTACCGGTAATCGACACTACCCAGCTAAGACTGCATGTGAAGCAGGGAGAGGGAAAACGCTGAGACATAGGGGACTTTATACCTGTTTGCTTCTAAGGCTTTAAATTTAAGGTGGGGGGGGGGTAGGGCGCGGGTGTGTGAGCTTGCTGGGGTTTCAGACAAAGCCCAAAGCAAGGGACCTGCCCACTTTGCATCCTCGACGGGATGGGTGCCCATTCCCCATCTCAAGGCCATCAGCTTCTGGACAATCCCGACGAATAACATCTCAGTCTTTCCATTCTGCGTCTGGGATTTCAGAAGGACCTTAGAAACCTAGAGTGGGGCGGGATGAAGTCAATGGGGGTGGAGGAAACGCAAACCAGGAGCCCGGAGAGTGCAATGGTCATTCTAAAAAGTCACGAGGATACTCCTGACAAAGAAACCCCTCTCCTTCTCCAGGCCTGTTAACCTGCACAGGCTATGTCCTTGAAAGCAATTTCAATAGCAGCACATTGTGGCTTCCAACAAGGGAGTCTAATATCCCGGACTAGGGAGAGGTTACCTTGAAGATGGATGAGTTCAAGCTGAAGCAATTGCAAGGGCCTCTTTAAAAGTGCATCGGAGGAGATCCCTGCAATTGAGTACCAGGGTATTTGGCATGTAGCTCTAAGAATAAAGGCTCGGTGCCCCCTGGAACCAGGCCCAACCCATGCGGTGTTCCAATAGCCTGCAGTGTCCCAGGGCTCAGTCTCTGTGAATCTCACACTCTAACTTGGAGTCTTTGTGCCCAAATGCCTTAGATGGGAGGGCAGTCTGGGTGGGCTGCATGGGCCTTTATGGTTACCACATGTGCAAATTCCAGCCATCAATTCAACCTCTCAGGTTCTGGCACTAAGTACCCATCCTTCGCTTTCTGCACGGGAGTAACAGTGGCTGCTCTTCAACTTTCAACTACAAAACTAAAAGAAAGAAAACCAAAATTTTGCCTAAGAGACACACTCCATCCTGGACTCCAGTTCTTCAGGCAGTTAATCACCAGGCAGATGCATGAGTTCTCTTCCCCTCCGCCTCAAATGAGATCATTATTCCTTGCTCTCTGCATTCATCCTTCGCTCTTTCAGTGTCCCTTCATCCTTGTTTTCAGCAGCCACATATTTAAGCCTTACTTTTTATAAGGCTCTCAGTCATATTCCTATATGCACCATCTCTATCCTCTCCTGACTGGGGATCCCTGAGAATATGAGTAATGTATTCACTCTGGATCCCCACGTCATCTAACCCAAGTCAAGGTAGGAAGCAGTGACTCTCCTGCCCATCAGGAGGTGTGCATGATGCAAGCCCTTCTTCGACAGGCTGGCCACATCAGCCACAAGCCTTACTAAGGGTGCTGACAGAGCCAGCAGAAGGAATCTGGATTCAGAGATGAAGGCACGAGCCCTAATGTGATAGCACTCTCTCTGAGGGAGAGTATGGGCTCCACACACCCTGGGGTCCACTCAGAGTTATCATTAAGAGGCAGGAGCTGCCAAATGTGATCCCAGCAGCAGGAAGACCGAGACGTCGCTTGGGCCTGCCACACAGGAGGCAAACATCAGAAGGTGGCTCTTTATTACAGGTGTACCTGAATCTGCCGGAAGTTATTTAAAAGAATACACCATTCAGAAAACGCCTACTCTTTATTATAGTTATAAACTACGTGAATGTGATACACCTTCCAGCTCATGACAACAAAATGGACTGTCTCAGCCCCAAGGACTCTGGACAAGGTCTAAAACCCTGAAACCAGGAGACTTGCCTATAGTCTCTTCATCAGGCTGCCCCTCTCCCATCCATCCCCTTGGCCTCCCCTGATCCCCCAGGCAGGTTCCCAACTGGGCTCCAACCTCTCAGTTACTTCCACTCTGAGCTGTGGGCTCTCTTCTGACTTCTAGTCCCTTTCTCTTTCTAACTGATAACGAGTGCTTTTTTTCTGAGCTCCACTAAAGATCCACCTCCCACCAGCAACCCCATCCCCAGTGGTTAATAATCTCCCACCCCTGAGTGGAATTCATGGCAGAGAAAACCACTCTTCATTTGGTCATCTGTATACTGTAGCAGTGCTCAGTAGGATCATGCCACACAGGCACGGTGGAGTATGAGCATGAATAAGAAAAGGTCTGTCAATGTCCTGCTCCCTGGCCACCAATGCTGATCACTAACACCCTTATCCACCTCTTAAGAAACCTGTGGGCAGACAGATGCATGGGGCCTGGAAAATCCAGAAGCAGCCAGCCCTCCTGGTGGTTGATGACCACCTAACACTTGAATAGCAGACTCATTTCATCCCCACGCTGCAAACAGCAGTGAGAGACATCTTTCTCCTCAGCCTCTTCTTTTCTTTCTGTTTTGCCCCATTCCTTGAGGCTTCCCATTGCCCAGATTGACTTCTCCTTGGCTTCTCCCCAGGAGCATTCTTTTTACGAAGGCAGAAGGAAAAGCTATACAACCAAGGGAGACATCAGTGTGGAAGCCCTCAGGGAGAGAGGTTATATGTTATCCAAGTATTAAGAACTCAGACTGGCCAGATGGTGGAGGAGCACATCTTTAATTTCAGAATTTGGGAGGCAGAGGCAGGCATCTCTGTGAATTTGATCTACAGAGCTAGTTCCAGGACAGGCAAGGCTACACAGAGAAACCCTGTCTGGAAAAACAAAAACAAAAACAAACAAAAAAGAAAAAGAAAGAAAAGAAAAGAAAACTTGGACTGGATTGAGGACATGTGCCCCATAAGCAGCCAGATTTTCTCATGTCAAATCTATGGTTCCTTTGGAAAGTTATTACTGTGGTCTAGAAGCTGCTGTTATATTCACTCATTCATGTTCTCACTCACCTGCGGAATCATTTGCTGAGGAGTCTGTGAGCACATACTATCAGGAGGGAACAACAGTGTCCACATATGATTTAAGACCTCAGTTCGTGGGCTGAGATTTGGAAGGTGTGGACATTTCCAGGCACCAAAGGAAGTGAGGATGTATTTAGTAACCCAGACAGAGCAGCTAATGTGCAGCTAAAGCTGGAGGTAGACGGGGTGCAGGAAAGATGTTGGGGAGCTAAGTAGAATGGCAGAAAGCAGTGACAGGCGGAACCCCAGCTAGGTCAGGCCAGAGCCCAATTACACGGAGGTTACAGCAGGTGCTAAGCTAGGAGCGCTGTGGAGACATCCTGAAGAGCAGCTGTGGCCATGGGGAACAGTTTGGAGGGTGTGAGGGGTAGGGAGAGTCACAGCAGGGTGCCCTCTGGCAACAGCAGGCCTGGAAATGGGAAATGTGAACACAGGGTGACAGGGAAGAGACATGTGATGAGAAACTGGATACCTACAAGAAAACTAAGCCTGGAGCCTCCTGTCTTATTTGGAGGAGGAGGGAAAACATTGTACTGGAGTCAGATACAGTGGTGCAGCAGCAAATCTCATCCTCTGGCCTAGGAACACTGAGACGTGAAAGCAGTATAAACAGACACCATGAGCTCTGTCCACAGGGGTCAGGGTTAGAGAAAGAGCCCAGTGTCAAGGTCTCACCCACAGGAATGACAGAAGACCACACCACAAGGACATGGGAGTCAACCCGAAGTGGTTCCTACTGGCCAAACCTCAGAGGATTCCAATGGCAAAAGAAATAGTGAAAATGCTGCATTGCAAACCACTGGCAATGGAGTCCTTGAATCTCCACTGTTACACATAACATGGTCAAAGACTGCGGAATCAGCACCTTCCACCTGGTAGGGCAGGGAAGGGATGAGCCAGACAACAGGTGTACCCTGAGAAGACAGGCTAGGCTGTACAGAGTTTGTAAGGGAGGTTAAGACCAATGGCCACACATCCTGGGGAGGCCACTATGGGGTCATGGGCAAAAGGAGACATCCTCTAGTACCCATCTCCTTGGAGAATAGAGAACCCTACACACAGTAGCTTCATTGTAAAAGGGAAAAGGTCTAAGATTGAGAGGGTGGTAGATAGCCCATGAAAATCAAGAGGTTAAAATGACTATGGCCTTGGATCAGACAAGCCTTTGCCAGTACTAACAACAAGCTACGAAGCTCCTATCTCCAGAAATCCTGGAACCTGGCTTTCTCTCCTTGTCCCAAGGCCCTCAAATCTGGGCCTTGCTCAAGCACAGACCTGGGTCAAACCTCTCTTGGAAGACCTTTCTTCTTCCCCATTTCCTAGTGCATCCAGCTTTTGCTCCAACCCACCTACAGAGGAACATGATGTGCCTGCCACAGTACTGACCACAAGTCAGTATGCCCTGATACCCCCTACCCCCCGCCTCCCGAGTCCTGTGAGGGTCCCAGAGCCATCTCTATCTCACTAACATGGCAGAGCTTCTCTAGGGACAACACATGCTTGGAGACAGAAGAATATGGGGACAAGATCTCATGGGCTCACTGGTGAGTCAAGGACACACAACCAGGGAGCAGTTCCTGATCCCCCTACAAGTCATCCCCAGAAATATACTAAAGACAGTAAGTACACTTCGAAGAACCAGAGAACAAACTAAAGATGTTGTATTTAAGGTGTGACCCAGGGTATGTGGTAGGAAAGTGATTGTTACCACCAAGATGAATGTGGGACCGCAGCCTGGGTATTACCATCCTTAGCACTGCTTTGTCCTCTAAGGGATGCTGCACCTCATAAAATCTGCCTGAGCATCCACTGCATCTGAGAGGAATCCTGGAGCCCTACCTTCAAGGGAAGGGCATTGGTATGCCAGTTCCAGCAACATGTCTTCATTGGCCACAGAGGTCAAGACAACAGCCAGGGCAACAGGTTAGGGCCAACTGTCAATCTACAACAGCCACATCTGGGAGCTTCTTAGTCAACAACAGATGGTGACTTCTGACATGGTAGCAGGGTGTTCCACCAGTGCTGAGGAAACATGCTCCATTTCCCCTGTTCTCTCCCATCATATACTTCCCCCTGACTTAGAGAAGTAACGAAAAACTGTTATTCCTGCAAATCTCATCCTCACTGTGGGCTTCCTCCTTTCCCAGTCAAACAGCAACTGTCCACTAAGGACATAAAGTATGAAGCTCCTCTCCCACTGCTCCTAGACAGTGGGTTCTTCTTTAGCCAGCTACATAGATCTGGCCCTCCTCTTGATCAGTCAGAGGAGATAAAGAGCAAGGAGGCAGGTAGAGGCATTGGGCCAGGCCACTAAGATGAATCAGGAAAGGCTCAGGCCTCCCTGCAGTCCTTCCCTCAACCTAGCCTGGCCTAGATAGCAAGACCTTCCCTCAAATCAAATCAGCAAGCAAGTCAGGCATAAGGTACACACCCTTAACTCAGCACTCAGGAACACAGGAGGCAGAAGTAGGTGGATCTCTGTGAGTTTAAGGCCAGCCTGGTCAACATAAGGAGTTCCAGGTCAGCCAGAGATACATAACGAGATCCTATCTGAAAGAAAGAAAAGGGGGAAAAGGGCTCGCGTGGTGGGGCACACCTTTAATCCCAGCACTCAGGAGACAGAGGCGGGTGGTTCTTTGTGAGTTCAAGGCCAGCCCGGTCTACAAAAAAAGTCTAGGACAGCCAGGGCAGGCAGAGGCAAACCCAACAAACAAAAACATAAAGGGAGGGAGGAAGGAAATACCAGTAAGCCTCAAACCTAAGGACCTTGGCGTATGCTGCTATAAACCCCTCATAGGCACAGCCCTGCTGAAGTGAAAGGATTCCACGCACAGCCACAATATTTGTGTCCCCTCAAACGCCTGGATAAATATCCTCGTGTTCAAAGAGGTGGTATGAGGCAAAGCCTTTTGGAGGTGACTGGGTCATGAGCTCATATAAACAATGACCATAGACAGGCCTAGGCAGCCCACCTCAAATGAGGACAAAACACAGCAAGGAGGCCCAATCTGTTCCTATCAGACTTGGCAATGCCTCAATGTTAAATTTTCTTTTTAAGATTATGCTTATCATTCTATATATTTTTTTTACTTTTGCTTTATGAGTATAGGTGTTTGCTTGCATGTATGTCGGCTTTATGAGTATAGGTGTTTGCTTACATGTATGCCCACAGAGACTAATGGTATCATATCCCCTAAGACTGGAGTTATAGACAGCTGTGAGCTATCATGGAGGTGCTGGGAATCAAACCCTGGACCTCTCAAAAAGCAGCCAGTCCTTCTAACTGCTGACCCACCTTTCCAGCCCTTTGGTACTAAACTTTCTAAACACAAGAGTGCTGTTCCCAAGCTACCCTCCTAGGGCATTGTGTCCCAGGGCCCAAACAAACCAGAACATCTGCCCAAATACGGCCTCTCCCACCCCATGGGAAAACAGCTGTATGAAAAGGGTAAAGGCGTTGAAACGACAAATGCCCAATTATTAAATACAATAAATGGATAGCAATTTTTTGTGCATGCACTGAACCAACCAAGCAGAAAGAAATCAAAGGGTTCTCAATGACATGGGGTGACAGACCTCCAATCCCAGGGAGCCAGGACACACACAACCCTGGAGAGGGAAAAGGAAGACATGTGGTAATCCCGCCCTCTTCCCCTAATACGACCACAACCACATTTTTAATGGCACATTCCCATAATGGACAGGGACTTCTTAAGCTTTTCCCACTGATGGTCCCTTGTTGGAAACGGGTAAAACACTGCTTGGTCTCGTTCTTCTTTCTCGCCCGTTTTTCTTTCAGGCTTGGTTCCCCTCGGACCCCACGAATAACTAGGTCCCGAGGGTCAGGGCAGCCCCTTTCCACCTAAAATCTTTTTTCACCTGGCCCTGTATATTTAGGTGTTTAAAATTTACAAATCAAACATTTAACAATAAGAAACCATAAGAATATTTATTTTGAAGCAATTAATTGGCATACTTACTACCATGGGTTAAAGATTAAAGCAAATGTGCATACTAATGAGTGAATGTGTTTGCTTATATTTTTATACAAAGCACTAACTCTTGGCTGAATATTCAGCACTGCTAGACAAAAAGCATTTTCAGCTGACTTTTTTTATTTTATAATCATCACAAGCCAAAATTCACTTAACAATTTTATTTCAGTTTTGTTTTTTGAGACAGAGTCTCCCTATGCAGCACTGACTGGCTTCAAACTCAAAGATCCATCTGCCTCTGCCTTCCCAGTGCTGGGCTTAGAGACATGCAGCCCCACACCTGGCCTTTGCTTAACAATTTTTCATTAAATTCAAGCCAGCAACTCAAACAGCAGTTTTAAAATCAAATTTCTGAAGCTGGAGAGTCAGCGCAGCAGTTAAGAGCACTGGCTGCTCTCAAGTTTGATCACCAGCACCTACTTGAAAGTTCATAACTCCAATCCCAGAAATCCCTCCTAGGGCAACAGGCAAACACAGTAACACAGTAGTGCACAGCCATATATGCAGCCAAAACACACATATACACAAAATTTTTTAAATATTCTAACACAATATAATGTCAAATATGCTGAGTTGATACTCACAAACTAGAAGAAAATAGCACAAACTAAATCTTTGTTTTCAATAATTAGACCATTACGTTTGTGCTACACTAAAAACACTGAAATTCATACAGCAGACTGGAATCTGCACTGTTTCAGGCAATGCTGTGTTCACTGGCCATGCACTACAAGACAGCATGTGCAATGTGAAGTATGCACACTGTGTTCATAACCAAGGTGGAGAAGCTGGACGACCCAAGCAGGTGCCGCAGAAAACACTTCACACTCATTGAGCCTTTGGTCTTGGGTTCATTTGGTCGTTGTGCACTTAAAAACTTTGTACATTTGTCAAATGCTCCCATGTGCCCCATGCTGTTATACAACTCCTGTAGAATCATGACCCACTTTTAAAAAGCAGAGTTCTAAACCTGATGTGGCACGCCTTTAATCCCAGCACTCTATGCACAGAGACAAGCCAATTTCTTATGAATTGAAGGCCAGCCTAGACTTCACAGGGAATTCCATACCAGGCAGAAACACATAGTGAGACCTTGTCTCAAAAGAAGAGGAAGGAGAAGCAAGAGGAGGAGGAGGAAAAAGAGGAGGAAGTGGTGGACAATGATAACAAAAACCGAGGCGCAGTCACCAGCACGTACAAGATGGCTCACAACCATCAGTAACCCCTGTTCCAGCCTGTAGGCACCAGCACACATATGGTGCCCATACATGCAGGCAAAACACTCATACATATAAAATAAATTTAAAGTAGTAGAAATAGTGGGTCCAGGGGGCTTAATAACTTGCTAAGACTCAAAGCTGTGCAGCTAGTAGATTAAAATCACCTTGGGGGTGGGGAGCACCAATGAATGAGCAGACAAGGGGCCACTGATGGAGGAGGATGTAGTACAAATATCCTATGGTATTTAAAGAAGGATAAAATCCTGCCATTTGCCTCTACCTAGGTGGAACTCTGGTTAATGAAATAAGCCAGGCACAGGAAGGCAAGCACCATGTGAGCTCATTTATATTATGTGGATTGTGAAAGAACAACCTGACAGAACTGAGAGTAGAGAGGTGGTTAGCACCATCTGGACAGAGGCAGAAGATGATGTGGGGGGAGGGGTATTGACCAATGGGTACAAAGTTTGTTAGATGCAAGCAAGTTCTGGGTTTCTATTGCACAGAAGACTTCCATAGTTGAGAATAACATACCATGTGTTGCAAAATAGAGGGTTTCAATGTTCTTACCGCAAAGAAAAAAATAAACATTTAAGATGATGATATGCCAATTACTCCACTGTCATCAGTATGAAATGCACATCCATATCAGAACATCATGCTAGAGCTGAGAGACACACACACCGTGTGTTTTATGAATACGTACAATTAGTATGTCTGAATTAACAAATGAAAGTTCAAAATCAAACCTAATTTAAAGAAAACCTGTACAGTTTCCCCAGGCAGTCTGCTAAGGAGACCCTAACCCTGGTCCATCCACTCTCCATCCAGTCTCCTGCCAGAGTAAGGCCGGCACAGCTGGTCTCCAACAGGGAGACCCACTCCGCTCCAGAGTCCACAGGAAGTCCCTTGGATTAGCCCTAGTCCTTTCATAATTCCTCAGCTCTCCAAACTAGAAACCACCCAACCTCTGTTGAGGTCAGCACACAACAAAGCCACATCTAGACAGACCCTGTGTAGAGTACATAGCACATCATCAGAGGGGCCACCCAGGGTCAAGAGGGGCCACACTGACCCTTAGACCCTCCGAAGGGGGTGGACAGAAACATCCCAAACTGAACCAGCTGGCCCCAATAATTCACAGCACAAAGCCTGGGGGAACTCCAGATTCAGTGTGTCTTCGAAATCTCCCGTGGGTCTCTCAGCTATGCCTGAGTTGACAGGCTAGGAGCAATGGACTTGGGAACAGAGGCCTAGAGCCTGGGACATTCCCACAGCAGCCGTGCCTGAAGGGAAGCTGGCAGCACACACTGCAAAGAGCAGAATGCCTTGGTAGACTCCAGCCAGGGTGGCTGTGCAACGGCAGGTTTAATATTAACTTCTCTGAGCCACGGTGTCTTTCCTCGTTACTGCTGACTGAGCTCAAAGATTTCTGGTGAATGCTAATCAGGCAGTCACGGAGGGGCTTTGTTCAGTGTCGTGCAACTCCCCACCCCCACCCCATTCGTGTTTTCATAAACAGAACAAGTTTTAGCTACTTAATATCAAAGTCTTCAAAGGTAAGTTTGTTGTTCATGTGGCTGTGAGTCAGCATTTTCTTTCACAGATCGTTCACAGATAGCTCAGGAAATCCACCACACTCAGCACTGTTCCCTCCCCTGTCATGGCATGGGCCTTAAGGTTCAGGTCGGGAAGTGTTCATCCCTGTACACTCAGCGAAGGCAGGAAAGCCTCCCAAAGAGCAAATACTTTTAGCACGGGACTGGCGATCTTTATTTAAAAAATAACAAGTTTATAGCCATCACTGTCCTCACGTTAAGGGAGAGTGGGGGTGCTGGCTAGGCAACACCTCTTTACTGTGGTCAGGTATCGATGTCCAAGCTCATGTAGCAGCAGCCTACAGGGGTGGGGTGGGTGTTCTTACTGTGTCCCTCAGACATCTCGTGGGGCTGCGCTTAGCAAACGCCACCTTTATAGGAGGAGTAGGTGTGTAAATCAACAAAGACAAGCCACTAGGTTTAAGGTGACTGTCACTGGAAGGCCACACCCCAGTGTGGAGGTTACACCCTGGGTTAGGTCTTTGGAATGCAAGGCCTCCTATCAGCTGCCCTTTGAATTGCTGATTAGCTGCTTAGGGACCATTTCTCCATTCATGCATACCAGAGTTTACTATGGAGTGGGAGGGGCAGAGACCCCTTAAGCCTGAAGGGACTCAGGAGACCCACCCATCCTCTGGAAAAAGAAAGGGAGAAAGGAACCCTGCTGAGAACAGTGCCCAGAAGCTGACAAAAGGGGCTGTGGAGCCAAGAGCAGAAGGAAGAACCAAGAGGACTCCAAAATGACTTCAGCCTGGGAACTGACTGGCAAAGCATCTGCAAAGAGCCGCAGGGGCAACATTTCTACTCACTGGAGCATTAGACGTCAGGAGTAAAGACCTGCTTCTGCCCAAAGTGTGGAGGGCACAGGGAGCCAGGGCAGCAGGAGATTCTCCTCCCAGCTTGTCATTAGCCTATGCTGTGCGCCTGCTGTCTGAGAATGAAAGGTGAAAGCCAGAGGGACCGCAAGCCAAGGGTACCACTTCCAGTTCTGAACATTACCCTAGGTCTACACTGCCGCCTCAGTCTTTCCCATTGGACAGCTGTAACACCATCACACACGAACTCAAATAAAGTCTAGTCCAGAAGAACAGCTCCGGGCACTTATTTGTGTACTGCAGAGCGCAAGCCTCGGGACTCCAATCATGCAGTGCTGTCCCAGGGCTCCCTAAACTCATAACTTTCCTCCCTCCCTGCCCTGCACAATAAAACCTGCCACCAAGCATCACAGCCTTCAAACTCAACCCAACCCCGACCCTCCCACCCAACCCCACTTTACTTCTCTGAAGATACCTGTAGAGGGTAGGTAACTGCTGTGCCCTCAGTCCGTGACACCACAATGCACTGCAGATATTCAGAAGCCACCTCTCTGCAGCTTCTCAGACCAGGAAGGAATACTCACGTCCTCCTCACTAACCCCCAGTTACCCTCCTCACCTTATTCCAGTTCCCAGCAGTGTGTGTGCATACTCTCTATGTACACCTGTCTCCAAGGCTGTGTGTACTTATTTCAATGCCCTGCCCTTCCAAAACTTTGGAGTGTGAGCTTTGTCCTAGAGCATTGGTCCACTGTGGGCACACTTCAGAACGGTCACCTTGTGAACACTGATTCCACCTGCTGACAGCCCCTCTCCCCACAGTACTTACTGGGTATTCCAACACCACCCCTGACTCTCTCCCCAACCACCCCCCCCCCCAGCTCCTCCCATCCACTCATCTCTGCGGCCATCAGCCTGAAGGCTCTCCCTTTCTCTAGTGCACCAGTAAGCCTTGCAGAATAAATCCCAAGCTAGGCTAAGGCTCTTCATCTCCTCTCCCAAAAAGCTGACCTCTCTGAACCCAAAGCCAGCTTCTTAGGGAGGCGGGGGGTGGGGTGGGGTGGGGGGAATTCAGAAAGGAGACATAACCCTGCAAAGCCCCTCCCACATGATAGGTTTGCTTAAAAAGTCATAGCCCCCTCAGGCCAACTTAATCTCATCCCTGCCTTCCAGGCCAGTTGTCCAGTCTGCTCACAAGCTGCTGCTGCCTCCAGACCTAGGCAAGCTCTTCCCTATTGATTCACTTTTCTTTGCCCTTCTTTCTAATTTCTGACAAAATGTACCTCCTGGAAGCCTTACATGATGACTGACAGGGAACAGTCCCTACCAGTGCGTACTCCGTTATTCATTTTTGTTTTGTTTCAGTGTCCTTATCACTACAGTGATGCTCTGCCATGCAGAAAAGTCACCTTCAAGAAGCCAGGAACTCCATCTACTAGAACAGGGTTATGGTGTGCTGAATGAATGAATGAATGAATGAGTAAGTGAATGGTACTACTGATGGGTCGAGACAGAGCCCTTCCTGCCCCATTCAGGATCCTTCATGGTCTGATCGGACATCTGGAGTCTCACTCTACCAGGGCACTGTTGTTCCTCCTGTCTGTCCCCCCACCCCAGTCCAAGGCTAGACAAATGGCACCGGACCTATTTGCTAAATGGACCAAAGAAGGGGGCAAGGAACTGCGGACAGAGACATCACTGTGTGTCTGTACCAGAAATGGCCACAGTGCTCACAGCTGCAAACACAGAGCGCTTGGTGAACGGCAGCACGCTGTACAGCTCAATGACAGAGTCAAGAGGGTAGGCAGCCAGGCCATGGAGACTCGCTGTCCCAAGATAAGACAGATAAGATGACTTGGGGGTAGGTTCAACCACACACCTACTACAGTCTCTTATAGCCTGTGAAGTCACTACATCTAAAACTATGCAGCTAGAAAAAAGAAAAATCAGAGCTTGGAGGTGTAGCTCAGTGGTATACACCACTTGCCTGGCTTCCATCCCCAGTATAAGCAAAAACCAATGATAGCACCAATAATATATCTATTTTCACTGGCATGGAGAATACTCAGTGCTATCACAAGAAGGTATACAGAACAAAAGAGATGTGAATCGTCCCCAACCCGTCGCTGTGGGAAGGCTAAGCTTGTTCCCTCTTGGTCTGAGCCTAACAAGCAGCACTGACTCACAAGGGCTGAGCAGCAGCTCAAGCTCATGAGGGTCTGTGGATGACAACCATTCTCAGGCCAGCTGAGATGTTAGAACATCTTCCCTTAGGCACAGGTGTCTCCAGGAAACCTCTTCAAAGTACTTGCCCCTGCTTCTCAGAGGGGCCCCATTGAGGGTCTAGCCCACCACAGCAGGCAGACAAATCGCAGCATGGAGTCCCTGCAGAACAGTGGACCTGTGTCCACAACCCACTGCTGGACTCCAGGAACAGACCCTTCCTCAGGACTTTCCCATTTCTGATTAAGTGATACAGGAGATGTTCTACTGACAAAGAGAAAGCAGTGGAAATGACAGATAGCTGGCCTGGAGATATACAGGGGGCAGCTCTTTGTCAAGGGTGCTTCCGCAGTTTATCTACAAGTGCTGATACGGTGATTTCTGGAAGAAACACAAACACCACCAAAGTTATGGATAAGAACTGGCCCCGCAGACATAACGGGGTACTCACATCAGAGCTAGGCAGCAGCGCTCTGTGTGGGACAGGACGCTCAAACAGCTTTCCCAGCGTCCCATGGCCAGTATAAGGATCTGGCCTGTGGGGTGGAAAGAAATAGAACAACAGAAAGTCATCAATGAAGGAAAACCAGGTGCCGCTGAAACATAACTCAAAAAAAAATTTTTTAACAAGTTTCTTTCCAGCTATGCTGTCTGTGAGTAACAAACTGGAGGGAAGACTGGGAAGGACCAATCTGGGGACACAAGCCAAGACTGTTGGTGGCTCAGAAGCAGGAAGTAGCCAGAGCCAGTCGCTAACCAGATGCTAACCAGAATTGGGGGTAGTAGAGGGAGACAGTTGTCCAGGTGGTGGCTGGACCCTGTCCAGACTTATAGATGGAAGCCCATCATGGCTTAGGTCTAGATTGTACAGTTCTCTCTTGCTCTAGTGCCAGGTGGTTCCTAAGCAGAGGAAAAAGCAGAAGAAACACTACATAATGAACCTTGAAATATGAAGGTCAGGGAACAAGTGCCAAGAGGCACAGATACTGGAACTCCAGAAAAGCCACCAGAGAAGGGGCAGTCAGGGCCCAATCAGCACGCAGGGAGACAAGGCAGAAACAACAGAACAATCTAAGGGGAGATCTGGCAGGTGTTCTCGACATTGGCCTTGCTCTCCACCAGGGCCTCTTGAGCAAAGAGTCTGGAGGTGAGAAAACACCTGGCACAGTGCAGAAGGAAGGGCCTACAACAGGGGCAGGTGAGTCAATAGA
The DNA here is from genome assembly GCA_028658305.1 of Pachyuromys duprasi. Classification (NCBI taxonomy): domain Eukaryota; kingdom Metazoa; phylum Chordata; class Mammalia; order Rodentia; family Muridae; genus Pachyuromys; species Pachyuromys duprasi. The sequence continues at coordinate 2,549,344 of CM053754.1, forward strand.
CTACAACTGCCTAACACACACACACACACACACACAGGCACACACACAAGGAGGAGGGGGGGGGGAAGGAGCAAAACCATGGTGGAAGCACCAAGCAACCGCTAGTCATGGATTTCCCCCAGACTGTGAAGTAACAAGAAAGGATTCCTTCCTCCTAAGACTATTAGTTGGAGGAAAGAACAAAAACAAAACAAAACAAACAAACAAACAAAAAAACTTCAAATGGTATAAAGCAAAGTAAGGACACTCTACACCATGTGTCTGTGAAGAAACAGTGGGTCCAGCTGGGCCTGGAGGGAGCCTCCGGCTTCTGCCTTCTACAGATGCTTCTACAGATGCATCCACAAAAGGGTGTTTTCATAAGGAGTCACCCATACAGATGCTGGAGAGGGGTGCCCTTGCTACCCACACAAACACTTACTTGTGTAGACCCCAGCCCATCACATTCTTATGACACGCTTAATTCCATTTCATCGCTAGTCATTTTCCTCCTGAGGCTATTTTGGCTGCAAGATAGATTCTAACGAAATAACAGGGATTTGACAAATAGGAAAGATGCTTAAGGATGGGTTTATGGTAATCCTGCCAAGCTAGAAAGCTGTCTAGATAGAGTTCAGCACATGAGTGAGGTAAGAAGCAAGGGGGGGGGGGGAGAGAAAGAAAAACATGAAAGTCAGCCTCTATGTCCTCAAGATGCATATACACAAATCCACATATACACATATACATGTGCACACACATGCCCTCATACATATATCTGTGTGTGTACATGTGGACACATGCATTCACACATTCATATGCACGCAGTCACACCTACACCCACATAAAAAAAAGTAAAGGCGGTAGGCCGAAAGCGGAGTGAGCGGTGAATTCAAACTCTCCTTGAGCTATGAGCTGTATTTACCTATAGAAGTCCATGGCTGCTAAGGAGGAAGAGGGACTGGTTCACAGTGGTGCCTGCAGGAAGCCGTAGAGACTGCTTTTAAATCAAAATGTGATTTTTAGAATTTTTCTTTATTTAATAAAACTTAAACTTGGCTACCCCAAGGAAGTCCCCAGACTGATTTTAGGGTCCACACTGAGTACAGAGGCTCCCCAGACAAGGTGCATCCTTGGATCTATTCTATGCCCTACCTGCCTCAGGTCCAGAAAGGATAAGGTGAGTGATGGCACCTGGGCCCGGGCAGCAGGCTCTCTGAGGCGGAATGTGAAGATGCAGGAGAGGTCAAACTTTAGAGTTCTCAGGTTTGAGGTCAGAATGGGCAGGCATCCTTATGGGGGTTAGACTGTTAACCTGCTAACGATACAACTACTGCTTTGTTTGCTGGGTTTTAATTTGTCTTTTCCTTTTTTTCAGTGCTGAAGATCAAATCCAGTGCTCCTATCTTGCTACACAAGTGCTCGACTACTGAGGTGTGCCCTCACCCACACCCTTTTTGAGAAAGGATCATGCTAAATAGCCCAGGCTGTCCTCAATCTCATGACCCTCCTGCCTCAGACTTCTGGATACTGGGATTCCAGACTGGCCCAACTTGACCTTTTCATTTTTTTAACCTTTGAGAGTACCGTGCTACCACGGCAGGATGGCGTCTGGAAAGCCCTAGGGAGGTACTGCCTAGCCAAGACATGCCACCTACCTTATGTCCGCCCATCCCATATCTACTGCTCTCAGAGGACAATCAGGAGCAGGACAGGGGGCAAGTGGAGTGAGACAGAGTCCACAGTCCCTGCTCATCAGCAGCTTGTGGTCTGGGTTAGAGCCAGACGCTCACCTGCCTTTACAACACCCAGCTAACATGGGTCAGTACCACCCTGTAGGCCATCAATGTGCTTAGAAAAGTTCATAGCATCCCATGGAAGAGATGGGTTATACTGAACTACCCAGGACCGCACAAGTATCCAGCCTAGTATTCCCAGAGCTCAATGCACAAAAGGGCATTTTTCACCCACACACTCACACTCTACACCAGGTGTTATTTAATTTAACTCTCAACCCTCTCTTTCCAAGGATTCCCCCACCCCACCTGCAGGGTTTCTCTACATAGATCTAACTATCCTGGTACCCACTAAGTAAACCATGCTGGCCTCAAACACACAAACACATTCTGCCTCTGACTCCCAAGTGCCACCATACCCAGCTCAAGGTTATCCTTTGGCAATAAATACACTGTATGTACCCAGCTCATTTTTTAGATCAAGGACTGATTTCCCTAATAACTGGAGATGTTTGCAAATACAGTGGCTCTTTAAGGCATTACCAGGGCTGAGGTGGGTGGCCACCAGCATTTCATGGCAGGAGGTGGGAATGAAACCCAAATCCTAAATTCAACCCCAACAATCAAGTTCCCCACATAAGTCACCAGGAAGCACACCAGGGTTCAAGAGTGTGTCATGGAATTCTCCAGAGGAAATATGCAAGCTGGAAGGATGCCTTATTGGGGGAGGTCTGGGTAGGAGGATGCAGTGAGCAGACATCAATGTCTCGCCCATCAAACCAGAGCCTGTAGCCCACTCCCCGATAGAACTGAGCAAAGCAGACCCTCTGTTGCCATCCCCCCTCCAATGTGGACCCCACCACGGGATGATGTGGGGGAAGCTGTTTCCAGTGTCAGGGACGTGTGGGTTCCTAACATAAAAGGAGACAGGGAATTTGCTGTCCCGATCAGAGCAAGCCTCAGCAAGCCAGGTGCGGGGAGGATCAAAGCAGGAGAGCCACCTCCCAGCTAATCCCCGCCAGGAATGCATCCTCCCCAGCATTGTTTTCTTCTCTTACCTACAGGCAAGAGGTAGGGCTCCCAACCTGACACTCCACACAGGGTCCTGCACCCCCCACGCTGGCAGGTCTGGACGCCCCACCTTCCCCAGACTGTCCATCAACCCCACTTCAAAGGGGCCCGACCCGGTGCCTCCAATATTGAACTGATGCAGGTGCTCTGAGGTGAAGAAAGGGGCTGGTTTCCACTCTGGGCTGATTAGGGTTGAGTCCCTCGCCTGCTTTCACCTTCTGAACATTCCAACTAGTTCCCATTTCCTCTACTGAAATAACAACAAAAACCTGAAACAAAACAGTTGACAGCTCCTGGTGATGTCGAAGGACCTAGTGAAGCGGGGGTGGGGGGTGGGGGGTGGCCTTAATACTGTTTAGTGGGGACACTGAGGCAGGACAGGGAGACACCAGCCACTCATCTCCTCTGGTTGTAGCTCTCCAGCCCCTCACCCCCGCCCCCACTCACTCCTCCACCCCTGTGCTGACCAAGACTAGCACATTTTTGGTGCATCTTTGATAGTGTGAGTGTGGGACCACAACAGAGCTGCTGAGGGATAAAAAGACAACCGGAATAGTCTCAGCCCCTGCCATGCCATGCCGGCACTGGTAAGACCCTGATTGTAATGGATTGGTTCTAATCACCAATGTGGCAAGTAGGTAACGACATCACCTTTTAGGTGCCTGGAGGGGACTATGGCTTTGCAAACAGTGTGTTTCTACAAGGTGCATACACCTAATCAGGCACCCGAAAGAGGGGAATCTGGAATTATCACAGGAAGAAGCCATAGAGGGAAGGAAGGGGGCGGGGAAGGAGGGAGATGTGAAGAAGGAGGGAAGCCAGGAGGACGTCTGCAGAATCTTGCTCTTCCATTCCATGCAGGAAAGTTTCCTATGATCGCCCTTCTCTGCCAAGGTAATGAACATCATTGCTTTTCTCTAAGGAAGCAGACACTTCCACTTCTCTGGAACAAATAGGTCCGTTACTGTGAGAATGAGCCACTAGGAAGTTGGGGTGGGGGCTCTCCCTTGTGCAAGCACAAACTTGCTCTCCATGCTGTGAAGGAGGTCAAGCCCCTCAACAGAGGCAGCGTGAGATCACAGACTTCCAGCCTCCAGAACAACTAGCCACAATAAAGCTCTCTTTTCTATCAACTACCAGCAACCTAACAATGGGGAGGTGACAGGCTGGAGCATTCCTGTCAGGCGTGCAGGGATGGCAAGGTGACAGGTTGGACCTCCCTGTTGGGTGCTGGTGAGCTTCCCTCACCAAGGCTTCCACTCTGAGAACTGTCAGAGCCCTCCATCTCGGTCCACTGTATGTTGCCACACAGGCAATTCAGCTGACCTGCCCTCAGGGGCCTTTAGCACCCTGACATCCTATGTCACCACCCGCGTCTGCCAGGTGCTCCAGATAGAACCGCTGCCTCCCACTCCCCCCTGCTTTGGTTTTTCTCTCCTTCCCTCTGGCTTTCTCTCTCAGAGAAACCGGCAACCACCAGGCTCCTCTTCCTCTTTTCCTCCACTGTCCCACTGTCTCTCCACCGTCTCTCTGTCTCTTTTCCTTCCCCCAAATAAATCTCTTCTTATCAGATCTATTGTGTGTTTGGCATAGTTTTAAAATATATCTTAACATCCACCCATCCTTCTATCCCTGCCTAGCGTGCTGCTCACTGCACGCTTTCTTCATCAGGAAGCAATGGGAGCAGGTTAAAAACTGCCATGCTGGTCTTTCTGACACAGACACTACAAGGGGAGTGTCAGCAAACAAACACTGACCTCCAACCAGAGCTGGCCCCTGTCCCCAGCTCTCAAACCGCAGTCACTCTTTCTCCGAAGGTGTCTAAAAGGTGCTGGGTTCCTGTCTCCTCATTCCAAGTCGAAAGCCCATCATCACCATACACAGATAGAGCCAACCCTATCCCAGAGATCAAGGGATGAGCTCCATCCCCGACACCCTATCCCAGCACTGCAAGGGCCAGCCCTGAGTCTGCGCATTTGCCAGCCATCCTGCAAAAGGGCTTCTATACATTGCTTCTGTGATCAGGACATTCATGTCTCCTCAAAGCCCACAAACTGAAACCTAACCTCCAAGATGGCAGTATTTTGAGGTTGAGAACCCAGGTGTCCAGGCCATGAAAGTGAAGGTCTGATGTCAGGGTCAGTCTCCTTAGCAAAGAGCTCATGGGTCCTTCTATAACGTGGAGCCATATAGAAAGTGTCCTCTGTGAAGCAGAAAGTGGATCCTACCAAACAACATACTAGCTTGCAGAAACGTGCACCAAACACCACTCTTTTCCTTGTGTGTATGATAGGTGATTTATTTCTAAGGTAAATGACAGCAGGGCTAACAGATAAAACCTCATCGTGGCCCATGACACCTGACAATCCAATGCCTTCCGTGTGTTTGCCAACAGAACTTCTAGGCTTCATTTCATGCTAGCTGCCCTGCTTCTCCACCTCCAACGCCAATGTCTAGGTCATCTAATGGATCATTCTTAGCAAAGTGTGTTCATGGCCTCATTCTGGGCTTTTACACTCTTTCTAATTAGCTTCCCATCAGAACTCTGCCCTTCCAAGGTAGGTATAAGAACCTCCATTTCTCAGTACCATAGCCAACTCCTGAGCTGTACAGAGCAGTGTCCCTTCTGAGGTTCAAATCACGCCATCTTATTGTTTGGTGGACTGGAGACAGTACCTAAACTTCCATGTGCTCAGTGAGGATCCCAAAGACAGCCAGGAACGTCACAGGGTCAGGTTTGAGGCCAGCAAACATGTGACACCGTGCAATACTGCATGACCCCATGTGACACCATGTGACATATATATACAGCAAGACAGGTCAAACAGGGGCATCAGTGTCCCTGCAGAAGGACCTTGTGAGCTTGGCCTCCAAGGTTTGCTCAGGGATAGTTAGGGCCTTCCTGGTGTGACTTCATTTCAACACGTAGCTCTGTGAGAAAGCTGAGGCACACCTGAAACAGTTACTCAGTGTGTGCCAACACTAACCGGTGCATGGTGTAGTCACATAGCAAGACTTTACCCTGAGTCCACCAATCCCTGACCTTCCCTGGGCTTCGCCATCTTCTCGCAAAGGTTTGCTTTCCTTCTGCATGTGTTCCTTAAAACATTTTACTCCATACACTTTTAAAGTCATCTTCGGAACTTGGCAGGGTGTTAAAGCAGGAACAGGAGTTAAAGATTCTGAGGACCTGCTGGAAGGTGGTGGGGCAGACCTTTAATCTCAGCACTTAGGAGGCAGAGGCAGGCAGATATCTGAGTTCGAGGCCAGCCTGATCTACACAGAGTGAGCTCAGGCCAGCCAATGCTACACAGAGAAACCCTGTCTCAAAAAAAATTTTTTTCTGAGGGCTTGGGACTAGAGAGGAAGTAGCAAAACACATAGGAACGAATACTGACCTGTGACTATTGTGCACACACATACACACACACTGCACAGCGGGTGGGGTTAAAGCTAATCTTTTTTTAAAGGCATAGACGCTGTGGGCTACATCACTGACTTGGAGATTGAAAACACATTCCCAGAGCTAAGTGAGTGGTTAAGAGTCCTTGTTGCTCTACCAGAGGACCTGTGTTCAATCCCTGGAACCACGGCAGTAGTTTTGCCTCTATCTATAACACTAGCTCCTAAGGATCTGATACACATTCTGGCTCCTACTAGCACCCCCACAAATACACAGATAAACACAGATGCTCAAGCATGAATACACATACACACACAACACACACATGAACACGGGTGCACACACACAAAAACCAAATAAATCCACTTTTTGTTTGTTTGAGTTTTATTGTAGGGGGAGTCAGGATATTACTATGTGGCCTTAGCTGGCCTAGAACTCACAGAGATCCACCTGCTTCCACCTTGCCTGGCCTAAAATAAATATTTTTCTTTTCTTCCTCCCCCTCCCCTTATTTGTATGCACTGTTTAAAACGTTCAATGTCCCCAATCCTAAGGGCTACCCACCTGCCCTGTAGCAAAAGCACGATGAATAGTTTCTTTGCAAACACTGCAGGGTTCCAGAAACAGTCCAGAGCAGATTCTATCCCCCTGGGCCAAGGACTGGTTCAGACTCTTTTTCTACGTCTAAAGTATGCAAACCAAAGGAATCTTCTCAGACCTCACAGCCTCCATCCCAGCTTCTAGATCCGTACCCAGGTACCCAGAGAGCCACCATCCCAGAGCCACAGCCCTAGACACATTCTTGCTGCTCAGACTCTGAGCACCATTTTTCAACAACAACCATTCAGGCAAGCATCAGCTAACAGTATGTGCCTAGGGACCCAAGAGACACCCTTATGCATTTGTTTCCCCTCTGTGTATCTTGGAGACCCCTTCTTGAAATACAGGACTAAGACATGGCCGCAGTCAAGGCCAGTGGGCACCATCCCAAACCAAGCTGCACTCCCGATGCATGGGTCCCTGAGCAAGCAACTCCAAACACAGTACACAGGGATCAGGAGCAACAGGGAAGCATGGAGTTCCCTCTTACCTGGGGTCCCCTTAAAGGCTCTCAAACCTAAGCTCAAATTCTACATGAAAATTTGAATGAATTAGCGAGAGCAAAGATGTACAGCCAGCCCCAACACTGAAATATTCCAAAATCCCTCCATTGAAAGCTCACTCCACACTCCCTCCCAACTTCTGATTGTTATGATAAAACACCATGACCAAAAGCAACTCGGGAGTGTTTCCTTCAACTTACAGCTTATTGTCAAGTACAAAGCGAAGTCACATGTCTGATAAGCAAGGACATGAGTTGCTATCACCCCTTACACATACTGGGTGGTGATTTCAACCCTGGAGTAAGAAGTTGAGCTGGAGGCCACAAGAGCCCCGCAAGGGAGCCTGCCAGGTATCCAATAAGAAGAGAAGCCAAGAAAATTATAATCACCAACAGCACACCAAACAAGCATTGGTTGAATTGGGAATGAAAAGCGAATGCAAACTGTATTTCTAATCTGTTTTAACAAAAAACAAAACAAAACAAAAACACCAGAAGTTACGAACAGTACAAATAAAAAGCATCTTTAGAGATATGGGGAAGTAAGTCACAAGCTCCTGGCTGGTGGCCCAGTGAGGGGTGGTGCAGAGCTCACGGGGAGGGCTGAGGTGTGGCCTCTGCTACCAGGAAGATCCTCTCTCAGGGGACATTGTTCCCTCCGCTCAGGAGACCTGGCCTTCTCACTACAGACTGCTCTACCTCTCCAGAATCAACCATCTGTTTAGCATCAGCCATGTGCTGACGATGCCCCATCAGCTGAGACTATAAATAAAAGCCGTCAAGTCAGGAGGTTTTCCCATACTGATGTGCCATCCAGCTTTCTGAATCTTGTTCTTTTCTACCTCAGTCACCGACTCTAGGTAAAACACAGGCCTGGGACAGGTAGTGAAAGCGGCAGATAGATGGCTGTTTAGGATTTCTGTAAAATGCCACAGGAAACACATATTCTCTCTCTCTGGAAGCAAGGAACAGCAAGCGGTTGGCAGCCTCCTGAGAGGCCTGACAACTGAAAGACACAAGAAAACTCCTTACGGGCTGTCGAAGGACGGAGTTCCTTTGCTCAAACCAAGCCGGATGTCCAATTGCTTTGGCCCATTTGAGTTATATAAATCCACAAACGCTCATTAGACCTAAAGAACACTTAGCATCCCTAAGGAGAAGCCAACTGTCCAGCAAACCCAAGATAATCCCCAGTGAAGATTCCTCGGCTACATCAAGATACACAAGTGCTCAAACATCAGGGCAGCCAATGCTGTTAAAGGAATTGTTTAGATACAATTAACACTTCATTGGCAAACTCTGATTAAAGCACTTGACCTTTTACAATGTAGGGTCTCATCTAATCAGGTGAAGACAAACAACAACAACAACCAAACAAACAAACAAAACCACACACCTAGTCTCCAGAAAAAGTGATTCTGTCCTCAGATAGTTTCAGACACAACATTGCAACCTCCAGGGCTGCTAGAACAGCCAGGCTTCCAAACAGGCTCACGCCCATAATCCCAGTAATTGGGAGGCTGAGGCAAGGAAAATGGCTGCAAATCTGAACACAGACTGAAAAACAAAGCTCTTTTTTTCTTCTAGCTTTTCCAGCAGATTTTAGACCTGCCAGACCTCAGAATTATGAGATTTGTTTATATGTGACTGGACAGATGGACAGATGGACAGTCCACAGTACAGAGCAGCTCCTTGGACGAGTTTTTGACTGACAATGGTGTAAGAGCAACATATACCAAACAGACACTATCCTGAGACCTAAGGGTTTGGATCTGTTCCTGGGCCAGCAATATATGGCTGCAGCACTCTCTCCTGATACTGGGCAACAACAGCTCCAGTAGCTTCAGGATCAAGAGGGAGGGACACCAATAATCCACAGGGACACAGTGGCATTCAGTAGGCTGGGCTGATTAAACATATTTGCAACTTACATTTTCAATTTAAGGTGGCTTATGGCGTAGTCCCACCATTAAATCATGGAACATCTGGATATGAAAATCTCCTGATGGTTCTGTTTGCATGGAAACCCTAATTGACGCTCGGTGTAACTAAGCACCCAGCTGTTTCCTCCTCTGACCCCCACGGCACCTCCCGCTCTGTGGACACAACCCCTTCTCATGGAGTGGCTCATGTTTCCCTCTGAGCACCAACTGCTAAGCGACTTGGCTACTTCGGGAAGGGCTGCTCCCTGTCTCCCACACTAATGAAGGTCAAGCCTCCAGATACGCAGAGCTCTCACTTTATAAGCAAAATGCTTTAAGAGGAGGAAGGGAGGGATGTCAGGGTTAAATAGAAACAAAGGTTGAAAACATGCACTGGCCACACTGCTGTGTTTCCTAACCTTGAGCAGGAGTTAAAATTAGGGGTTCAGTGAACACTGAGTGTGAGAACGGCATGCAGGTGCAGCATTCTCCGGGCAGACCCTCCAAGAGCCCTGGGTGATAGTGTGGTGCTGGCGGCCTGTGAAGGAGACAACTGGAAATGTAAAGCTCCTAGGGCTTCAATGAACATCACTCATCTGGATGAGCGGTTCTCCACCTCACCAGCCAATCCTGAGAGTCTGATGCAGTTCTGCAATGCAACCCAGAGCTGGTGATTCTAATAGTTACCACTGTAGTACTGGCTACACACTTGAATTTCAAAACCACAGGCTCTTCCTCAGCACAGGGAGCCAGCTGGTTGCTACAGCTGAGAGATAAGCACACGGAAAGTATCTGTCACATCATTTGGAAAGCAAGCACATTACCCCACCATCCAGGTGTGCTTCTCTGAAGCACTTCAGAGAACCATTACAGAGAATGACATAAATGAAAGCAGAGAAGAGGCTGGGAAAACAGCCCTCGGTAAAGTGCTACCCACACTGGCTAAAGGAAATTGATCTTGAACCTCAGAACCCACAAGATAAAAGTCCAGCAAGGAGGCATGCATCTGAGGCCCATCAATGGGGAGGAGAAGGCAGGCCAAGGCATGGGGCTCCTTGGCCAGCCAACCAGCCTAAGCAGCAAGCTCTACATCAATGAGAGAGCCTGTCTCAAAATTGAGAGACAGCTCAGGTTAAGTGCACTGACTGCACTTGCAAAGGACCAGAGTTCTCAGCACTCACATGGTAACATGCAACCATCTGGAACTCCAGGGTATGCAACGGCCTCTTTAAACCTCCTCAGGCTCAAGGCATGTACATAGTGCACACACACACACACAGATATAAAACATCCGTACACACAGAATAAAAAATAATAAATCTTGTGTATGAGAGAGAGAGAAGAGAAGAGAAGAGAAGAGAAGAGAAGAGAAGAGAAGAGAAGAGAAGAGAAGAGAAGAGAAGAGAAGAGAAGAGAAGAGAAGAGAAGAGAGAGAATGCAAAGGTGTACCTGCAGAGGTTAGAGGAAGGTGTTAGATCCCAGGAGCTGGAGATACTAGTAGTTGTGAGCTACTGAAGTGGGTGCTTGGGACAGAACTTTGGTCCCCTGGAAGAGCAGTTCATGACCTTAACCTCTAGGCCAGGGGTTCTCAACCTTCCTAACGTTACAGTCCTTTGATACAGTTCTCCATTAGTGGTGACCTCCAGCCATAAAATCATTTTTGTTGCTATTTCATAACTGTAATTTTGGTATTATTATGACTCTTAGTGTAAATATCTAATATTCAGGATATCTGATATTCAACCTCTCCCCAACAGGGTCAAGACCCACAGAACTAGGCCTTCTCTCCAAGCCCCACATAAATAAGTCCTTAAATAAACAAACAAAAAGCCAAGATGGCCAGCACCCAGAAAACAACACACAAAGTTGATTTATGGCTTCCACCCTTGTGCGTACAAAAAAACACACAGACACACACAAAGAAAAGGCAAACGGAATATATGCAATAAATAATACTGGTCCACATTGCTCTTTAGGTAGATGAGCTTGCTATGCAAGTAAAATGGATTAGTAAGCAAAGGTCTGTTTGGAGACAGCTGGTGTTTCTAAAGAGCTGGCATGGTGGCACACCCCTTTAGCGGCAGCACTAGGGAGGCAGAGGCAAGCCAGTCTCTGTAAACAGAGGCTGCCCGCCAGCCAGACTACACAGTGACACATGGTCAGAGAGAGAGAGAAAGAGAGAGAGAGACTCAGATTCCAGTAACAGTGAAAGGCTACCATTTCCTAGCCTTCAACGTAGTAACAGGTTCAAACAGACATCATCCTTGGGTGTTGTAACCACTGAGCGAACCTGGGCTACATACAAGCCTCTCTTAAAACAAAACTAAAACAAACAAACAAACAAACAACAACAAACCAGCTAGGTATGGTGGCCTACTCCTGTAATACCAGCATTTGCAGAGGCAGAGGCAAGTAGATGGCTGTGAGTTTGAGGCCACTCTGGTCTATAAAGCAAGTCCAAGGCAGCCAGGGCTACACAGAGAAACCCTGTCTCAAAAAACCACACACACACACACACAAACTAGAAAAAAAGAGAGAGATAAAAAAATAAACTAAATCTGATAAATGACAAAAAAATTAGTAGATAGAAATGAAGTATACATAAAAATTCACAACTTAATTCTTTAAGGTTTTCTAAAAATATGAATATTCCAAAACAAAAAATGGGTGAGAAAAGTTTTTTCAGTTACCATTGACTAAACCAGTCGGCTCTTCATTGCAATTTTTTTTT
>CM053754.1:2561387-2577381 GCA_028658305.1 Pachyuromys duprasi
GACAGGAGACAAGGCCAACACTGTTGGTCAAAAAACAGGAGACTGGTTTGACTTGGCCCTGTGGTCCAAGAGTCACTCCACTGGCTGAAGTTAGAGAGATCTGACAGGGCCAGTGTGCTCCCACCATCATCTGTCACAAGCCCCATGTCAGATTCTGGTGCCCAGGACACTCAAGGAAACCATGAAAACAGGGCAGAGGAGCAGGGGCCAGATGCATCTCTGGCAGAACTAGGGCTGTGGCTGCCCTGTCTGGAAAAGTAAGAACAGCTTGAGGGGCATCCAGGTGATTCTTTAGCCTCCAAGCCTCCTTGTGAGAGTCTTTGCCGGCCAGGCCTGGTGGCGCACACCTGTATTCCTAACACTCTGGGAGGCAGAGGCAGACAGATCTCTGAGTTTGAGGCTACCCTGGTCTACACAGAAAAACCCTGTCTCAAAACAAACAAATAAGAGTCTTTCACCACAGGTACCTCAGCAAGACCTACCTAGCCCCAGAACATCCCTCAGAGCCTCTGACTGGATGGCTTGGCTTAGCCTTTAAGAACTTGATGGGTGGCTTAGCAGCATGTATCAGCCCCAGGAGAGATGGGGACCAAGGCCCTGGCCCTGTGAGCCACAGCCAGCAAGCCACGGATTTCAGGGGAACTCAGTATAGCCAAGGAGGCCTGGGTCTAAAAGAAGCAGTATCCGGCAGCTCCTCCAATGTCTGTCCAAGCCTGCTCGGTGTCTCCATGTCTGCTCTGCAGGGCTCAAAGTGTCTCGGACACAGCCACATAAAGGAATGAGGGGTGGGGAGAGTTAAAGAACAAAGAAGGAAGCGAATGAGTCTCAAGGTCCATGGCCCCTCGACAATAAGGTCTGCTGCTGCCTCCACCCCAACGTACAGGTCTGCCATTCGCCCCGCCAATCCCAGGCAGTCCAGCTGCCACTGATCCAGTCTCTCATGCAGCTAGGCACAGAACAGTGTGTGGTGGAAACCTGGGCAAGAAGGCAGGAGCTCAGGCCACGGGACAGCACTGCAGCCATGCGCTTGCACCAGGGTCAAGGCTGAGCCCAGCTGATTGGCACAGCGGCCCTGAAGAGGCTGCATCCTCTGAAAAATGTCAACGGAATCAGGCAGGGACAGGACGATGTGTACTGGGACGCTATCTTCCACCCCGGGGGTGAACACAGCCCACAATGCCATGGGCAGAACCACCTGCTGTCACCTCACTGGAGCAGGCTAGCTGTTCCACTTCCAGGCACCAGTGGCTTCATTCTACAGACCCAAATACCTCTGCAAAATCTGGCAGTGTGTGTGGTCCTGAATACAGGATCCATAAACACAATTTGGGGTAGCCTCAACAGAACACTGATAAGTGTGGGAGGGGGGAACCCCAGCTTCTTAAGTAGGCTCTGCTGGATGCCTGGCATCTCTGGTGAACAGAACCTTTACTTAAATGTAACAAGGGGTTACACATTTACTGGTGGGTCTGTTTACAGACTGGGACTCATTTTGATGAAGACAAAGGAAATAATTCTTGCCACTTTACTGTATGCATCTCAGGGAATCTGCCCCCATTCACCATCCAGAAAGAACAATTCTTTTGTGCTACCAGCATACTCAAGTACTGGCTTTGTATCTGCAGTTCACAACAGGGGGCCTTACATGCATTCCTCCCAGGCATTTGCCATCAACTTTCACTGAGACGGTAACTGAAAACGTGGCTTATTTCCAAGACAGTAACACCAGGAGAGATCCCCAAATCTGTAAAAAGTACAAACTACTCTTTTGAGTGTTAAAGACATACATTGCAAAGCAAAACCCCAAGGATGACCCTGGGAACATTTAATGAAACCCTGGGAAAATGTGCAAGTTTGTGCTTATTTGCCCAATTTCCTCCCTACTCCCCGGTCCCCCCCCCCTCCCTGGTCCGTCCCCCCCCCCCGGTCCCTCCCCCTCCCCATTTCTTGTAAAGATAAGCCAGTTCCCAGCTGGGCACAGAACCACCAGGGCATCCCACACACATTCATGCAAAGCATGTGGCCAAAGCCCCTGAGTTAGGTAATGCCTGGCCCAAGGACACAAAGCTATCTCTTAACTCCTTCCTTTTTTCAACTTATCAAGTTGAGGGGAAAAAAAAAAAAGAGCCCATGGCCTTGGTTCTTGTCCTTGAAGTTCAGTGAGAAGACAGAGATCAAACATGGTACCAGCCACTTCTCAGGGTGTATCAGAAGGAGGCCCTGCTGCTTCAGTCTCAGGACACACTCATGTAGACTTGTGACAGACAGCATGCCCCTTAGCACAGGCTGGAGGGGCAAGGCTAAGCAAGTTTGACAGACCTTGCAGGCAGCCCAGCCTGATCAGTTGTGGGGTGCCGGGTATGGCACTGTCCCGATTACAAAAGGCTTCTTTGGGCACAATGCTCTTCCCATGAAACAATTGTATTAGAGGAAAGAAAGGCCATGGGTGTGCCCTTAGCTTTTATACAGGAAGGTCCTTGGGTGCTGAACACCAGACAACCCCTAGGCAAGACCCAGGGCAGCACAGGGCAGAGGCAGGTGTGAAAGCCACCTTCTTCCTGCAAAGTCTCCCCTGCTCCATGTCACCTCCAGAACAAATAGGCCCGTTTGTCCCCAGCAGCTCCAGGCTGAGGCCCTCCTATTTGCACAAAACCATCTGGTACCACAGGAGCCAGAGAACTGATGTTCTCAGGGCACGTGGGTCTGACAACAGGCAGAACGTGGCAGAAACAACGAAAGGGCAGACAGTAATTCCAGAGGTTAAAGGGACACGGGACAATAGAGATCACGCTCAGCCGAAAGTCCTGTCAGCTCAGCTCCGCCCACCCTCCCGGCTCATCCTGGCACCGAGAACGGAAGCCCAGTCTGCCTGGAGCTGGGCTAGGCTGGCACAGCTGAACTCAGAGGCCCCAGCTGGACATTTACCAACAGTCCCAGCCACAAAACACCCACAGGGCCAAGGTCAGCACTAATGCTGCAGTGCATGTCCAGCTCCATTGGAGCACTGCTGGTCACAGGTGTCTGAGTTCACCCAGGAAGGCCCCAGAACCAGGACAAGTGAGCCAGTACATGCTCCAGGGGGCAGGCATGCAGAGCCTGGAGCTAGACTCCAGCCCATGGGAGCCACTTCTACACGAACTTTGTTAGGGCTATGTGCAAACTTAGAGGGCACCCAGCTGCTCAGCCAGCAGTAGCCCTCGAGAAGTTGGGGGTTTCCAAAAAGAAGCACTGACAAGAACCACTTGCAAATCAGCCCTGAAGCTGAGGGACCAGGCTGTGTTGGTCATCACCATGGGCACTCGGTGAAGCCATTCCGGCCACTCCCGTAAAGACAATGCGAGCACACAGCATACTTAGAAAGGTGGGGGCAGCTTTTTAAAAATTGTCTGCAATTACTGCACACAAGTACACTGTGCCTCTAAAATGGTGCCTCTGAAAATTAGTATACTAGTCAGGAGAAGGAAGTAGTGATGTGTCACAGTGAGCGTTCTCATGTAGACGCGTTCCAGAGTGAGAATCGTGCACCTTCGATCATTCTGTTAATTTAGTCATCTCTAACAAAATGCCTCACAAGAGCAATATGTGTGTGCTGATGACCCGTATTTTTAGATTACTTCTACTAAAAATAGGGGTGTGGCCGAGGGGAGGGGGAGTTAAAAGAGTGAGACAGCCCCTGCGTGTTCCGGGGTACTCACCAGCTCAGTTTCTTAATAGTCACAAGCTGGTTAGAACTAAGCTCTTGCTAAAGGAGTATGAGAAAGGTCTCTGAAGACCTTACAAGGAAATAGAAGTGCTTTGGAGACATGAGGCTATGTGCCATATTGGTTCACAGTGGACCCAAAGAGACAAGACTCACTAGTACAGTTTGCGTACAGTTTGAGCGTGTTCCTCACATGCTGGAAGCTTGATTCTCTGTATGGAGGTAGAGAGGTACAGGACTCCCATCAGATACAAAGTCTAATAGAAAGTAGCCTACTGTTAATTGTATGTAATCCCAGAATGTGGGAGGAGTATCAGAAAGTCACGGACAGCCTCAGCTGCATAGTGGAAGAGGGCTAACTCGTTGAGGAAACCAACATGGAAACTTTGAGTTAGGTCTCCTGGGATTCTGAGCTATCAGAGAATAGCTGATTCACAATCCGGCTTCCTGTTTCAAGATGTGAACCGTCTCCCAGATGTGTTCGCACCACTGTGCTGCCATCCTCTATCAGACCCTCACCAGTATCTAAGGAGTATTAAACTTGCAATCTCCAAAACTGTTTGCCAAACAAACCTTATTTTTCCCAAAGTCAACTTGCCTCAGGTGTGTTGTTGCAGTAATTCTCAATTGACTAACACGCTCACTTATCTACCTCTCTTTCCTTATGAAAAAGTACTAGAGTCTAACCTGCCCAGCCTGACATTTCCTCCCACATCTCCGCCATCCCTTATGCTTCCTTTATGGGAAGAACATGATGAGGAACAGGCTTTCCACAAGCCAATAAGATTATGTCTGTCCTTGTTTTGCAGTCTGTACCCTCGAATCTCCACCTGCCACCCTAGGGATCTCTCATGTCCACCTTCTCTAAGGTCTCACCGCGCCCCTGAGATCAGTAGACACTGCTGCAAATTTTCAGGCCACATTACTGTTAACAGTTCAGGGAGCTGCCCTGCATTCCACCTCATTCTCCTAGTTGATGAGTAGAATCCTCTCTCCCTAGTCTTTCCATTCTCTATGGCCTTCTGCAATTTCCTTTGGCTACTGTAGTTGGTTGCCTTTAGGGGCTTGATCTACACTGTCCCTGTACCCATGTGGCCCCACTTCCTCAGCATCTTGAAAAGAAGCTAGAGTTGATCACCCTACTCCTGACCTCCCTAGGGCCCACTAGTACCTGGCCTAGGAGCCTAGAAAAATCTGGGAAAACATGAGGATGAGTGACTCTCCTCCTTCCAGAAGCTGACCAATTGTGCACATGTTCATGCTGGGAAAGGTGCTGGTAATTCCGGTTCAGTTTGATTCTGGTTCAGTGTGCTCCAAGTGGGGACGGAAGTCCATTTGTTGACACTCCTGACTTGGAACTGTGAATGCATTCTTAGAGGAAAAAAATTAACCAGCGCCAGCCATGCAAGTGTTATGGTTGTGCTCTTGCTGCTGGTCCCAGCAAGCTCCCAGTACTGATCAGAAAAGCTGCCTTCTCTCAGTGACTCTGGGACCTCCAGTGCTGTTCAACGAAGCCAAATCAGAGCAAGCTAGGCTCTGCGTTATTCCCTCCAAATCTCGGCTGAGGTAACCCTGTGTAATTGCATTCATAGATCATAAGTGCTGGCATGTGGTTCCCAGACGGAACCATTTATCCAAATTAAAACCATTCTCCTGAAACAGTCAGACCCTTTTAATTGAAAATAAAACCAAGCAGCCCTAAAGGCGCTTGCTCTCGCTCTCTTGCTCTCTCTCTCCTCTCTCTCAATGAAAGATATTCTTCCCTCTTTTTTCATTCCATTAATCACCAAATTTATGCAATCTGACAAAATAGCTTGGTTAGAAGCCTCCTTCATCCTGGTCTGCAGGCTTGGGTTTTATCCTGTCAGTGGTAACAAGAGCTTAAGGACAGTGGGTGGACAGTGAGAAGCCAGTGGTCATACAGAGTCTTAACTGACGTTTGGCCATGTCAAAAAACTCCAAAAAGCTGTGGTTGCTTCTGGGTGTCTAACAAAAGAACAGAAAGCAGGGACAATGCAGGCACGCTTACAGTAGCATTAGGTCTAATCACCCAAAGGTGGAGGCAGCCCAAGTGTCATTAACTGACATCTGGACCCGTAAGACATGGTGGATCCACACTGGAGTACTATTAAGCCTGGAGAATGAAGAAATGGCAGGAGAGAGGGAAGGAGGGAAAGAAGGAAAGCTGACATGCACTACAATATAGATGATCTTTCAAGGTATTATGCTAGATGAAATAATCCAGTCACAGAAGGAGAAAGGCTGGATGGTTCCACTTACAGGAAGACCAAAGAGCAGTCCAACTCATGGAGACAGGAAGAAAAATGGCAGTTTCCAGGAGCTGGGAGAGAGAAACAGGGAGCTAGTGTAGTTTTGCAAGATGCAAACTTCTGGAGACCCCTGGTTGCATAACCTTGTGAACGTACTAAAAAGCACTGAGCTGTAGAGTTTTAACAATTAAAATGCTGAAATTTATATCACATGGACTCTACCACAATGAAAAAGAAAGTTGGAGTTGTTTTTATCTCAAACCACTAGAAATCTTCCCGGGAACATGACTAGCTAGGGTCTGCCCAAAAGCCTACGTGCAAAAATACACATCAGTTATGACCAACAGACAGACAGATAAGCCCCACTAACCACAGTGTGCTCAGATACCGTCAACAGCAGTCCTGTTTGTGCAGTTATTTTCAGATTGGAAAATGCTTGTGCTGCCACAGTGTTTTTAAATGGAGGGTACAAAATAAAGCAAATAGAAGGATTTGAGCTTGGTCAGTCCAAACAGCACAGGAAACACAAGGACTTCAGAGCTTCTGGGACTTGCACCTTAGACATCCCCACAAGGGCCAGTTTGTCTTCCAGACTGTGAGTCTATTAGGAGTTGGTAGAACCTTCGGGAGATCAAGGGAGGAAGTTAGGTCCTTTGGGGTGTGTCCTTGAAGGAGATATTTAGGATCCTTTCTTGTTGGCTCTGTCTCCAGGTTGCCAGGAAGTGAACTCCCTCCCATGATGCTGCTCCCCTGCCGAAAGCCTATAAGCAAAGAAGCCAACTGACTATGGACCAAACTCTCTCACAGCGTAAGGCAAAATAAAATGTTCCTCTCTGTCACAGATCTTGGGTTTGTTTTCACAATGACAGAAAGCTGACTGACCAAGGACACTGAGCCAGGTCCCTTAGCATTTCCCTAAGCTTACCAAAGTCTACAATGATGGCAGGCTTTATAGAAACTTAGCCAAAAACCTGCTAAAACAAAACAAAAACAAACAAACAAACAAACAAACAAAAAAGCAAACCATCATGAGCTCAAGACTACAACTCAGGACAATTTAAAAATACATTACCAAACAGCCCCCTGCATGCCAGACCAGCTCCCACCCATAGGCAACGCTTGTCTTCCCTCTGCCCCTGGGCACCTGACTCAACAGGTGTTTCCAGAGGAGTCACACTGGACACTCCTGTCCCCATCATTGGAACGAATCATTTGTCATTCTGACCTCCCTGTGCAAACCAGTGTCCCCTTCCTGACAGGTGCTTTTTAGGACCAAAGTAGCACTGGACCTGGAGCCAGGAAGCAGCAAGGGACATGGTCACACAGGACCCTACTCTGCTCGGAGTGCCTGGGCTGCAGGAGAGTGCTTGCTGAAGCCTGGGCTTTTACCTCAGGCTTGTGAGATGCCAGAGGCTGGTCTGTTTAATTCCCTGACCATACTTCTGATCTACTTTCAAAATGGCCAGTAAGGAGTAGGTGAGTGAGGAAGCCTCTAAAAGAGGTGATGGATTACCGAAGTAGAGAGGAACGCCAGGCCCAGGCCCAGGGAGGCCTTTGTTCTGGAAGGAATGTGCACAGGCTCAGACACCCTGGCTAATGGCCCAGTGTGGCCCCAGGGCTGCTTGCCCGCCTGCCGGCAGGCCAGATGTGGGCCTGCACAGTTTATTGTGGGACCACAGTGAGGCTGCAAACTGCAGCTGTGCTCCAAGGTAATGAGAGGCAGGATTCCTGAACCCTCTGGCGGGAAATAACCGGCTCCTGTGAGCCTGGAGTAGGCGGAGCTCTCCTGTAAAAAGAGAAGCAACTCACAAGGCCCTGCCCACAATTCCAGAGTGATTTCCTTTTATCTCCCAACTACTGGGTTCTGCTACATTAAAACCAGCAGGACTTGGTCCCAATTTCTCATAACAGCTCCACTAGAAACTACACACAAGGCTTTCGTACATTGTTCCACAGTTAAGGCACTTGCCACTTTTGCAGGGGATCTCCGCTCCGTTCCAGTACCCACACTGTGGTTCACAACCACACGGTTGGGTCACACACACGGTGCACATAAATGCGTGCAGGTAAACACTTATACATATAATAACAATAACTATTGTAAGCAAATAAATAAAATGTACACTCGAGGTGTCGTATCACACTGTCTGCTAAGTAGGTGATACCCTTTCTACTTAGAAATATCTATCCCCTGGCCTATGGAGTGTGGCCTGCCAGTCAGTCATTAGCAGACACCCAGATTAAAACTTCCTGAGCCCTCCTTGGGCAGCTGTGACCAGAATTCCCAATACCTTTGAAACAGAAACAAGGCCAGGCTGTAAGAGAGTGTGGCTTGATTATCTCTCTCCTAAAAGAAGAGGAAGAGGAAGAGCCAGTAACTTAATGTGCCATAATTAGAGCTGAAAGGAAGGAAGAGGAGATGTAAAGAAAGGCTGGCCTCGTTGTCCGAGGAAGCAGCTGGGACCAGCGCTCTGGCAGTAGTTGGGTCTAGCCTGTTCAAGAAGGGCAAGGCATTCCCTCCCAAAGGCTGAGGAAGCCCCCCTCTGAGCACACGGCACTGCAAACATCGGATTCATCCGGAACCTAACATCCCATGCTGTGGGCTGGTTACTCACACTCACTAACACTTGCTGTCTCTTCCAGAAAATAGGAAAAATCCATATGGAAAAAAATCAAACTGTGGGCAGAGAGAGAAGATGGCACAAGCCACAAGCCTTGGAGAATGAGACACTCCCAAGCTTGGGGTGGACACAGAGACAAAACTTTAGGAGCATCTGAACCCATCCTGGAGAAGCGCTCCACAGGGCAATAGGATCAAACTCTTTCAGCGTAACCTTTCATTAAAGTTTGGCCATTTGGGACAAAACATATTAAAGCTAGCTTACTGCTCTCTTTTTAAAGGATCAGTATAATTTTTTACAAATCTATAGATCACTACGATGGCCCTCAAGAATTGCTACTCTAGGACAGCAAGATGGCTCAGCAGGTAAGAATGTTTGCCTGTCGACCTGAAAGCAATCCCTGGAACCCATGTGATGGAAGGAGAGAACTGACTTCAGTAATCTGCCCTCTGACCGCCACACACAGGTAACAGAATACACAAGCACATACATGACATGCATATAGACGTGCGGGAGTGCATGTGCACTTCCTACAGAATAAGTAAATAAATAAATAAATGTAAGAGGTTAAAAAGAAAAATTTCCTCCTTCCTGACACACCGGAGCATTCTGGAGGCTCCTAATTTGTGCTGTCTCTCATCTCCTGAGCAAGAGAGCCCCAGTATCAATTACCCTTCCTTCACTGGCTTCCTCCTGTGGCAGAGGCAGTCCACACTGGGCATCTGTGCTACCATGTGAGGAACCCTGAACACAGCGACCCTGTCACAGGGACAGAATAGGAACCAGCACCAGGCACAGTGGTTCATGTCTGTAATTCCAGCACTTGGGAGGCTGAGGCAGCAGGGTCACCAAAAGTCCAAGGGAACGTCCATCTCGAAAATAAATATAAACAAAATATCTATCCTCTGAGAATGCAGTGAGCCATACAACAGTTCGTGCCACGGGAAGACCTGCCACAGGACCTCCCAGGGACTCTGAGTGTAGCAGGCGTGCTCAAAACACACCTGATGTAGAGTTCAGAAGTTCCAAGAGACTCGGGGATCTTCGTGTTCTACTTTTACTAGAAACAGGCATCAAGGAAATCAATGTCCTTGCCCCTAAGCTGCACTCAGCAAACTATGCACGCATGGAAAATGGGGGGCAGATATGACAAAATAAGATCCCAATTTTGTGCTCACTGTAAGAGAATGGATGCGTCCATTTCGCCTTAGGACTTATTTTGTTTACTTTCTTTCTGTAGTCCTGGTGATTGAACCCAAGTTATCCCACACTACACAACCGTTCCACCAAAAGATACAGCCCATGCTAGGACGTTTTAAAATGCACTAAACACTCCTTTTCACCCACAGTAGAGAGCTTAACCATCAGGTCCAGGTGGAGATTTCAGTGATACATCCACTTCACTACGAGTATTAGGAGAGACTGTGTTCTGGCTGATAACATTCTACTCTCTGAGAAGCAAAGGGTGGCTATCAGCTAATCAAATGCCTACTTAAACAGCCAGCCTTATTCTAGACAAGCAGAAACGGCAGCAAAGGATTCTGAGTGGATTAGACTCACTCTGTCACTTAGGCCACTGAGCTGAAGCCTCACCTGTTCCCCAGCGCTTTTCAGGGTCCTACAACGGAAGGTGCCAGGGTCGATGCACATCTCTAAAGAACTTCTGCTTAGACCCATCATATCCACCCGAGCTTCTGCCACACGGAGCGGCCGCATCAGACTGCAGCAGGCCTCAGAAAGAGAGAGCATACAGTAAGCAGTCTCTGGGGGCCCCTGCGAGGAGCCCTTGGCAAGGATGCAACCAAGGCACTTGTTGGGCAATGCCTCTGACCACCTGGTAGGTGGCATGGTCCTGTAAAGAGTATTCTGTTTGCAAACAGAAAAGGCAAAGAGCTTTTTGCTAGCAATACCCAGCCCTCTCCACATCCAAGTACAAACACAGGGTCAGAACAGGCTTCTCCTACAGCATGTTGATCCTAATGTAGCCCACGGTCAGGTTGAATGCCAACACGCCACTAGGAGCACCCAGGCTTTGGAAATTTGCTTGTAATTTTCCTCATCTGTAAAATCGGTCCTGGGCAGACAGAAGCTGTGACTGCCAGACAGACTCAAACATCCTCTCCCTTTGGTATCTTCCACTCCAGTTTCTTGCCTTATGGTCTCCTCCCCAGGTTATAGCTAGGTCATATACAATAACTCCTTTAGTACCTTCTATAGCACAGTAACATTATTTTGACCTTGTGAACTTTAACTATGAATAAGTCAACGTTTTGCAAGTAACTCAGTTTCAAAACACAGCAGTCCAAATAGACACTTTGTAAAAGTGAATCAGTTTGCCTTCAGCAGGGTGATGTTCCCTGAAGCAACTACTTTTTCTCTCTTCTTAGTGGTTATGGTTTGTATAGAAACAAGGCAACTGCCTGCCGATAGCCTTAGCAGCCTCAGCGGAGGAAGTGCTGTCTGAACCAGAATTCAGATGGACTGGACACAGAAGCAGTGCAGGAGGGAGCCCTAGAACCCAGAATCCCAGCCACTCCGCCACACTGACATCCTAGACAGGGTACTTGGCACTTCTTTGCCCAGAGGCAAAATGAGTGTGATAATTCCACTTCCCTCTTCCTTCCAAGAGTCATCTGGGTGAACTGAAATGAATACATGCCAAGAGTTTACCACTGGGCCAGTTGTCTTTATTGCCCTTCTACCACTCTGGGGGGTCACCATGACTTTGTCTGAGGTCTGGCTTTTCGCCAATTGCCCCAGTTAGCACCCCAGGACCCAGCAAATGCAAGCCCTTGTCTGTCCCTTCACACCCACAAACACCCTCTATCCCACCGCCCAGACACACACATAGACGCTCTCTAATATACACACACTCCAAGTCCCAGCCTAGCCTCCTCCTCCTTCCAGCTGCAGCTGTCCCCTCCCCCTTCCTGGTCCTCAAGGCCTCAGCACAGAAAAGCCTTTCTTAATACTTGTTGATTGATTTGCAAATATAACCTCATAGGCCCCAGAGAGGGGAGCACAAAAATCGCAAGAACACTCAAATCTCTTTTAAAAGGCAAATAACTAAAAGCACTTTTATAAAAAAAAAAAAAAGAATTAATATGAACAGACCAAAGCCTCAAGGAAACACAACAAAATGTCAAAAGGGTTAGCTCTGATGGACTAAACAATATTAATACAGTAATTTCTGTGTTCCTAGTTTAGAGTGTGTTTTTAAAGCTCTACACATTCGGGGCAGGAGGCACAATCCAGAAAACAAAAGTTGGAGTGGGCTGTGACAGAGCCTGAAGCGTCCTAATCAGTAGTGATCACCCTCTGTAATGCGGTCCACTGGTCCCACGCCCCAGAGTGAACTTTTTAGGGTCAGTCACGCTAGAGAGTCCAGATCACCTGCTGGCGCCCACCCGAACGCTGGTGGGGGAATAAAGGGGTTCGGGGTCTCTTCTCGCAGCATGGATCCTCAAATCAGTTCAAGTAAACGTCCTCAGGGGCAGAACACAGCACTGCACAGAGACCCGGGGCCCAGGACCCTCCCTTCTGCTTGTCAGCTACAACGCCCGCGTGCCAAGAGGCATGTGCCACAGGTGGCCCCCAGGCCTGCGCCGGCACCCTCAGTCCTATGGATGGGAAAAGGCGCGATGGGTCCCTTGCACTCCAAGCAACCGAAAGGAGAGGGAAAACAGGCGCACAGGACACTTGCCTGGAAAAGGCGGGAGTAAAGTCCTGAGAAGTCCCATTGCAGCCCCAAGCGGCTCTCTGTCTCCTCGTCCCTAACTGTCTCAGGGAGCAAAGTCCGCTGGGCTACTGCAGCGATAGTGCCGCTCCGCCCCCGCCAGCCTAGCAAGGCGCCGGGAGCCGTGGCCCGGATCCTGCCAGCCCGCGCCCCAGCCGTGTCCCCAGCCCTGCTCAGCTCAGGCGAGCCGGCCCACGCCGCGTCCTTGCTCGGGGACCTGGCTGAGCCCCAACCTCCCGATCGCCGCAGACCCCGTGGCCGTCCCGAGTCCTGGATCCCGAACGCTCTTCCCGGGTGACCCCCGCGCCCTGTCCCCGCACCCTCAACTGTCTCCGCGCCCAGGTTTGGTGCCTGCTCGTCTGCGTCCCAGCTCCAAGACCCCGAAAGCCCAGGCTCTGGAACCTAAGCTGGGTCCCAAACAAAGGGTGTGTGGTGGCGCGTGGCCTCCCCTGCCTTGCTGCCCTGCTCCCGGCCCGGGTACCTGGGCGAAGCCGCAGCGCGGTCCGGCGGGGCGATGGCCGAAGCGAGGCTGGGCTCCGAGTTGCTCGCGGGCGGGCCCGTCCTCCTGGCTGGCGGCCCGCGCCCGCCGCAGGGCCCCCTCGAGGCGGATCGGGCAATCGCCACAGACGGCCCGCGCACTGGGGCCATGCCGGTCACCTGGTCTCATCACCCTAACAATGTCCTGCGCTTCCAGGGGCTGTACCCACCCACCCCCTGGGTTCCTGACCCGAGGGATGAGCTCTTTAAAACACCCTCCCACCTCGCTGGCCTCCCTAAGTACCTCGAGGCCCTAGGATTCTATAGGCTCACCAGTTCCAGGGCTACATAAATTCACCTGGAGAGGGAGGTTCGAGTCCCATTCCTGCAAAACCAGTTTATTCTTTCATTCAATGTGTCGCACTGTTGTGCCTGCTGGGAGAAAGACCCACAATACCCTCCAGTGGCTTAATTATCTCGTGGGGGCTACTCATGTATAAAGCAGCAGTCTTTACAGGACAGCTCAGGATGCTTCAACAGCCCCTACAAGGTCAGGAATTCACCAGGCCGGAGAAGGCTGGCTAGAAGTCACAACTTCTTAAAATGAATCAGGCAGGAGAGGGCAAAGTTGAGACGGGGGAAACACAGGAGAAAAAGGATCCCCACAACAGCCTTTTTCAGATGAGGACAGACCAATAGGCTGCCCAGCCCTAAGATTCTGGGAGCTGGGCCTCTGTCCCAGCTTTCCCACTGTGAACTCTAGGGTAGGGATCACATGCCATTGTGTGTGGTCTGACATTGTGCAGAAATGAGATTCACTGCACCTACCTGGAGCTTGTCAGTTTCAAGTAGACACCAGCAGCCCTTGGTAACTCTGATACTGTTCTGGCAGCACACTTAGGTAGCCCTGTGTCTTGCACAAGAGGGCAGAAGTTGCATCTGCCTCGTGCAGCGACTGTCTGAGGGTCGTACTTGGGGCCAGGGGAGGAGGGCACTGCCTGATGCCAGGTTACCAAGAATGGTCCTTCTTGCCCTATTGTGCCTTCAAGGAAAACCAGGCTTGTATAGGGTATGGTGAAGAAGCAGAGCAAGGAAAATTAAATCTGATGACTCTTTTTAGTGAAGCCTTCAGAAACACTGAAGCCCTGGATCCCATGGCAGACTGAAAGCCGGGGCCACACTGTTTCCTCTCCACCAGGCAGAGAGGTAAAAGACCTTCACGGTTTGGGAAGATGAGGCCTTTGTGAAGACAACAGACTTGATGGTCTGCCCTCACCTGAGAAAGGCTGTTGAGGGGGTCTTCTTTCTCCTGTGTTCCTGGCCTGCCTCAGCCTTGCCCTCTCCTGCTAGGTTCGCTTTAAGAAGTCAAGTGACTTCTGGCCAGCACCACCACCTCCTCAGGCCTGCTGAATTCCTGACCTTGCAGGGCTGTTGAAGGTGGAAGATTACACCTACCTCCGGGAAATAGGAGCACTGGAAGAAGGGGCTGGTCCCTAGCTTCCCCAGGCAAAGATTTCCTGGGCACTGAGCCCCAGGCCCTCGGGATTGAAGCAGCTATTTCCCTGCCCTCCAGGAGTCCAAGGAGTCGTAAGTGAGGCGCAAATGCTCACAAATGAACCTTTAGAGGGGATAGGGAAGAGGTCACAGTCATCCTGCTAGAAATGGGGGTGAGGTAGGAATTGTGGACTTTGCCTTTGAACTGGTACAGAAACACGCCAAAATCCTACTGATAGGGAACAAAGCACTATAAGGAAAGGACCTAAGACCATGCAGATTCTGTGCTATTCACTCAGATTCTTACCAGCTGCCTGCTCACTCTAGCCCCCTTATGAAGTCTTTGGGTTGCCTTGAGTGATCCCTGCTGCCTGAAGGACTACATGAATCTAATTCCACAAGGTGTTAAGGTCACCCCCTGGTGAGCACTGATGCTGAAGGATGCTTGATAGCTCAGAATGAGGAAAGCTCCCAGGCAAGGCTGGGGTTCTGCATCTCTTTAGGAGGAGGCTCCCCTAAGAGCTTCCTGTTATCCCTACCCAAACTAAATGGTTCCTGGCCCCTGGCCCTGGCTCTGACTGCTGGGCAGTGCCAGTGTAGGACGGATACCCTAGATAGACCCTTGTTTCTGGAACAGTGAAGTGGGGGCCAGCGCATGTAATGTCCATCCTTGCATTCAATGCTAGTGTTCAAAAAAAAAAAAAAAAGAAAAGAAACTAGAAGCTGGACCACAGTATCCCTGAGTATTCCATGCCAACATGTCTGACTGCTCACTAGTTCCTGCATCTTGTCTCCAGAATGAACAAAGGATCCTTTGGATGTATGGCCTGGGCCTGGCTTATCCAGAGCTGAGCACCATGGCGGGGCCTCCATACTCCACATGCCGTGACTTTGAATTTCCAAAAACATGAAAAGAAGGCATAAGGAATTATCAGAAAAAGAGACAGTGTGGGTTTTCCATGCTTAGCCTTCCAAAAACATCTCAGATTTGAAAATAAAAGTGTCAAATCAATTGCTAAAGAAAAGTCTGCCAGGATTGCGAGTCCCTGCCAGTTCGTGCAGCAGGGCAGAGGGCTGTTAGGACTCAAACCACCATGGTGTGCCTTTCTTTCTCAGCTCAGATGACAGCCTCCATGACTCTTCCCAACTAGAGTCTGAATCTTCTTAGCAATTCTGTCTTTGCTGTAAGGACTGTCTTTATCTTGGTAAAAGTCTGTTAATTTGTATCCCTAGATTGATGACTTAGATATTTCCCTTATTGCTTCCCCTTTTCACTGAAAAATAAATGTTTTCCAAAGACCTGCTGAACAGAAACAAGAAACATATGAGAGGTGGCAGCATAGCCTGCAGTGCTGTGAGGGAGCCAGGGTTTGAGTGCGAACACACTCTAAGGCTTTGCCTTAAGATGTGGAGTCCGTGGAACCCCCGCACGGATGGGGCCCATGATAACTTGGTGTAGGGCTGAAGACCCTATTCAGGGAAACAGGGACTGTTTCAGTCATGATCTTGATGGCTGACTCTTTGACCCTCCCCTATATAAGCCGGGGAGTGACAGACTGGCTAGATCCCAGGGGAGGACTTTGCAGCCAGCCCTGAGGAGACATGATAAGTTGGGGTTGGATGGAAGGGAAGGAGGTCCTCCCCTGTTGGTGGACTTGGAGGGGGCGGGGAAGAAGGAGATGAGGGAGGGAGTGGG
>CM053754.1:2577881-2614281 GCA_028658305.1 Pachyuromys duprasi
AAAAAAAAAAAGATGTGGAGTCCGCTAAAAAGTTAACTAGACACTTCACCCTTTCTTGGCTTCCTTCTGTCTCCCCAGACATGCTGGTCCTCACCCACCACTCTATCCACACTGCCCAGCCCCAAGGAGGGTTCCCTCACTTTTGTTTATTTATTTGTTTAAAAACAATTTTCACAGGATCTTATTATGCAGCCTATGCGTTCTCAAATCCAGTCTCCTCTCACCACTGCCTCCCAAGCGTTGGTTTTACAGATGTGAAACACTACAGGCTGGCCCAGCCCTTGCCTCCCCTGTGTTAACCTGAAAAAGCTAAAGGATGCACAGACTGCTGGCCAAATGTTATTAAGGAGCATTTTCAAAGGTGGTTTAAGTGCACAATGGCATTTGGATTGGCACAGTGAGTGTGGGTGGTGTTTCCCAGCACTGGGGAGCATCCTCCAGTCCTTTGAGGGCTGAGGAAAGAAAAAAAAAGGGCGTGGAGGGAGCAGAACAAATAAAGTTCTCCCTTCTTGAGCTCTTAATTTCATGTTGCCCTGCCCTTGAACAGATTGCTTCTGGCTCTCAGGCCTTCAGACTGAGGCTGGACAGCACCACAGCTTTCCTGGCTCTGCAGTTTGTGGGCAGCCAATGATGAAACTTCTTGGACTCCAGATCCAACACTAGCCCCTTTCTGTAACAAATCCTGTCATATATAAATTATTTTGGTTCTATTTCCCATAAAGCCTTGTTCATGTGGTACCATCTTCCTTTAGCACGCGCTAATGGGACAACATTTGCAACACGGATACTAGGAGACAGACTGCAGGCTCTGGGTCTTTGTGTAGCACATCATTTTTCCTGGGAATTGGGCTCTGTTCTTCTCTGTGTGTGGTGAGTGGTAAGTTGACACAATAAAACCTTCATGGAGGTATTGCTCTGGGCCAGCCTCAGGAGCCTTTGTTTCTGGACTGGGTAGCCACAGGCAGGAAACAGAGCCTGGATGGTGTCACAGTGAGTCACGCTGGATAGATCAGACTCTTCCTGCTGGAGAGTCTCCCATATGACATTCTTGATAGATGCTCATTAGACCTTGGCTTGACAACTTACAGTGATAGGACTGTCCAGTTTTGTGAAAAGTCGGTCCACTCAATGACTATGGGTTGACCTGGTAGGGAGGCCTTTCTAAGAGAGCTGCTTCTAATACTCTGACTAGACCGCAACACATCTCCCCAAGGCTGTGGATCAGCCAAGGTGGAGTATGGGGCAAAGAGCTATCAAGCAGCAGACTAAGAAATTTGCCTTTGTTGAGTAGACATTGTGGAGAGAATATGGTCAGAAAAGAGAATGCACATTGCATGAGAAGTGAATGCCCTGTGGGCATGATGTGGACACTAAGCCTGTGCCAGGGAGGAAAGATGAGTCTGGAAACAAATAAAGAAATAACAAAAAGTGATCACCCAAGGGGAACCTACTGGGAACCTGAGCTATAGGTTACATGACCCATGACAAAAACTCAGGAAAGGGCCAGGCAGCAGTATTTGCTAAGCTCATCATTGTTTTTCATCATTTTTTAAAAATACTTTTTATTTACTTAACTTTATTTTATGTGCATTAGTGTGAATGTGTCAGATCCCTTGGAATTGGTATTACAGACAGTTGTGAGCTGCCATATGAGCTTTGGGAATTGAACCCAGGTCCTTTGGAAGAGCAGCCAGTGCTCTTAACCACTGAGCCATCTCTCCAGCTCCCTAAGTTCATCATTTTAATCCACATAGACCTGAGTGAGAATCCTGGAGCCATATCATAGTCACCTCTGATTTTTCTGTTTCTCCTGTGGTGTTGGGAATGGAGCCCAGGACCTTGGACATACTGGGTAGTTGGGTAAGCATTATATGCCTGAGTTACATGCCGAGTAGAGCCTCCTTTTTCTCATCTGTAAGAGGAAGTTGCTGAAACTCAAGTCTGGGGTTGGGTTTGAGGCCTGGCAGCCTTCAGCACTGGGCCTACCTAACACAGAGAAAGCTCAGGCTATGGAATTGTGACCAAGGGCATAGATTCCTAGGCCTTGGAGACTGGCTGGAGATGAGAAAGAGTACTGTTCATCTACAGTGAGTCTGGTAAATGAGGGCTGTCCCCACAGCATCTGGAGCCTTGGTAGGCCTTCTTTGAAACTCTCTAGAAACACATACCAAGCAGCCAGATGGTGAGCTGCGGGTTTTGTGGTTTTAATTTCATTTTTAAAGTTTAACCAATTGTGAATTTGACAAGGAAACATTATTCTATGTTTTTTTAGTAGCTTCCCACCAAGCACCTGAAAGTACCTTGGAGTTAAACGAGTATGCAGGGCCTAGCCTCTGTGTAAGAGGAAAGCCAGTTCAGCAGGGTGGCCCTGTCCTTTTGGGAAGTCATTCATTCTTTTCCCCTTCCTGTGACTGTCATTGGACCTGCTTATTCCAGAAGGCTCTCTAGCATCAGGTAGGACTTGCCCAAGCTTCCCCAGCTTCTGGGGTCCTTATGGAGATGTCATCTGCTCCTGGTCTAGACTCTGCTACCTCAGAGGACATTTAGGGAATAGTTTTAATTCCCAGAATATCCTTTACCTCCTTGTTCTGTGTGCATAGTGTGCCAGTATCTAAAATCGGAACACAGTTTCATGGCTTGCTAGGAAAGACACAGAGTAGCCTGGGCCCTTCCCTGACCCAGGCACTGTGCTGCCTCCTGTTTGGAGTCCTAGGTTCCAAGGGCCTTCGTGTCTAGGTGCATGGGCCTCACCTTGTCTTTGCTGTGGCATCTCTTACCAAACTGGGCATCTTCATCTTCCATCTAGCCATTGGAGATCACATCTGTCTATAGCTCTGTCTTCTCTACTTTGAGCTCTCAGGGTTTATAGCCTGGGGTTAGGCAATCTGCCTGGGTTTTAACTGCTACAGTGGCCATTTATTTGCTCTGTGGCTTTGACAAGTTAATTAGTCTCATTGTGTCTCAGTTTCTTCCATAAAATGCTGAGAAAAGAATAAAGTCAATTTTAATGCAGGTCTCCTGAATGCTAGATAAGACTCAACACAGTGTTTAGTGTTTTGTGCAAACATTAGCCATCATGACCGAATACCCTCGTCTCTCAAACTCTAATACCCAGCCCAGAAAATGAGCATGAAGACCACTTCGTTAGAGCTGGCTCTTCATTCACACGAGTTTGATTGACTTCGTACTATGGAATCTTTTTGATCTCCATAGCTCCTCTGAAAGCCAAATCAATATTCTGCTTCAGATATGGACTCCAAACCTTGAAGATTATCAGCATCACTTTGGGGAGAGGAAGGTTCAACATTCAGACTTCCATCCTTGATCCTCTGAATTCCCAGTCTGGGTCTAGGAATGTACTCTGAGAAAAGAGTAGGAATCCGTCTATTTGGGAGACTTGGTTATCCCACCACATTCACTGTTAGCCTGAGACTCTGTTGCTATTAAAGACTACCTGGCACAAGAATTTAGCTGAATATCTTTCCAGCAGTTCTAAGGGAAAAATTTGGATCTATTGTAGGTTGGTTCTTAAATCCCCTAAGATCCAGTCTGGCCCTGCAGGATACACCTTAGGTGGGGATCACTCACAAAGCTCTGGAGGCCAAACAGGTTTCTATAGTCTGAGAGGCATCAAGAAGCAGTAAATATAAGGTGTGCTCTTCTCAGAGACTTTGAAGGCATGCCAGGACACCTCCATCTTCCACACACAAAGAAGAGGCTTTCTCTCATTACCAGTCCAGGTCGTTTGAATCAAGAAAGCACCACTGTTCTCATATCACTCTCTCTCTTGTACCCAACTCCCTTGTCTTGGCCTCGGTGGCTCTGGAGCCCACTGCCAGAATGAATGTGCAGTTGTCCTCAGAACTGTTAAGCATCACCCGAAAAACCCCAGGTCCTCCAAGACAGACTCTGAGCATGTGTGAATTACATTTTTACCATTGGAATAAAGCAAGTCATCCTGCTCCAACATGTCCATTGCTAACTTAAAAAAAATATTTTGTTGTGTGGCATAGGTTGAGATCAGAGGTGGTCGAAATTGTGCAGTTGGCTCTGTCAGTCCACCTTTATGTTGGTTCTGGATTTAACTCAGGCATCCAGGTACCTCTGTCCACTGAGCCATCTTGTTGGTTTTCCATAGCTAACCTAGGAACTCTGAAACCCACTCTTCAGCCCCCTCCATATTCCACACCTCCAATTCCAATCACACACACACACACACACACACACACACACACACACACACACACACCCTTGCTCCATCTGCTCAGGCCCTCCAGCTCCCCAGCATAGACTGGGAGGTTGAGTGTGGTGGGCTACAGCTATTGGCATGACTGCTTTTACTTATGTGTTTGACAGCATTCATTTCTTAGAAATTACACAATAAGCAAATAAACACCCAGCTACATTACCATTTTCCAATTCTTCAGAGTCCAGTGTGACAAAGCACAGAAATTCCAGCTTCCCTCTTACCTTCAAACTTACCTTCTCCTCCCAACCCAAAGCCCCAAACTAATCAAGAAGACCAGACACCTTCCAAATACCCATCTCCCTTCACATTAATCTAAAATCAGTCCCGCCCTTATGACCCAGAGCAAGCTGGGCCATGATGAAAGACCTGAAACATAGCAGGTCACAGAACACACACACACACATTCTTTGCATGTTTTGCTTGCTGCCACTGGCCACTTACAATCCTGATTACTTGATTCAATCTCCTGGAAAACGTTCCTCCTAGCCTTGCTGGCTTCAGGATTTGTGTTGAGTGGAGACTCCTCATTCTGCAACTCCGGCTCCAGCGAATGAGACACAAACCACAACCTGCTAGACTCTGCCTGTGCATGGAGATCTTCATAATCCTATTCACAAATGGAGGAAGGGATCTGTAGGCCTGGAAGCCATCAAAGCTCTTTGTCTCCCTGGCTCACTAGCATCTGTCTTCATCACCCTTAGCCACCACCTTCCCCTGTGGCTTAGTATGAGATGAAGTCTTCTAAACTAATAAACAGTTTTATAGGAAGGAACTGTGTAAGTTTCCAACCTGGGACAAACTGAGGTGCCAAGTTAACATATTAAGGAGGACCTGGCTGCCAGGTTTCCTCACACCCTTACATGTTTCAGGGCTGGAATACCCTGCCCCGCTCCCTGAACTCTCCAACCCCGAAGCTAGGTTGCCCTTCCCCCAGAGCTTCTTTCCTATATAAAGACATTTTGATTACCTGCTCCTTGGTCCTACTGGCTGCTGCGTCTTGTTCTGCTCTTCCCCCTCCCTTCTCCCTTCCCCTCTCTCCACATGGCTCAAGGTCATGACCACTCTGATCTCTCCCAGGTGTGTCTGCCTCTGGCTATGATAAACTTTCTCCTCCTCCATACCTAGGAATGGTAAAGTCCTTTCCTTCTGTCCTTTCCTTTTTATTTCCTTTTTTTAATTCAGGAATGACAGTTTTTCATTTCAGTATTGAGATCTTGTATTAGTTTGGCTGACTGTACGGGTCTATCGCAGTGAGGGCTGAGCAGTTGGGTGAAAGATTCCAGCCTTTAGAGAAGAAAACAGACTTATTTAGTGCAGTGCCCTGAAAGCAGAGGGCATGAGAGCAATAGAAGAGCCAGCATATGGTGACAGGCTATGAGGGAGAATCTGCTGTGGAAAGCCCCCATTTGTAAGAGTGAGCCACTTCGATTGCAGTTTCTCATCATACAGTTCCTGCCGCACATACGAAGGAAGCTGTCATTGTGGATTGTGGCTGATTTTGTTTGGCCTTACCATTCTGCTGTTCTACTCTTTGGATGGAATTGAATGTGCCTTCTCTGTTCTGTGGACACTTTCTGGACCAGATTTTAATTTCTTTCTGATCTCTCAATCATGCCTTTCCCTCTACACTATTTTACAAATTTGGAAAACACTTCTCTGAAGGTCCACGGGTATGAATCACATATGAGAAAATTGGGGTTATAGGGCAGGTGAGCTAGAGAGCTGCCTCCTAGATCTTTCTCCAGTTTATAATCAAGCCTTCCCTGCACTAGACCTATTCCTGTCCAAGTTTCTGGCTACATTTTAAAGGTTCGCTTGGGGTCAGGGATTTACTGTGACTGTCTCTGGTCTTATTCATTCCATTTAAGCAGTGTGGAAGCCCGTGGCACCCTTTTAAAAAACATTCTCCTCAGAGAATGGCAGTGACCATTCCTACAGACCTTCATCAAGGAAACACTGCCCTTGGGCTCCTTTGTTACAAAATGTTGGCTTGAAAACCAAAATAAAAAGGCTCTAACACAGAACTAAAGATGACACAATACCAACATCCCCTCAAGGTGAAGGGTGAAAAGGAGAGATGATTTTTATTGGCAGTTTCATTGTAGTTTAACAAGTAGTTTACTGAGCACTAAAATCAGGCTGCCCCACATTGCTCAAGAAGGAAGTAAGGCACCTCAGGGCATGTGCACTCACATGAAGGTAGTATATACATGTATCCTCTCCTGGGTTTAGCTGGTAGACCATCAGCCAGGAGGTGACCCCATGAGAAAGCAATTTTATTGGGATGTGGTGGTAAACTTTGGAAATCTGGAGATCCAGATAGATTCCACATCCCAGTAAAGTTCCTCTCTGGCTGACACTGAAAATGGTTTGGGAACTGTGCTGGTTGGGTTTTGATCAACTTGACACAAGCTAGAGTCATCTGAGAGGAGGGAATGTTCACTGAGGTCATCAGATTGCCTGTACACAAATCTGTGGGGGCATTTTCTTGAATAATGATTGGTGTAGGAAGGCCCATCCCAAGATGGGAAAGGTGGTCCTGGGTCCTCCATTGTCTCTCCTTTACTTCCTGCCACTGGGTTCCTGCTGGAGTTCCTTCCCAGACTTCCCTCA
This sequence comes from Pachyuromys duprasi, assembly GCA_028658305.1. NCBI lineage: Eukaryota > Metazoa > Chordata > Mammalia > Rodentia > Muridae > Pachyuromys > Pachyuromys duprasi. Next base: position 2,584,744 of record CM053754.1, read on the forward strand.
GTCACAGGGAAATGTAAGCCAAAGAAACCCTCTTCCCCTCCAAGTTGATTTTGGTGAATGTGTTATCACAGTGATAGAAAGGAAACTAAGGCTGGGCTATTGCCACAGAAACAGCTAGGAACCAAATATGTCCATCAGGTCCATCTGGGCTAAAGCTCCAGGAAGAATTCTACTGAGGAGGCACCGTCTTGTGACAAATACTTCCCTGACCTGGAGCAAAAACCCTTTGACCTCTGCCCTTTAACTTTGTCTGGGGCTGGAATGGGGTAGACATGGATTCCTTGAGTCACTTAAGAGGTAGCCAGACTTGAGCATGGAATTAGGCAGAGGCTGGTGGAAAAAGATGAGTAAGATAGACTGCCAATCCTTCATGTGTGTGTGGTTTTGGAGATGGTCATATTTAGTTTTTAACTGTCAACTTTACATAGTCTAAAATCACCTGAGGAGAGAATCTCAATTGAGGGATTGCACAGATAAGATCGGTCAGTGTGCATGTCTGTCAGGGATTGTCTTGTTTGCTAATGTGGGAGGGCCTACCTCACCAGAAATCATGCCATTTTCTGGGTCCTTGGTTCTGGCCTGTATGAGAAGGCTAGATAAACATAAGCTTCTTAGCCAGACAGCAAGTAACATTGCTCCATGGTTTCTGCTTTAAGTAATTACTTGAGTCCCTGTCTTCACGTCCCTCAATGTTGGATTTTGACCTGGAAGTGTAAGCCAAATAAGCCCTTTTACTCCTAGGATGCTTTTGGTTCTGGTGTTTGCCATGGCAGCAAAATGAACTATGAGAGGCCAAGCTAAAGGCAGTATGCTGTTTTCAGCACATGCCCCAGATAAACAGGCAGGTACAGAGAAAATGAGGGAGGGTGTTAACATCGGTCAGCTACACCTGCTTCTGTGCATGACCTCCAGGGGCACAGGTTCGACAGTTGTGCTGCAGAATTAAGCCTTTCCCCAGGGCTCCATTTTACCCTCCAGAAAACGAGGTCATGTCTAGCTCTGGATATTACCTAGACCCTGATGAAGCAAAGGCTAAGACCCAGTCCACAGGAATATAAAACTGATTTGGGGGACAGAGAATCTTCACAGTTTCTAATTACCAGGAATGTGGTGATCTATGAACGTTTCCTGAAGACACACTGTGGTTGGGGAGTAGTCTGCAGGTGTTAAAGAAGTTAGTTCCTTTATTCTCTTAATAGCCCGATTAAGGTTTCAATGAGGATGTTCTCTCAAAAATTTGTCTTGAAGCCTAACCTCCAAGTGTATTGAGAGGCATGGTCTTCCCGGATGATGGGCATGAGAGCTCTGGGTTAGCTGCTCTTATGGGGCTGGGATAGGATTCCAATCCCTTCTCACTCTTCTTGGCCCCTTCGTCTTGGGAGGGATCAGTGGCCAGGCAACACTTGGGAAGCAGAGACCAGCCTCTCTCCAGCCCATGTTTCTATTCATAATAAATTATGTTTTAGTTATTTTGTTCAGTAACACCAATAAATTAGGTGCTATTATTGTCTAACATTTTCCAGGGATCAGGAAGCCTGATCTCAGCCAGCACAGAATTGGAATAATAGTCTTTAAAATAATAGCTTCAGGTTGGAGAGATAGCTCAGTACTTAACAACATTTGCTGTTCTTACAGAGGACCCAGGTTCAGTTCCCAGCACCTACATGTCTCTTCACAACTGTCTATAACTCCAGTTCAGGGGTATATAGAACCTCTTCGGGCAATGGATGCATGTGGAACACATCAATGCAAAAATCACACATATAAAATAAAAAAGCTTTTATGATATCTTCAGATATGTATTTTTATTTTTCCATAATAACATATGTACATGTATCTAAGTACATGAGCAGTAAGTACTCACTCTTAACTGCTGAGCCTTCTCTGCGGTCCCTTCAAAGGATTTTCTTTGTGGGATGAGATTTTTGCTCAAACTACTCAAAGGTGGGCAGAAAAGGCATGTTAGCATATATTAAAAATATGGATCTACGTGGCGGCACACGCAGGGGGAAGAGAGGTAGGTCTCTGTGAGTTTTGGGACCCCCTGGTCTACATAGTGAGAATCAGGCCAGTCAGATACATAGTACAATCCTGTGTCAAACAAAGACAAACCACAAAAACATACTTAGAAGGGATCTTAGAAAGAGGAAAGAGGCTTACAGTGGTAACAGGCTTATCCCCTTACATGTGCTTACAAAGAATTGCTGATCTCAAAATAGGGTTTTCTTCAGCTCTCACGTATCCCAGCATAAACTTACTTAGATACTTTTTACGATGAGGAGAAAAAAAAACCTCATAATACGTGCCACTGTTTCTGAGCAATATGTGGTTGCAAGATTGGCTCCTTGCCTTCGGATTGTCTCCCAGTATATACAGGTCATGGATTCTAGAGCCTCCCATCGCCAGAAGACTCCCCCAACTCCCACTCCAGTGAACTTTGGGTACCGTTTCCAAGCAAAGCAAATTTCATTTCTCCAAACAACAGTGACACGGAGAGTGTTTTCGCCCTGGTCAGCTCTTGCCACATATTTCGGATGCCAAGATTCTTTCAAATAGTGTGGAAAGTCCCAAAAACCAGCCTAGATGTCAACTTCTGAGTAAATAATTTCTCTTGCCAACATTCCTTTCTGGGGTGAGCCTTCCAACTTTTCACAGTATACTGTCTATAACCTCTGCATAGCGTCAGGCCCCGTGATGAGCAGCATACAGCATACCCCCATATGTGCCATGAGCGATACCGGATCCAGATTCCTTCATAGCACTTTATCTTCCTGACTGAGAAGTGGTTGTTGCTGTAGGCAGTGAACGACTGGAGGGAAGGATGCACTAATCCAGAGACAGAGCAGCAAAGTCGAGGTGATTCTTTAGCAGTGGGGTCCTTCCCTTTGTGTTGGTGCATGCAAATGGTGGAAGTCAAAGATGACTCCAACATATAACTCATCTTCAATCATGGAGCCCAGTGGCCCTCTATTTCCTGTGCTGTGGTGGATGAAAAGAAAGAATTACAAATATTAACCTTCTCTTCTTTGCTCAGCTAGTATCTATAATAAAATCATATTGGGAACTGGGCATGGTGGCATGTGCCTATAATCCCAGAAGTTGAGGCAGAAGAATCTGGGGTATAGTCTCAGCTACTTACCAATTACCTGTCTCAAAAGAAAGGGTGGATAGGCAGCTGGATTAGCAAGTGACCCAGTGTAGCTTTGCATGGGTAGTGGGTGGTTTGGGGGAGTTCAGGGAAGTCCAGTTCAGTGAGGAGAAACAGACCACTGGAGGTTGGAAGCTATGGGGTAGGCCAGTCAAAATTTGGAAGGTGAAGAGTAATCCGAAGTCATGATAGAGTTGGAGGAGACAAAATACTTAGAGAAGCATCCCAAGCAGCAAAGAGGCTGGGTGGTTTATCTTGGTTTCTGTGGGGGTTGGGGATTTTAGTGTTTTGGCTGAGCATGGACAAACCTGAGGCACCAGCAGTGATTTACCACAATTGCCTGATGGCCAATGCCTGTGGTGGATGGTGTCTCTAATTAAAACAGGGTCAGGCAGGCTAACATTTCTCCCCAGGTTTAATTTGCCCGTCACATGCCTGTTAACTTTTTAAATGTATACACAATATTACATATATATATATAATATATATATACACACACACATATATATATATACATATATATACATACATATGTATATAAAACACGGTACAGTAGGCTGACTCGTGTCCCCCAAATTCAAAGACTGAAATTCTTGCTTCAGTACTTTCAGTTCTTCTCCATGTGTCTGAATTGGAGCTAAAATCTTCTGAGTTAGTTTATTGTTTGAGAAGGACACTCAGAGCCCAGGCTGTTCTAGAACTTGGCCTTTTAGACCTGGCTAGCCCCTCACTCATGGTCTTCCTGTCTCAGGCTCAGTGTTCAGTGTGTGCCACCAAGCCTATCTAGTTAAGATCTTTAAAGATGTAATTAAAGTTAACTAGGTCAGTAGAGTGTTTCTGGTTAGAGTTTTCATCATTGTGACAAAATATCTCGCATGATTTCAAGGGAGGAATTCTTTGTTTCTGTCCACAGTTTTAGAGATTTTTTTAAACTGTCATAGCAGTGGGATAGAATAGTTCAGTTCGTGACCGACAGGACCAGAACTAGCCTAAGGGAGAGGTCACGGAGATGCAGGTAGCAGGAGCATAGAATGGGGCTGCCAGAGTTCTCTGGAGCTGGCCTGGTACCATGCACCCAGATGTGGAACTGCAGGGTTTAATGTTTCCCACATGGTCTTTGGTCTGATTTTCCCTCGATGTTCTCTTAGTCTACCGTCTCAAAATGGGGCTGTTTACACCATGCCAATGTATGTTGAAAGTATGAAACTTGTCTTCTTACTTTTACAGGTGGCTTCTAGCTCAGAGTCGCCCTGGGTGTTAGAGGAGACTTTGAACTTGGGCTTTTATATTCAAAATGTAGGGATTTACCAGTTCTCAGACTTTTCACTATGATCAAGGGACTCAGACGGAAGCACTGAGACAGAACTTCTGCTGATGGACTGAAAGCACTTTGCATTAAGAGGTGGACATGAGACTTTCGGGGTAAGGACCGGACTGTTATGATTTAAGGCCATATGTTCGGTGTCAAGGCTTGGGCTTGTGACAGTGAATCTTGAGATAGGGTCACATGAATCTCAGGCTGGCTTCAAACTCTCTATGAAACCAAAGATGACCTTTAGTTAGGATTACAGGCATGTGTACCGTACCCAGTATTTGCTGTGCTGTGAATTTAACCCAGGGCCTTGTGCATGCTAGGCAAGCGCTCTACTCTTTAAGCTCTATCCCCAGTCCATGATGATTCATTTTTATTGTCAACTTGAGTAGAATGATAAACACCTAGGAGATTAATAAAGTGGGTCTGTGGTGTGTCTGTGAGGGCATTTGCAGAGATAACTAGATCATGAGAGCTCTAACCTAATGACTTCAACATCAAACAGACTGTTCAGAGGTAAGAGGATGGTGGAAGGTGTGGCCTGGCTAGAGGACACCAACCACTCTGTGTGCTGTGCTGTGTGTGTGTCCATCCATCTAGCCTTGGTCTCTTCCTCTTCCTGCTCTGTGTTGGCCTGATGCCAGTTGCTCAACCACTACCATCACCCCACCCCACCCCACTACCACCCCACCCTACTACCAACCTACCCCTTTCTACCACCCACCCCACCCTACCCAACACACCACCACCCCACCTTCCACCTCCACTCCTAACTCAACTACCATTACCTCATTGTACCACTTCCACCACCCCACCACACTAGTACCATCCCACCCTTGCCCATCCCCCACACTGCCTCACCACCCTACTGCACCACACCTCATTACACCACCACTATCCATTACCCCCACCCCACACTTCCCTATCCACCCACATCCTCACCCCACCCCACCCTACCTTACCCTAGCCACAATGGACCAAAATCTCTGAGACTGGGAGAAAAGGAAATCCTTCCTCCCTTAAATCGTTTGCATGGGGCGTTTTGTTACAGTAATAAAAAGTATGAGTGTGTAAACTGGGCCTCATCAATGTCCAGAAATTAAGAGATGAGAACATACACAGGAGGTGACTGTGAGAAGACACAGACACAAGGGAGCCAAGGAAAGCCACCTCAAGGGGACAGCAACTTCACCAACACTTTGACTGGGAACTACCAGTCACTTTCTGTTGTGAAGCCGCATAGCATATGATGCTTTCTCCGGGCAGTCTAGTAAATTAAACACGAAGCAAGACACACTAAGCATTGCTTTGCAGTCTCTCTGTATACTCTAAGCCCACCTGACACCCTCTACTTCACAGCCATGTCCCATAGCCTGTGGACCTATGCTGTGATACAAGATGTATAGCTTCCTATGTGATCATGACACCTGATCATTTTGAAGAATTATTGTCCTTTGGTTCTGAAGCCGAAGGCCCTCGATTAATCTGCTCCACGAATGCCTTCAAGTGACCCACCCAAGAAGTATATTGCTGATCATGTGATCTTAGAGTGAGGTCACCTGGAGAAGTGTATAATACCCTTGAGGAAAGCTCCAAACTTTCCCAATTGTCTATAGATAGCTGGCCTTGAGGGGAAGATCAGATCAACTGTGTGAAGTCTTTACCTGGATGCCTCACTGGTGACCAAAAGAATGTCACCCTCAGGCTCCCACATGCAGGGAGTCAAGTGGGCCAAAGTTTCCTTTAGAGATTGGTCAGGAAGCAAGCAGCTCCATTCTGGGTGAGAAGCGTGGCAACAGGGAGTCTTCAAAGCAAAGGGGACAGAGTGAGGGTTTGGAGGAGTGGGGCAGCGAATGGCCAATGTGTGGGAGGGCAGCTGGAGGCCAGCAGCACCTTCCCCTGGCATAGGCCTGTCCCTGGTCTTATGGTTCATGCCCTCAGCAGCTGTGGTTGCTGCTGCAGGCACGTCTCTAGTTATACAACCGGAAGAGCAGTGTGTGGTCTCTCCCAAACACTCTGGTGATCTCGCAACCCTGGAAAGATGGCTCTGTTGGAAAGCAGGTTTCAATCTCCTTGCTGGAGGCGGTTGATGAAGAAGAATTCTGCCACAGGCTCTCGTCCTTAAGCAGAGTTTCTCTTGGCTAGGTCAGCTTCTGTATACTCCCAAGGTCTGCCCTCCTCTTGTGTTCCTGGACCCAAGGCAGTCCCAGCTGGTAACACTCAGCTTGGCAGTTCTCAGCAGCACTGTTCATGACACGTCTCCTAGACTGAGCCCTTCCGTCCTGAGGATTCACAGCTGTGTGCGTTGTCTCACCAGCCTCCTGGGGCCAGGGCTTACAGAGGGGCTACTCCCAAGGAAGAAGGGTGCTGGCTACCTCCCTCTCGTGTTCCTTTAACTTCTTGATGTTCTGAGACCTTACAGTAGCATAATACCAAGCACAGGAAGGACAAGACCCCACCACGCCACAGAAGAGGCTAAAGGCAGATGCCAGGGCCTGTCGGCAGAGAAACCTGGACCATGGTACAGACATTCGAAAGTCTGTGCTTTTAAAGGAGGATTCTCTTGTTTGTACTTTAGTGACTGATGGGCAGTATCGACAGGTTAGAAAACAGTACTTACAGGAAGACAGCTTTCTCTAGAAACAAGAGTGCCTAAGCATTTGGAAAAAGAAGGGGATGGTTAGAGGATCCCAGCTGCTCTGTGAGATTCTGTTGCTGGCCCAGGGGTGCTCCTGAGCAGGAAGTTGTCCTGGTCTCCTCTAAGCCAGTGCATTTCCAGAAGCCTCCTTTCTGCCTCCATGTCAGGGAGATGAAGACCACAGCCACCACCTACCTACCTTAGCTTCAGGGTAGGTCATAGGACATAGAAGAATTTAATAAGCTGTTCTAGTTTCATTCTTTTTCTATGACAAAAACATGGCTAAAAACAGGTCAGAGAAGGAACGGTTTATTTGGCTTACACTTCCAGATCACAATCCATCACTGAGGGATGACAGGGCAGGAGCTGAAGCAGAAACCACGGAGGAAACCCACTTGTTGGCACGCTCTTTGAGTCACTCACAGGCTCATGCTCTGTTAACTTTCTTATGGAGGCCAGCCCGCCGGCCTAGAGACAGTGCTGCCCACAGACAGCTGGGCCCTTCCCTATCAATCATCAATCAAAACAATCCCACACAATCGTGAGCACAGGGAGATCTGAGCTGGGTAAATCTTCAGATTTTAGTATGTTCATCCTGTTATAAATCTAATACCCAGAGGCTGGAGAGATGGCTCAGTGGTTAAGAGCACTGTATATGCTCTTCCAAAGGACCCCAGTTCAATTCCCAGCCCCCACATGGCAGCTCACAACTGTCTCTAATGCTGTTTCCATGGGATCTGACACCGTCACACTAATGCACATATAATAAAATTAAGTAAATTATTAAAAAAATAAATCTAATAACCACCTATGAGTGAGTATATACCCTGTGTATCTTTCTGCTTCTGGGATACCTCACTCAGGATGATCTTTTCTAGTTCCCACCATTTGCCTGCATATTTCATGATTTCCTTGTTTTTAATTGCTGCATAGTATTCCATTGTGTAAATGTACCACAATTTCTAATGCCATCCTCACCAAACTATTCCACAAAATTGAAGCAGAAGGAACACTACCAGACTCATTCTATGAAGCCACAGTCACCTTGGTACCTAAACCTCACAAAGACCCAACAAAGAAAGAGAATTTCAGGCCAATCTCCCTTATAAACATTGATACAAAAATATTCAATATAATATTCACAAACCGAATCCAAGAACACATCAAAGATATCATCCACCATGACCAAGTAGGCTTTATCCCAGGTAAGCAGGGGTGGTTCAGTAGACGGAAATCCATCAATGTGATCCACCGTATTAACAAACTGAAAGAAAAAAAAAACACACATGATAATCTTCTTAGATGCTGAAAAAGCATTTGATAAAATCCAACACCCATGCACGTTTAAAGTCTTGGAGAGATCAGGTATACAAGGCACATACCTAAACATAGTAAAGGTTTGTTTCTGTTTGTTGTGCTGGGATTGAACCCAGGCCCTTGAACATGTCAGCCAAGTGCTCGACCATTGAACCATACTCCAGGACATTTGTGTTTTAGTTTTGGGCTACCTTCTGCTAGCCCTTCCCCCACCATGGTGGGCATTGCAAATTTCTTATTTTTATCATGGTGCATAACACCATGGTGGACATTTTGCTGTAAAATGCACTTTCCATACCCCCTCCCATTATTTTTAATTATAGAAAAAAATTTGAATTTTGTTTTGTTTTTTGGAAGATTTTGATTTTGGAAGATCCCTAGGAATAAGCTTGTGAAGAATCTGGACACAAAGGCTTTGAGGTGGAGGGGATGGAGGTCGCCTTCTTCAGGTTCTCAGTGGCCACTCGCCTTGGTCCAGTGTGCCGTACTGTTGGATTTTAGTTGCTGTAGTGCGCTGGTCTCTCCTGCAGTTACCTGCATGGCTGTGCCCACTTCCAAAGGTGAAAATCTCATTGTATAAAAGCTGTTGCCTCCAAGCCTAGGAAGTGGAGCTGTATCTCAGCAACAACCACAAAGCTTTGGAGCCTGGGCCAGCTTAGTAGCTCAAACCTTAAAATTCTCTCACCTCAGCCTCCACAGGGCTAGGATTTCAGGCATTTGCCATAGTATCTAACACCTTTTTTGTTTCTCCATCTTGCTTTCTTACGGGATGATATTTCACTGTTTGTCCTTCTTCCTTCCTCCTTCCTTCTCTCCATCCCCTTTCTTCTTTCCTCTCTATTCCACTCTTCTCTAAACCCCTCTCTCCTTTTTCTTTTCTTTCTCTTTATCAATCCCCCTTTTCCTTTCTACATCTTTATCCTCCCTTCCCCTAGCTACTTCCTCTCCCCTCTCTTTTCCTTCTCTCCTCCCCTTTCCTCAGTCCCTGCCCATCCCCACCCCCTCCTTTCACTCCACGCACTGAACAAGCTGCCAACTACTATCAGCATGTTGTATTAGCTCTTTTCAGAGCTGGGAATTCCTTGGATGCAGGACCCTTTGGATTTCTCTCTAAAGCTTTGCCAGGGTTAAAGCCTGTCTTGTTTTTTTCTACAAAGGAGTCATCCAGGAGGGTGGGTTCTCAGTGTTCATTACTGCAGGAGACAGAGGTGAGGAACAGCAATAGAAACCCAGCTGCCATTCGAAGGCTGGCAGCTTGAGAAGATCCAGGCTGGCCAGAGCTTCAAAAGTAACTCCCTCCGCATTGTTGAAGTCAAGCTTGGGGAATTTTCTACAATCAAAAGCAGCTGTCCTGTTCATTCTCTCTATTAGGTCAAGTTCTGCAGTCTCACAGCAGAAATCGTGGAGCCTGGGAAGTTCTGCTCAGTGTTGCCTTCTTTTCTAGGACCCAGCACATTGAATACTCATGACCCCTATGGGGTGAAGGTGAGGTAAGTCATCTAAGCTTTCTATGAATGTATTGTTGTCTCTCCATCAATAAACACTGGCACAGTGCTGTCCCCACATTCTTCTGGAGTACAGTGGGTCCCCGAGGCCACGCCTCTCCCACACATGGAAGAGCAGAGCCTTGTATAGTACTGTAAGAGTGTATACACAGTAAAACCCCAAAGTTTGCAGAAAACATATTGATAGACATTCCCCTCTTTTGTATCCATCTGTCCTCTCTATGATGACACTGGTTAATTGGACCACACATCATCCTAGAAATTTCAAGCATACACAAGGGAGGACATAACATACATTTAATGTGCATCTGAATGCGTATAAAATGCATAGATGCATACATATTGGGATACATTAAAGTGTGTATACATAGACAGGGTAGCCTTGGCAGGATGCGCTCTGACATTCCGAGTGAGAGGCCTTGGTGCTATTTCAGATTTCCCTGCTCAACATTTTGACAAACTGGAGCCAGATCTGGCTAGGGCAGTAGTGTTTGTACACGTGAGTGGTAGAAGTTGGGTTTCTGGGTTCAGGCTCCACCAATCCTGTATAATCTCTGAGACCTTATCTGTTAGAACTTCAGTTTTCTCATCTACTCAATGAAGACGCCGTCTCTCACTGGAGGGCGCAGTGAAGTGCAGCACTTTCACTGCAGGCTCCATTCCTTAGCAGTGTCTCACTCTCTAGATCAATCTCACCTGTTCTCCAGTCTTCCTGGACCCAGAGCAGCGCAGCCTGTGGTGGTGTGGCATTCAGTGGTGTCCTGCTGTCTATGGCTTGCATCTAGTGTCCAGTCTTGCATCCATGGCTCATTGCAGTTGCACTGATTGTCTACATCAGGAGACGACTGAGTTTCATAATGGGACATTTCATCAACTCAAATTCCCAATCTCTCTCCATAGAAGTGTGCTATCCCCACTCATCTCCTAGTCTTCACCCTGCCATGGGGTAGCCCGGTGCACAGAACATTGGGTTCCTTGCTGCCTACCCACTTCCCATCTGAGCTCTTTTCAAATCCCATCCGTCCAAACCAGATGCATCCTCTGTGGTCCCAAACACCTGCAAACCACACTGTGAGCTTTTGCAGCGTCGGGTGCCAGTGTTCCCTCTCAGTTTGTTCTTTTACTTATTCTTTATTTTTTTTAAGTTAAAATATAATTGTATCATTTCTTTCCTTCCATTTCCTTCATCCAACTCCTCCTATGCCCCTTCCCTCCCTCTCAAATTCATTGCCTCTTTTTCTTTTTTTATTATTACATATACATATGTACATACATACATATACAATCTGCTGATACCCTTTAGTGTTACTTGTGTATACATGATTTCATGGCTGATTAACTGCCATTGGATAACCAATTAGATTATTTTCTGGGGACAACTTTATGTCCCTCTTTCAGCATTCTGTACTTGCTTGCAGTTCTTTATCTAGGGTTGGGGGTCCATGTGAGATTTTCTTCTACTATGTTAGCATATCTATTGGTATACTTGTTTTAGTCTTGTTTAGGTAGCCACGTTGTTGAGGTATTGTGGGTGAATTTAGGTTGGTTTGTATTTCTGTATGTCCCCAGATTCTTGTGGGCGGTACACAGTGATGTTTATGGGGAAATTAATTTACTTTTCTACCTTGTCTTCTGTACCCTTTGTTATCATCGACAGAGCACATCAGTATTGAACAAGTGTAAACCTTGAAGTATCTTTTCAGAGAGCATCAAAATGGACCAGATTACACAAAACAGTCAACAGGATAAAGAATGGTCCGTCAGGGAAGAGGACAAGAGAAAAGCAGGACGGGGAGTTATGAGAGCCGTGAGCTGAACGTTCTGGCCCACTCCCCTTTGGACGTTGTGTAGCCACTGTTGATCAGGGCCCTGCCGTCGTGATGACTGACCCCCTTGTGATGGGCAGCTCTTAGATTGCCAGGAGTGGTGGGACAGAGAGAGAAGGACGTCCCATCATCCGCTGCTTGCATCTGGTGTTGAAAACCAACTACCTACTGCAGGCTGCAGGGTTAGGATGACATGGCTCTATGAAGATCTGGTGCCTGTAAGGCTCAGGTGAGAGCACAGATACATGGATCCTCTCAATCTGAAGTTGCCTGGCCCAGCTAGAGGAGGCAGGTCAAGGGCAGAGGCCCACACTAGGAGTGGAGGGAAGGTGAGCTAACTCAGCAGCCTAGGAGACCAGAGCCAGCTGTTGTGAAACCAGCAACCCTAGGAGTTATAGAGGACCTTTAGGACATGCTGGATGACATAACTGGAAGCCAGAAGTGACCTTTCCCTGCCATTCAAGACCCTTTCTCATATACCCATTAACTTCCCCATAGCTTCACTTTAAAGGGAGAACAGCCACCGCCACCACCAGGTGTTTTGGAGCCCCACCAGTGTCCAGGGGACTCCTGAACACCAGAAGACAATATGAACACTGGTCAGCTGTCTCCCAGCTTAGAGACTCGGCTAGTGACATGTTTTACTGATGGAATCCAAGTAACAGCTTGTATCATTCTCAGCTGTGCACTACTGATACTGTAGAGCGAGGCCTGTCAGGAGGCATGGCAGTGGAACTGGGGCTGAGCTTTAACACTGAATTTTTCCCCTATTGTTAAATGATGCCATGCATGCAGAAGCTGGTCCTGGCTGCAAAAAGCTCGGTTATTTTTCCTGCCCCTAGAGATCAAAAGAGAGCTCTCTAATGTGGGGCTCTGGCTTTGGCTCTCCTGTTACTTGTCTTTGTAGGCACTCAGGTTTCTGATGGCTGGGGAGGGTTGTTTTCCAAATGCTGTGTGTGGCAGGAAGTCTCCATAGTAGTGGTTCTCAACCTGTGGGCTGTGCCCCTTTGGATATCTAATGGTGCGTTCACAAGAGTTTCATTTCTGATGGCCTGCATATCAGATATTTACATTATGATTCATAACAGTGGCAACATTAAAGTTATGAATTAGCAACCAAATAATTTTTATAGTTGGGGCATCACAACATGAGGAACTGGATTAAAGGCTGGCAGCATTAGAAAGGTTGAGAAGCACTACTCCATAGGAGGAACACAACAGCTTCATGTCTTCCTGAGCTAGGACTGAATGGAAATCCAGCAATGATTCAGCAGGGAAGGCTTCCTGCATGGCAGAAGAGAGTCCAACCAACCAAAGCATGTGGTCAGTGTACAGGAGGAGCCAGCACTGAAGTCTGAATATCTCCATCAAAACTCATACTGAGGTGGGTGTGGATGTGTGTGTGCCTCTAATCCCAGCACCAGGGAGGCAAAAACCCCAGAAACATTGTAAATTGAAGGCCAGCCTAGACAGGCTACACGATGAGTTTCCGGCCAGCAAGGACAGCAGAGCAAGACCCTATCACAATAAATACCAAAATAAAACCTCACCTTGAAATTAAGTGCCCTCTCTGTGGTATTGAAAGGATGGAAACTTGGTCCACTACAGTGTTTGGAGAAGGCACCTTTGGGAGGTGATTACGGTTGAATGCCCCTTTAAGGGCATTTGGTACAATGACACTATGACCTCAGGTTGAGTAACAATTTCCTCTGGGACTGAAACATCCTATCCTGCAGGGAAGCTGCTTAAGCAGGAAAAAAACTCAAAGGAGCTTCAGAAAGTCCCTGAAACAGACCGTATTCACTAGACTCTCCCCTTGCCAGCGTAAACAATAAAAACTGAGAGCCCCTCAAGACTAGAAGAACAGAGCTCCAAAGAAGACAGAGACCAGACCAGCTGCCTGGAAGAGCTTGAGACCAAGCTACAAAGGACACCTGCTAACCTGTTGAGCGGTCTGCAGATGTGGCACCTGATCCTGAGCTTCTTTTTGTCTTTAGAACATAAGCTGACTAAGCCTTTGTCTTTATAAATCAGTTTCAGTAACCAAAAAGAGATTAATGGCCAGTGGCTTTGCCATGTGCTGGGTGGAGCCCTGGTGTGGTGACCCATCCCAGCCACCTGCAGAGGGGCACTGCAGAGACAGAGTCCAGCTAGCCCATGTGGCTACTTAAGAGAGTTAGGGAAAAGGTGAGTCAGGCAGTCCAACCTGGAAGACATACTGGTAAGTTTGAGCTATAGGCAATCATCGGAATAGCGTCTAGTCCTGGCAGCTGACAGGGATAGGAACCTGGCCTTAACTCAGAAGCATGGAAGGAAAATGGGGAGCAAGGCAGGGTGGAAGAGATCTAGGACTCTGGGACTTGGGGTATCTGGCAAAAGACAGCAGTGAACATCCACCACACTCTGGAATTGATGGCCAAGGGTGCTGCCCAGAGATGCATCATGAAGTGGAGGAAAGAGGAAAGGCAGAGGGCAGATACAGCATCAAGTTTTTGAAGAGGCCTGTTGGGAGCACAGAGAAGTAGAGAGTCTTGTCTGTGCACCCAAGACTACCTCCTGATTGGAGTGGGAGAACAGGTCCACCCCCTTACCTGCCTCTCACTGTCCACAGGAGTTAGGGTTCTTCAGAGGAACTAAACTAATATAATATAATATTTATGACTGGAAGAACATCAGTCAGCAGAGATGGACAACTCTGTCCAATTCTGCAGGCAGGAGAGCTGCAGAAACCAGGAGACGCAGAGCCCCCAAGGAACCACAAAACAAGAGTCACTAATGATGCTGCCCCACACCAAGCTGCAGGCCCTGAAGCCCCTTGGAGACTTGCTAACGCAAGTCCACACTCAACAGTGGAAAGTCTGCATTCTGATGCCCACTGGCAGTCTCAGCAGCAAAAAGCCTAACAAAACGAAAAACTGATTGAGAATAATTGACGCTGCACATGAGTAAGCTCCCCATACCCATTGTCTTTTCTTTCCACCCAGGTCCTAGCCTGTTGTAACAGAGCCATCTATGTTCAGGGATGGTCCTCTCCAACCAGGTCACTCATCTACATGCTAATCTTCCATGGAAACACCCTCATAGAGACACCAGAAGTGTGTTTTAGTAAGTTCTAGGTGATTCAACCTAGTGTATGTAACCAAGGCCGCCCATTCCACCTTCCCTGGGATATAGGGCTTTGCCCTGAAGATGGGGAGAGTTCACTGAGTGTGGAATTGATGTTTGAGTCACTGAAAGTGCTTCAAGAGCTGGTAAACCATGATCAGATATCAAAGAGACACAGAAAGCATGTTGAAAAGTCAGCCATGGTAGAACTGATGAATCTGAAGCTTTAAAGACACACTTTTCACTCTCTGAGTCAAGGGTTAAAACTGACAAACATGGAAATCAGCTGTCTGGGGCTTTTTTTCTGCTTGGGGGCATTTAGATCTAGACTAGAAACCCAGTGACTCCAATAAATACTCGGGGTCCTCATATTCAAGGACTCTTTTTTAATGTATACCTCTTAGCATTGTTGTAAGCCTACAGTACACTGATTCTGGGCATGGACCTTATACAATATGGCACCTTATTCAAATGTGGATGGGTCCTGGGAATATATCAGGCTTCAGAATTGCTTGAGTGTGAAGAGAAAGTGTGTCTTCAAATACAAATAAATAATCAAGGCATGAGTCCCTGTTTGTTCAGCACACTTTGTCTCTGGAAGAACAGGCTACAGTAGAATTCACTGTAGACTTACACCTTCATTGTTGCACCTTCCTTAAAGGGTGGTATTGTATGTAACAAAATGGGTACTGGATTATATAATGTTTATTTTTTTGCACTATAATTACTGCAGTGTTATTATTTAACCTCCTATCATAAACAATAAGACACAGATGCCTGTTAGATTTTATAATTGCCTATTTACCTTGGGCCAGGCAGATAATTATTTTTTTCTCTTTTTAAAAAAAATGTTTATTACAATTTTCACTTTGTATCCCAGCTGTAGTCCCCTCCCTCAACCTCCCCAATCCTACCCTCCCTCCTCCTTCTCTTCCCATGCCCCTCTCCAAGTCCACTGATAGGGGAGGTCTTCCTCCCCTTTCATCTGACCCTAGCCTATCATGTCTCACCAGGACTGGTTGCATTGTCTTTATCTGTGGCCTGGTAAGGCTGCCTCCCCTCAGGGGGAGATGATCAAAGAGGCAGCCACTGAGTTCATGTCAGAGACAACCCTTGCTCCCCTTACTAGGGTACCCACTTGGAGACTGAGCTGCCATGAGCAACATCTGTGCAAGGGTTCTAGGTTATCTCCATGCATGGTCCTTGGTTGGAGTATCGGTCTCAGAAAAGACCCCATGGACCCAGATTTTTTGGTTCTGTTATTCTCCTTGTGGAGCTGCTGTCCCCTTCTGGTCTTTCTATCTCCCCCGGCTTTCATATCATTCCCCAGGCACATATTTCTACCTACCCTGTCTCAATAACCTCACCATCCATCTCCCAGCCTCCATCTAATGTCATTGCCTTAATCATTCCTATCTGGGCTACCTTTCATCCATAATTCCAAGATACTTGCTTGTGTTCTTCATCTGGGCCTTTTCATGCCATTGTTGGAGTCCTTCCTCCTGGCCCATATGCTTTCCTCTCCATGCTAACCCATCATAGCTTCCTCCTTCCTCCTCTCTTCCTGTCCATCTGTTTCCCATGATTGTCCTGTTCTCAAAAGCCTGGGAACCTTAGCCACTCCTACCCCATTCTGCCCTGCCCAGGTATAGGCCTTTAATCAACCAATCAGGTATAATAATGTCTTAGGGAGGTTTATACAACAAGGATAAGTATCCAGGCAATAACCATATCTTGAGGGCCAGATCAGACCAACCCCCAACAGGGTAGAATGAAACTTAATTTGCTATCTTGTCAACCTGGGTCTGGTGTGTAACTTTGGAGACTGTGTCCTAAGAAGACTTTGTGGCTCTAGCCTAGACTGCTGGCTGTGGGAGAAGCCAGCAGTATGTAATGGGTTAGCTTCCTGGAGCAGCCTATGTGGCAGGAAACTGAAGTCTTTAGCCAACAACCTGTGAGTGAGCTTAAAGTCAGAAGTCCAGTGATGGTGGAGCCTTTCATTGATGCAGCTGCTGTTAGCAGCTCCCCGAGAAGACATGAGCCAGGGCTAAACAGCTAGACCTCACCTGAATTCCCAGCCATGTCAGGCATGTGATCCGGTGCTCCACAAAGAGATACTGTGTAGTCTCCATGAGCACTCTCAGACACAGACACACAAGGCCAAATAACCCCTAACATACAAACTCTCCCCACTTAGGCTAATATCTAGGAGGTTCAGAAGGGGTGACCCTTGGAAAAGGAGAACGTGAAGGGTACTGATGTGGGCAGTGGCAGGACCTCAAGATCTAGTCTGGCCTCGTCACTAGGCATAGTTGCAGCGCAACAAACAACCCTTCACTAGCTTGTCTTTCTGAACAAGTGATTGCATTCCCGTGTGCAGACAGCAGACAGTCCAACCTTCAGGGAAGGTGACACTCACTGGAAAGGCCTATGAATAAACAAATAGTTCAGAGCAAGCAATACCCTGATGAGGACTGCATTGATGGGATGGAAGCTAGGGCAGAACAGGTTGGAATCCTACAGGAGTAAGGGCTTTGTGGGGGGTGTGTCTGCTATCTCCTTGGGTTGGATAGAGAGCAAGGATTGGGGATCTGGGTGTGTAGGGAGTAGTGGGCTGCAGAGAGGCTGTTGGGTTAGGAAGGCATGCCTCAAGCCAGGGCAATGGGCAGCCACGGAAAGGTCTAAAGGAAATGATGGTTTTAGATGCAGTGGGGCAAGGTTTGGGTGAGAGGATTCTGGGGGAAGTGGGAGGGTGGAGGAGGGAACCACAACCATGCTCAGTGCCACAGAAAGTGATAGAGAAACTGAGCCGGTTCCCATTTTGGGTTCATGTGGAAATCCCTGCTGTGTGAGTCAGAGAGCTCTTCTAAAAATACTTGTCTCTCCCCACGCACCTTGACCCTTCCTGACAGCATTTCAGCCATAGAGGAGTAAGCTCATCACCAAAGGTTTGTTTTGCACTGGACTTGGTGGGGGGTGGTCACCAGAAACTTTGAGGGCCTGGCCTATTTGCTCACTTCCTAGCTGAGGACAAGGAGGGTGGTTAGGAGAGGTTCATGGCAGGGGGCTACATGAGCATGAAGCCAGCTCTGCCTGGCTCCAGAGCAGGGGGCTGGGGTTTCTACCGGAGGCGAGATTTTTCTAGGGTTGCATGCATGTATGTGTGCGTGCAAGCATGAGTAAGGGATGTGAGCAAAGCCACTGACTCCACTAAGAGCACTCCCTGGTTACAGAAGGCAAGGCAATTCCTCTGGTGGTATTTAAGAACAAGTCTCCCCTTCCCATATCTTGCTCCCCCTCTTCTTTTCTTTCTTTCCCTCTTTTTTCTTGGAGAAGGGCTCACTCTGTAGCCCAGGCTAGCCTATAACTGGGGGGTGGTCCTCCTGCCTCAGCCTCCAGGGGTAGCCACAAGGCTACATTAAAAATATGAGGGTGCTCTCCAGTCCTGTGAGGGGGAAGCGAGTGGGTGGAAGACTTGGGAATCCTCACAGCAACTAAGCATAATCATTGTCTCACGGCAGCCTCTAACCTTCAGGTCATCTGTCCTCGGGTTTACCTCCTCTAGAAGGTAGGATGGAGCCTTCTATTTCTTTTGTTTGTAACAGTCATCTGTACCTCTTTTTTTTTTCTGAAGGAACATCAACAACCCACAAAAAGAAAGAGGGGGAGGGGGCAAAGGTAGGAAGGAAGGGGTAAGAATGAAGTATCTATCAATGTCTTTCTCTTCTAATTTTGGTTCAGTGATGTCTTAGTTAGGGTTACTATTGCTGTAATGAAACTATGGGAAAAAGCAACTTGGAGAGGATTTATTTGGCTGATGTATCCTGAATGATAGTCCATAGAGGGAAACCAAGGCCAGAAGTTAAACCTGGCGGAAACCTAGAGACAGGAGCTGATGCAGAGGGCATGGCGAAGGCTGCTTACAAGCCTGTTCCTGCGTTTTTCTCTTTTTAATAGAACCTGGGACCACCAGCCCAGTAGTGTCCCCACATATGTGGGGTAGGCCTTCCCACATCAATCACTAATTTCACTAATTAAGAAAATGCCCTACATGCTTGCCTACAGCCTGATATTATGGAGGCATTTTCTGAATTAAGGTTCACTCTTTTCAGTTTGTGTCAAATTGACATAAAAATTAGCCAGGACAAATGCAGAAGGCTTGATGTTGGAGACACGCCTGAAGCTTCACTGTCTAGCTGTCACTGTGTGAATGTGGAATTTCATCTCTGCCTCTTAGGGTTTTATTCTATGAGACAGACAATATTGCCTTCTCCACAAGGGCACATGCACAGTTAAAAAGATAATGGATGTATGTTTGTACCAGTCCTAAGCCATCAAAGCCACTCCATAAAGAATCAACATGAATGTTATTATTATGGTTATCATCGACTGGATTTTCTGGCCTCTTGGCTCTTCAGAGAAGCCCTTTCAGGGTTACACAGACTGGGTCCTGGGCTCAGAGAGTAAGCTATGGTGTGGTCCATTCAGGAGCATGGTCATAGGGGGCCCTGACCTAGATGAATTGTTAGTGTATAACCATCTCATCTAGGAAAGACTACACTGTCTTAGTTAGCTCAGGCTGCTACAATGAAGGACCACAGGCTGGGAAAGATGGCTTAGTATTTAATGGACTTGTTACTCATTTCGGGGTCCTGGTTTGGTTTCTAGAACTAACATCAGGTGGTTCACAACTTCTTGTAACTCCAGCTCCAGGGGATCTGCTGTCCTTATCTAGCTTCTGTAGGCACCACACACACACACACACACACACACACACACACACAAAGATAGATGATAGATAGATAGATAGATACATACATACATACATACATACATACATCATACATACATACATAAGTTAAATAAATACATCTTTTTAAAGAATATCACAGGCTGGGCAGCTTAACCAACATTTATTTCTCACATTTCTGGAGGGGCCAGGAAGTCCACATAAAGTAGAGCATTGTTGATTTCTGATGGCAAAGGCTTTCTTTTTGCCTTGGAGATGGTTACTTTCTTGCTCAGTGTGGGGAAAGCATGGGAAGAGGGAGCGAAGGGGAGAAAGAGAAGAGAGAATATGCATTTCTTTCCTCTTCCATGGGATCTAAACCACTAGAGAGAATCCACTTTCAATTAGGAACCTCCCTAAAGATTCTTTACACATCACTGTGGGTGTGTGGGGTATCAACCTGTGAGTTTTGGAGGAACAGAGTATACACCCTACTTTGCAAAAACTAAAGAAATATACAGCAAGGCAGGCTCAGGGGAGACAACACCCAAGATTGTCTGCCCAGCTTGGTGCCTGTGAGCTCTTCACTGTCACAGGCCTGCCTTTGCCATGTAACTGCCTCACCCCTGAAAGACACAGTGTTGTTCTCAGTCTACTTCTATGAGGAAACACAGTGTTCAACACATCTTCCCTATAAGTTTGGTGCTGTGCTTTGTGGACATCAGACTTCCTGCTCCGGGAGCCTGGCTCTTGTATCATCCCAAGCCTTGAACAAGAAGAGGAAGGAGCCATCCTTACATTGTCTTGGAGCTAGGTCTTTGTTTCCCTCACAGCTTGCCTGGAATTAGTCAATAAATTACATCTACACTGAGAACCTTGACACAAATGCATTTCATCTTGTCCTCTGAGGAAGGCCAGAGGGGGCTGCCAAAGCAATAGTGGATGAGAGTGTGGGCTTTTAAACAAAATCTCAATTGTTTGATTTTACCAATAAAAACTCAGGAGCCAGATGCTGGGGTGAACGCCTGCTGGCTCAGAGAGCAGAGAAAGCACCCAGCTGACCTTCCTATTGAGTCAATGTTCCAAAAGAAAGAAGCCTCCTTCTCCATGTTGTCCCAAAAACCCTCAAACTGAATGTCTTCCTTCTACTTCCTGTGTATCTCTCTATCTGTATAGGCAGGAAGAGTCCAGGTTAGACCAGCATCCCATCCTGGAGTCACCGGAGTATTTTACAGAGGGACCAAGTTCTGTCCTTTGTCTTGGGTTACCCAGTCCTTTCTTAACATCTTCTTTCTAATCTGAGATCATCCACCATAGCCTCACAGCCTACGGACCAGAAGCAAGTTCCAACTGCTAGAGTTCTCCCTTCCTGTCACCAGTGGATTGAGTCTGAGGAGAAATGGTTCTAGGCATGCCTTTGCCTTGGGAGCTAGGGCAAGCCTTCATTCCATTCTCCCCCATCACACACAAGACATTTCTTTTTCTCATTTTCTTTTCTTTTCTCTCTCTCTCTCTTTCAAGGTGATGTCAAGCAGAAACAGTTTTCTAGTCCCTGGCAGCTGTGGCATGAAATGCATCCTCCTCCCATCCTGGCATTAGCTATGGCTGTCACTTAGAGGAGAATGAAACACTGTCTGATGTCTGGTTGCCTCCAGGCCCTGGAGGTCTGTGTGCTAGCAGATTCTGGCTCCACGAAGGCTTAGCCAACTTAGAGGAGTCTGCTTGAAACTGAACTCTTTTATGTTCAAAAGTTTCATAAATGGAAAGAGCCAAGTTCGGGGATCGGGACACTGTTTAAGTGTCTGTGGTTGTGAGTTCTCCATGTGGCATCCATTGGGCCTCCAGGCATACTGCTGCCCAGTAGCGCCCTTCATCTCAGCGGTGCCAGTTGCCAAAGAGATTTTGAAATGTTACAGTGGATATTAGAAACAGAGAAAATGCAGACACCTAAGCCCAGGGAAGCAATTTTATTTTCATGACCTGATAAATGAGTCTCCTCACACGTCTTTCCTCTGTTTTTTTTTCTAATTGTATTACATTTATGTCTTTTGTGTATATGTGCTTATGTATGTGCCCATGTACCATTGTGTGTGTTAGAGGTCATGGGACAAATCTGTGAGTGCTGGTTCTTTCCATCATGTAGGTCCTGGGGATTGAACTCGGGTTGTCAGACATGGCAGAAAACAGAGTCATCTCTGCAGCCGATAGCCAAAGATCTTTATGCTTATCTAAAAATGGGCTGGGCACCTTAAAGTATGGCAGGATGTTTGCCTTATAAATCCCACATCAGAGCTGGTGGGAAAAGAAGACAGGTGAACGAGCTGGCTGAGCCAGAGCTGTCAGCCCAGTACTGGCTGCAGCTGGAGTCTCTGTTCATGCAACCGCAAAGTAAGTGGCCATATGTGCCCGAAGGACAGCCAGAGAAAGGAGTGACACCTGTAGTGCACATGTGCGCGCAGCGTGTACAGACAGGCCTGGGAAGGTGTGCTTTTGCAAGTGGAGGTGTGTGTTGGGGGAGTGTGAATTAGTGGGTGTGCATGAGTGCCAACGTGTGTGCACTTCTGCTCTTTGTGAGTCCTGTCAAAAGGCTGCTGTAGGGCCCGATTTGTTTTGCAGTTTGCCATCCCTCCTCTCCTCTCCCAGCTCCAGACAGAAGCTTGATCACTCTCTGTTTGGCCCAGAAATAAGCTCAACCTCTGAATGTAACCTGAGCGCCCCATGGAATGCACAGCAGTGCATCAAAACCCTGGAACAGGGCTAATCCTCTTTACTTTGGCAGCATCTCTGAAAATAAAGTAAAATAAACCAGCGGGGGTGGGGCAGGAAAGCTGGAGACCCCACTTCTGCTGTCTGTCCTTACAAAGCCAGCTGGGCTGCTTGCAGAGGAAAGACATCGTCTTGTGAGTTACAGCACAGAAAATGGAAGGGTTTTCAAGAACTATGTTTGACGAGTCCTCAGTGCTTGAAGCCTGGAAGCAGTCCCGTTGTTGATCAACTATGTGTTTACTGAGCCTGTATTGTGAGTCAGGCCCCTGTCCCCAACCAGAGCCGCAAGATACAGCAGAGGCCCCCAGCAGACATCGGTTTCCATGGCAGAGGCTACCAAGGGAACCGCCCCAGCCCAGTGCTACTATAAAGCATGATTAAGTTTAAAGGTCACGGCCACCCTGTCCTTAGAAATGCATCCACATAGACACACATATGAATCCACTCCTGGGCAGCCAACGGGGATTTATCTCACAACCCCAGGCCTGGGTTGAGCCCTGGAGCCACCAGTCACCCTTGGCTCAGAGGAATCCCAACACTTGCCCATGTCTATGTTTCTGAGGGAAAGGCTTTATCAGGAACCCTGCTTGGATCCCGGTCTCACCTTTGACTGATAGAATGACTGCTTTATTGATTTGTTTAAGACAGTCTTTCTATGCGATCCAGGCTGGCCTTGAATTTGCTATACAGTCCATGCTGACCTTGAACTTCTGACCCCCTCTTCTCTCAGTTTCTTAAATGCTGGATCACGCTGCACACCACCTGTCTGGCTTGTTGTTGCTTATTCTTCTTCCTTCCTGTTGACTTTTTTTCTCCTTAGTATGTATGCCTATTTTTCTTCATTACAAGATGGTGCTGAAGGCAATACTCAGCAAAAGTGTTTGCACATCTCACTAAATACCTGGTTAACAGCGTATGTGTGCATCTCAGCTTTGTGGGACAAATTTTCCTAGTGAGCTGCTACACACAGATCTACCTCCCATTGAGAGGAAGAGCATGGCAGACCAAAGAATAGATACCACCAAAGTCCAACTTGGTGAGCCAATGGGGTTACTGGGCTTAACTTACAAGAGTACGGGTTAGAAGATACTAAACGGAACAGAAATCACTCAAAGACAGCTGCATTACCAAATCCCAGCCCAGCATGGGTGACAGCTCACAAAAATTGCAAACCTGGAGCATGCTACCTGCAAGCTACACAGCACGTTAGAGGTGTCCCTTCCAAGTGACTCAGTTGGTCTAAACCTCTTCCTGCCTCTTGAAGGCATCTGATCTGGTCTCAGAGTCTTCTATTCAGCTTTGCAGGTCTGGGAGTGATCTTTGCAGCTTTGTTCGGTGGTCCCAGGCATGCTCTCAGAACTCCCTGCTTACTCTGGCAGGGAGGGCCTGGTGAATCTGCTCAATTTCAGGGAGTTCCTGACGTTGTTTACTTTCCTGCTTAAGGAGCTTCCCTGTAGGATGAATGCTTCAACCTCAGAAGAACTTTTACAAAACGCTCAGTCAACAAGGTAATAAATGGAGCAAGCTGCCACCATTCCTCTAAAACTGGGAGCGAAAGAAGAACACGTGTGGGGCTGAGGGTGTGGCTCAGTGGTAGAACATTGACCCTGCATGAGCAAAGCTCTGGGTTGGATTCTCAGACATCA
Source organism: Pachyuromys duprasi (assembly GCA_028658305.1). Taxonomy (NCBI): domain Eukaryota; kingdom Metazoa; phylum Chordata; class Mammalia; order Rodentia; family Muridae; genus Pachyuromys; species Pachyuromys duprasi. The sequence continues at coordinate 2,608,736 of CM053754.1, forward strand.
TCAAGCGGAGCCTAGTCACACACTGTTTTGTAATCCCAGGTGGAGGCAGGAGGATCAGATGTTCAAGGTCATCACCTAAAGCTAAGAAACTAGTTTAAAATTACCCTGGGGAGACCCTGCTCTCTCCTCCCCACAAAAAGTTCAGTATCCACTTTCGTAAAGTTTGTTCAAAATGGTGTTTATCAAGAATCAGCCAAGCAACAGGGCAAGGGAAAAAATGTTTATCATGTCATTAGGGAAAGAGGAGGTCAGTTTATTTTGCTGATGACATGATTACAGGTAGAGCTGTAAGGGTACCTTCATAAACTTAGAATTTATAAGTGCATGCAGTGAATTTGTAGAGTATAAAAATCAACATATAAAAAAAATAGTAGCTTTTTGTACACCAATTCCAAAATTCCTGAAAAAGAAATCAAGGAAGCGATCCCAATCACAACAACAAAAGGCTTTGTGGAAATTTGAACAGGGAAGTAAGTGATTGATACAATAAAAATTACAAAACACTGAAAGAATTACCCACAGACACAAAGTGTTGGGTTCAGTGCGGAAGCCATGAAAACTCACTTCAGATACAGAAGCTTAAAATGAAAGCTTTGTTTTCTGAGCTTACGGAGGTGGGTAGTTCAGGATCTGAAATGCATCCCTGAAGGGAGATTATATAACATTTTTAAAGGAGGGGAGTTGGGATGCCAGGGTGAGCTGCAGCCTTATCCAGCTGTATTTTGACATCATGGGTTAAGCAAAGGATTGTTGTAGACATTTTAATTCATGATATGTAAACATGTTTTTGTTGTAATCGCAATCGGGGAATTTTAGTTTGTCCACACCTGTTAATTGTCTTTGCAAGCTGGAATTAGTTGAATTCTGAGGACTTTGAAGTGTATAAATATGAAATCCCAGAGGACACGTTGCGGTTACTTGGAGGAGCCCGAGGAGGAGGGCTGCTTGCTGCAGGTTTGTCCTGCTGCTGCATTTGCTGTTTGCTGGTTACCTGGACTTCTGGATTTCCTGGTGACAGATACTGGTATTGCCCCCAAAAGAATCCTACAACCCTACCTAGCAGGAAGAAGTGAAGAGGACTGCATTCTCTTCCCTTGCAACCTTCTTTTTTTCTGTGCCTGGGCTTGGGGAGTTGAAAGGGAGTTATAAGCTTTAAAGAACCCCAAATCAAATAAAGCAGCATTTGAAAAACTAGCTCATGCAAGGGAGTATCTGTTGTAGTGGGTCTGATCCAGGAACTCCTGGCCTCAAGGCTCTTAACTTATCCTCTAGTCATTTGGTCTTGAGCTCAGAGTCAGAAAGGGGCAAAGGAGTGAGTCAGCTGTATGTAGTTAATTAGAGCATAACAGGCAATTGGTTCTGTATTTTTACAACTTATGTATCTTGGTTTAAATAACAGCAATTTCTGTATTTCTTACCAGTTACCAAAAAAGAATTTGGAGAAGTGGGATAGGAATTTGTTCCTGGGCTTGGGAACACGAACTTGTTTCCTAGAGATGTTGTCCTAGAGATGGCTGGACGGAGACAACTGTCTCCTTACATTAGAAGTTGTTCAGCTACTGGGTCGGCCCCACCTTCCCTGGGGCCTGGGACCTAAACTTTAGATTTCCCCCATGATTAAATGGAGTCTGAAAACAAAACTGTAGTATTTAGAATAAGTTTCTTTTGCTCATTCCCCACAAAAGGATGAAAAAAATAACCTGCATTTGTGAACTGAAAGGATTGATATTGTGAGCATGTTCATACCACATAAAGAGATCTGCAGATTGAGCGAAATCTAATGAAGATCCAGTGCCATTCTTTTTGAGTGCATGCCCTTTGTGCACAGCACACTTTGTGGAAGTCAGAAGACAACTTTGCATACCTTGCCTCAGGCACTATCCACTTGTGTTGGGGTCTCTTGCTGGACTGGGGCTTGCCTAGCAGTGAGGCTGGCTGGTCAGTGAGTCGAGGGGTCTGCCTTCTTCCCCTACCCACCACCGGGATTACAACAGGCACATGCCATGACACCTTGCAACATTTTTATTGAAGAAAAAAGTTTTAGTACAAATATATTATTTTGATCGTGTTTTCCTTCTCTTATTCCTTCTGGATTTTCCCCACCTCCCTACCTATACAACTTTATGTTATTTTATCCCTTTTTAAAAACAAACAATCAAAACCAAAAAACAAAAACCATGAAACACACATACAAAAAAACCCCAAAATACAAAAACAAAACATTACAAAACTAAACCCTCACAACAACATAAAAAATAAACAAGCAAGGGGCTGGAGAGATGGCTCAGCAGTTGGGAGCATTGGCTGCTCTTCCAGAGGACCCAGGTTCAATTCTCAGCAATGACATGGTGGTTCATACCAGTTTGCAACACCTGTTGCAAGGGATCCCACACCTTCACATAAACATGCACGAGTCAAAACACCAATGTACATCAAATCAAATCAAATCAAATCAAGCAAAAGAACAATAAGACAAAACAAACAAAGCAAAACAACACAAAAACTCTATGACTATACCACTGAGTTCATTTTGTGTTGGCCAACTACTCCTGGGACTGGGGCCTGCCTTGAGATATAGCTAATATATCCAGTGATACTGCATTGGAGAAAACGGATTTTCCTTTGCCTGCAGATACCATTTGCAGGTGGCCTCTTGGTTAGGGGTGGGAATCAATGTCTGCTTTCCCTTATCATTGTTAGGACTCCATCTAGTACAAACCTATACAGCCCATGTGTGTTCTATGAGTATCTGTGAGTTCATGTGTGCATAAGCCATCATCTCTGGCTCTTACACCCTTTCTCATTCTTCTTCCACACAGATCTCTGTTGAGGTTGATCTGGAGCTACTATGTATTCAAATGTTAACTTGTTCCCCAAGATCCTTAGCTGTTCTAGGAGCAAATTCTAATGTATCCAAAATGATGTCCTGTAAGCTTTGCCTCCCAAAATTTTCTCTGATTGGCTAAATAAAGTCACTTACTGGACTGGGCAGAAGAGAGGTAGGCAGGGCCAAGGTTCACTGGCTTTGGGGTGGCAGAGAGAGACCACAAGGAGGAGAGAAGAAGAAGGAAGAAAAAAGCAGGTCACCCTAGGTTAGCATGGACTAGAACCACGTGGTGGAGAGCAGCTTGCTCTGAGGATTGGGGTGATGGGGAGAAAAAGAGCAAATGGAAAACGTGCAAGTATTTATGGGAGTTTGGCCTGGGAAATGGACGAGAGAGTTTAGAGAATTAATATCTGCCCAGCCCAGTGCATTAATGCTTATCAAAAATCTAGCAGGTTTTGTGTCTTTTAGTTATGTAATATTGGGTTAAGGAATAACTGCCACCATTAATAATTACATGAATTAATATTAAATGTTAATAATTCCACATAGATCTCTGAGCCTTAAAGGGAGGATTTTGATGAAGACATCTCATTTAGGACTGAGTGCTCCAAAGTCTCTCACTCTGTGGTTCGCTGTATCAGTTCTCATTTACTGCAAGAAGCTTTGCCGATAAGGGCTGAGTGAAAAACTGATTTTTGAACCTCATCTCTTTTAGTCAGGTTCTTGGGATTGAGTTCATTTTCATGCTTGCTACGCAAGTCCTTTACCAATTACACTATTCCCTCAGATCTCAGTGACTGACATTCTTTACAGAGAAAGAAAAACATTAATTGGTAGGAATGGCCCCTGGGATAGTGCAGAAGGTAAAGGGCCTTTGCACCTCAAACCTCGTAACCTCACTTTTATCCCCCTGCATAAGAGAACCGGGATGGGGGTTGGAGAGATGATCAGTGGGTAAAAGTTGCTTACTGCCATGGTCATAGATCTCCAGACCCACATTTGATCTCTAGACCCACATGGTGGAAGGAGAAAACTGGTTCCCAAAAGTTGTCTTCTGACCTCCACTGCCCGTGACCACACTTACACTGACATAACACACACACACACAAACACACACCATTAAAAATGATAAATCTTTATAGTTTGTAGGTAATCACAAAAGAGTTCAAATACTCAGAGGAAAATATTGAGCATAACGAGTAGATACAGGCTCTTACTTCAAAACATTCTGTGAAGTGACAGGCATAAAAATGGGCATGAAGGCCAGTGGAATTAGAATACAGGATGCAGAAATAACCCTCTGCATACTCTGCATAGGAATGGCCAGGGTATGTTTTAATTAGCTAGAAAGAGTATACATTGGGAGAAAGTAAATTTCTTCAAAGAGTGGTGCTTGGAAAACTGTGTTTTCATATGCAGAGCAATGAAGTTAAATTTCTGTCTCTCACCATAAAAAAAAAAAAATTAATGTGAAACAGGTGAAAGCCTGTAATGTAGGACTGTAAAACGAGTAAGACAAAACACAGAGGAAACATATGGGAACATTTATCTGGGTAGACCAGGCTGGCCTCGAACTTAGAAAAATTCGCCTACTTCTGCCTCCTGAGTGCTGGGATTAGAGGTGTGGGCTGCCACACCAGGTGAGATAATGTTTTGTTTTGTTTTAAAGATTTTATTTTTATATTCAAGTGCAGATGCGGACCCTTTTGCCCTCATGTGAGTGTAGGTGGCAGAAGAACAGAGCTGGGTGTGTGTTGAACGCCTCTAATCCCAGCACTCGGGAGGCAGAAGCAGGAGATCTCTGTGAGTTCCAGGCCAGCCTGGTCTGTACAAGGCAGTGTCTCTCAGCCTTCCTAATGCTAGGGCCCCTTAAAACAGTCCCTCATGGTGTGGTGACCCCCAATCATAACATTATTTTCTTTTATACTTCATAACTGAGATTTGCTACTGTTATCCATCCTAATGTAAATATCTGTGTTTTCTGATGGTCTTAGGTGACCCCTGTGAAACCACAGGCTGAGAACCACTGATATTAGATGTCCTGGGATAGCTAACAGAGGGACCTTGTCTCAGAAAACCAATTAGACAGACAGACAGACAGATAAAATAAAAGCTTTTTTGTTTTTTATCCTGACACTTTAGTTGGAATAATGGGTTCTTTCTTTGAGACCCTGAACTTATTCCTAACATTTGTACTATGTGCTTTTAACTGCTGAGCCATGTCTCTAGACCACTAAATTTTCTTTTACTGCCTGTGGTTTTGGTGTTGTATCAAAGACAACATTGCCAAGTCAAGTGTCATGAAGCTGTTTCTTTTGAGTTTAATAGTTTTTTTATTCTTACAATTAGGCCTTTGATCTATTTGGGATTAATTTTTGTCTGAGTAAAATCTTAAATTTATTAAGATTCGTTTTGTGGCCTAGCACAAATTCTAAGAAGACTTGAGAAAATGAAATCTTCTCTTGGTGGGTGGGTTGGCCCGCATGTGTCTGTCAGGCAGGATTGATGTACAGTTTGCTAAAACCATTGCTTTACACTTCTCCCCCCCCCCCCCCGCCTCTCTGTGTACTCCTTCCCTGTCTTTCTTCCTCCCTCTCCCTTTTCTCCTTTCCTTTTTTTTTTTTTTGCTTGTTTGTTTGTTTTTGAGACAGAGTCTCACTCTGTAGCCAAGGTTGGCCTAGAACTTACTTTGTAGCTTATGCTAGCCTCAAGTTTACGG
>CM053754.1:2622424-2691971 GCA_028658305.1 Pachyuromys duprasi
TTTTAAAAATCAAATCACTGGGTTGAATGAATTACAGGGGAGGAAGTATATCAAAGTTTCACAATGTCCCCCAATGGGGGAGAGGGAGATCAATGCCCTCTCTTGGCTTTTAGCTACATTCCTTATTGCAGTGAACTCTCCCTTTGTTACAATTGGTGAAAACTGTTTTTACATTTAGTGAAACAGAACAACTAAAGTGAAGGCATAGGATTCTAAAAATCAGTTTTGTTATTTGTTTAAAAATAAGCTTGAAGCCAGACACGGTGGTGCTCGCCTTTATTCCCAGTACTTGGGAGGCAGAGGCAGGTGGATCTCTGAGAATTTAAGCCCAGCCTGGTCTACAGAGTTCCAGGACAGCCAGGGCTACACAGAGAAACCCTGTCTCAAAAAATAAAAACAACAAAAGCTTGATCTAGGTGGTAGTGGTGGTGCATGCCTTTCATCCCAACACTTGGGAGGCAGATCTCTGTGGGTTCAAGGCCAGCCTGGTCTACAGAGCAAGTTCTAGGACAGCCAGGGCTACACAGAGAAACCCAGTCTTGAAAACAAGCAAACAAATCAACCAACCAAAGAAACAAACAAATGAAAAGAAAACTAAGCTTGAGGTTGGAGAGATGGCTCAATGGTTAATAGTACCAGCTGTACTTCCAGAGGACCCGGGCTCAATTCCCAGCATCCACATGGCGGCTCAGAACAATCCGACACCCCCACATAGACACACATGCAGGCAAAACACCAATGCACATAAAATGAAAATGAGTAATTAAAAATAAGCGAAGGGCTGAAGGTGTGGTTCTGTAGTAGAACTCTTGCCTGGTATAAACAAGGTCTGGGTTCCATCTCTACCACCCACCCACCAACCCCCTCCCCAAATAATAAAGATTTTTAAAAAGTGAAAATAAAAAATAAGCCACATATGCCCTCAGCGTGGCCAACCAAGCTTGTGGCCCTTGGCAACTGTGGACTCTGAAACAGCATTCGTACTTCCACATTCCAAGTATCAGGACCTAAAATAGACACAGGCACTGGAAATTATAGGAGAGTAAAATTGCAGGACCCTGGAGGTTCCCACAGGAATCCCGCCCTGGCCTCCGGGTATTTGAGGGTAAGGACTCCAGGATGGGGAACTGCGGGTATGCCCTTACAGGGAGAAGCACAACTCCCCAGATCAGAGCCAGGGAGCTGTGTGGTCTCAAGTGCCACTTTGGTGTTCAGAAGGCAGTGGGAGACCTATTCCCCATCATTTCCTGGGGTGGTGTTCTGTTGGACTGAGGTGGATGCCCACTGAGTCACTGTACCAAGGTAGCTCCTGTCTAATTGGGTGGAGCTGGGCCAGGTCAAGACAGTGGTCCTCTGTGGGGACCGGGAGTGCCAGACTCTGGGGAGGGATGTGGGGTAGTCCTGAGTGGCTCTTGATGCTTTTTTTGTTTTCTAGACGTGGGAGGGAGTTATGTGGGTGTGTCTCCATCATGGTCATTTATAATTTTTTTCCCTTTTTGTATACATTTGTTATCATCAATGTTTGGTAAAGTGCCCAGAGCCTTAGTAAAGTGCTAGGGTGGAGGGAGACCCCAGGACCACAGGACTGAGTTTCCCTCTATCCTGGAAGGGGAGGTGAACACTTGTGCTTCCTTGGCGCTGCCTGTAATTTGTTCAGGGGAACTTGTTAGTCCAACATCCTGGGTCTCACAGTCTAGCGGAAAATAGATTACTTTGGGGATTTTGCTTCCTCTTCCTTCTGAGCTATTTGAGATGGCTGGGCACCTCTCTTCCATCGTCTGTCCGTGTCGCAGATGCCAATGTGTGTACTCAAGGGCAGTTTCCCAGTATCTCTGTCCCTCCATGAACACGTGGGGGAGGATGGAGAGAGGGAGTCACTGGATTAACTTGAATTCATTTGCTTTGTTTTTAAGATAAAGGATCCTGCAGTCAGATGGCATGCGTGTGCTTGTAGCATGTTCACTTGGCTGGCTCTTGAAGTGACTACTGAAGTCTTGCTGGATGCTGGGGTTTTGGGTTTAGGCTTCCAGAGGCTCCCTGTGGTCTCTAAGATAAAGGTCCTGTGGATCTTCTTTACCCATTTGCTTTCTGAATACTTCCCCAAACTCGCCCTCCATCCATTAGATGGACACTTTAAAAAAACATTATTTAAAGACAAAACACTGTACAGGTGTTTTGTCTGCATGTCTGCCTGGGCAACAGGTGTGTGTAGCACTTGTAAAAGGATAGAAGAGGGTGTCACATGCCTAGACACCAGAGTTTCGGCTGGTTGAAAGCTGCTACGTGAGTACAGAGCATTGGACCCAGGACCGCGGAAGGGCAGTAAGTGCTCTCAACCAGTGAGCCATCTTCCCAGCTCAGAGCTGGATGGGTAATTTTATCCGCTGCTTTTGGACCTCATGTACTTAGAAACTATACCCTTTATTTCCTTTGTCTTTAGAAGCTGCTATTCCTACCCTGATTAGGCTCCCCCCTTCTTTTGCATGAATCTTATTCAAATGTGTTTCTCTTTCAGAGCTGAGTTTCGCCTAACTGAGCAATCATGGATTCCTGACCCTGAAGCTGCCGAGGCTCACCATGCATATCCCTCCGTTGGTAGGAATTAGGAATGCTGCCATTTTCATTGTGCATTTGTGGAAGACAGACACTAAGGTGTTTGAAGGAAAGCAGAAAGCAATAGTCATGCTACTTAGTGTTAGTGTTCGTTAAGACAAATGCTGTGGTGCAGATACTTAAAGTGAGTTGCCAGGGCCAGTCAGCTTAGGTTTGCAGATAGCCAAGCCCAGGGCCTGACCTCTGAGGCTGTACACTACACTCACTGAGAACATAGCTATCCTCCCTGGAGTAACCAACCCTTCTCAATTTTTAGGTCTTCCCTCTCTTGGGTAGAGAGTGGCTGTGAGCACTCAGAGCCAGTGCAGCAATGAAGAAAAGTAAATAAAAAGCACACAGATTTTTAAAAAGCGGATGCTGAGGCTCATAGTCAAACTTCCGGCAGAATGCAGGGAATTTTATGAAAGAAGGGGGGAGATAGAAAGATCTGGAAGTGTCTGGAGCTCCACAAGGAGATAAAAAAGAGAATGAAAAAAATCTGTGCCCAGTGGTCTTTTCTGAGACTGATACTCCAACCAAGGAGATATCTCCAACATGGAGATAACCTAGAACCCTTGCACAGATGTAGTCCATGGCAGCTCAGTCTCCAAATGTGCTCCCTAGTAAGGGCAACAGGGTCTGTCTCTAACAAACATGAACTCAGTGGCTGGCTCTTTCATCACCTACCCCTGGTTGGGGGGCAGCCTTACCAGACCACAGAGGAGGACTATGAAAGACAATCCTGATTAGACCTGAGAGGCTAGAGTCAGATGGAAGAGGAGAAGGTCCTCCCCTATCAGTGGACTGGGGAAGGGGCATGGGAGGAGATGGGGGGGGGGAGGAAGGGCGTGATTGGGAGGGGATGAGTGCGGGGGCTACAGATGGGATATAAAGTGAATAAATTGTAATAAATAAAAAATATATTAAAAAGAAAGGAAAAAGCACACAGATCTAGAAGGAAAAAAGAAAACATCTTTTGCTGTAGATGTTATGGTTATCTCAGTAAGAAATCCCAAGGATCAACAAAAACTTCTAGAACCAATGAGTTCAGCAAGCTTGTGGGATGAAAGATACACAGAGAGCTGCCTCGTAATTCTATGTAATAGCAACGAACAAAGGAAAGTGACATTTAAAATGTAATATCAATTACAGCTGCTTAAAAATATAGAAATCTTCGGGTTCTATCCTGACAACTGTGCGACATTGGAGAGAAATGAAATCTGGTTACATAAATAACAGCTGCCCGACCTTATGTATAGGAGGGTTCAGCTAAATAAGATGCTGATGTGGGCACATTGCTCTTTCCATCCCAACAACACATTTTATAGATAAGATTATGCTAAAGTGTTTGTGGGAATGGAAATGATTAGAATAGCTGAAATGCTTTCTAAAAGTAGAATAAAATTGGAGTGATAAGTCTATTTAATTTTGACTTATACCTAACTAGCACAATCAACACTGCAACAGGGTTGACCACCAAGAACAGCAGCAATCTCGGAGTGGAACTGGCTGTAATCTAGAAGACAACCTGTGTGTGTCCCAGAGATAGACCTAGAGAAATGACCATGTCTCCTGGAGGATTCCAGAAGAGTGTGAGTAAATCCCAGACAATGGGCTGGTAAGTTGTTTATGTTCTTGGAGTTGGGTTTTGCTTTGCTTAGATTGCGACTGGGCCCTGGTTTTTCCCTATTGAAGTGAGAAGTTATTTAATTTAATTTTGATCATTAAAGGAGCCCACAGCTAAAAAACTTGGACTTTTAAAAGTGATTTTGTATTTTAAAGAAATTGGATATTTTAAAGGGAACGAAGTTTTAATGTGTTTGAATTTTTAGGGATGGTGGGACTTTTAAAGTTACTTATGTTTTATACTGTAATATTAATGTGTCATCTTGAGGGATAAGAGAGAAAGCAAAGGTTCTAATTAAAAGGTGATGTGTTGTGTGTCAAGTTGAGAAGGGGTCAACCCTAAGCAATGTTTAGCTTTAATTAAGACACAGGTGCCCATTACCATGCCCAGCTTGACTTTTGTTGTTGTTTGACGCAGGGTTTCTCTGTATAGTCTTGGCTGTCCTGAACTCTCTTTGGCCTTGAACTCACAGAGATCTGCCTGCCTCTGCCTCCCCAGCGCTGGGATTAAAGGCGTGTGTCGCCATGGCCAGCTCCAGCTTGACTTTTTTCACATTCTCCCCAGACGATTTTCTTTCATCTGATGTTAAACTTTCAAGTTTCTCCCCATTACACCATTGCCTTCTAACCAGACCACCTCTTCTATAATGTGTTTTTCAGACCCCCTTCACTATCCTGGGCAACGGTGACCAGGCAGAATCTGGTCATCCTCTCCCAAAGCTGATGGTTATGTCTGCTCCACCAGTGAGATACATTTTACATTGGCTACAAAACTATACATTAAAGCAGTATACCTGGTTAATGAGGTAGATGACCTGGGTCTGTATGACTCTGCTACTCACTAACTTGCTGTGTTTAATGTGCCGCATACTCTTTTTCTTCAAGGCTTTTTATTTTTTTTTAAAGTTTATTTATTTGCTGCATTGATGTTTTGTGTGCATGTATGTCTGTAAAATTGTCGGATCCTGGGGTGAGCTGCTATGTGAATGCTGGGAATTGAACCTGGGTCCTCTGCAAGAACAGTCAGTGCTTCCAACTGCTGAGCCAACTCTCCAGCCCATCTCATGCTCTTTACCTGTGAAATGGGTTGAACACTGGGTTTGCTGTAGGCATGTTGTGAAAGCTAACCAAGATGATATAGTAGTAATATTTAACACTTGGGCAGGATAAGTAGTAGTTAAGCACTGGCTGCTATTGCTACATTCATTTCCTGTTGGTCCAGCGGTTTCTACTTTCTGTTCCTCCCACACCTGCAGGGCGTTAGCGACCTTGGAGCATAAACTGTCATATCTCCTGTACCATGACAGGTCCTGGCATGAAGAAGGGTCTGAAAGTGTCCGGGGACAGTATACTCCTCTTTGGTTTACTGGAAGAAGGGACTTCTACCTGAGTCATCACTGATAGCCAGTTTGGAGCTTATGGGAAATCTGGGGCAGGAAGTTCACAGCCAGCAGGCTTTGTGTTGAGTCCTTTCTTCCATGCTTGATCTTGCTTGCACTTAGCTTTCTTTTGAGCACACGGGCGTGTCACTCACTGCGTGGGGAAGCATACAGATTCAGGGAAGTTGAGCAACTCCTCCATGATTGCCTATCTGCATGCACAGAGGCCGAGCTTCAGTTCAGGGTCAAGCGCCTGAGGCCAGTCCTCTTTCCCTCTGCTACCTGTCATGAGTCATTTGCAAGTCCAGGGGGTAGGGGAGGTTCTAGGGTCGGAGTGGAGGATGTGGCGGGTAGAGGGGTGAAAGGGCCTGAGACGGAAGAGAGGAGCCCAGGTTACGCATTTTCTAGCTGGACCTGGAAACCCCTTGATTAGAACAGTCTGTTCTCAGCCACAATACTGTCTGGAGAGCTGCATTCTCTAGAAGGGCCTTTTCAGAAGCCCAGGTGTCAACGTTGCTGTATATCTGTTCATGGGGCATTTGGCTCCAGCCAGTGCTCTGGCTTAGGTGGGCCAGGTATCTCCAATGCTGTCTTGGTCTTCTGTTCCTAATCCCAGGTAGAGGTGCTAGCTTCGAGGTTTGGCAAAAGAGAAGCTAGTCAGCTGCTTAGCTGGAGGCCTAGGCCACAAGTGTCATGGCAGTTAACTTTTCCCCCTGCTGCCCTTCCCCGTGGTGGTGTCTCCCAGCCCCCAACATGTCCTCTCTGAGCTTTCTCTCTGCTGCTTTCCCGCTGTCTCTACCGCGTATCTTCTTTGCCTTCCTCTGCAACCCGGTCAGCCTTGGAGTTCTGACCATGGTGGTACACTGTTCCTTTAGGACACAATGCCTTCCTGGAGAATCCTGCCACACCTGGAAGAAGTGAGGAACTTCAGGAAAGCTGGTGTCAGGAAAGGGAAGCAGGAATATGGGTGCTGGTATTCACAGAGGGGTTCATCCAAGGTGGAAAGGGAGTGTCCTAATTACCATACACACTGGCCTCAAATGGCTTGGAAGTCGGGACAGGTCCTGAAGCCCAGAGAGTATGTATGGGAGTGCCACACATTAGGAAAAACTACAACAAAACCATTACGAATATGCAGAGATTTATTGCTGGGGCCTGGAGAGTTAGTTCAGTCAGTAAAGTAGTAAAGTACTTGGTGTGCAAGTATGAAGGGTGGGGGTTGGGGCAGCCTGGGAGACAGAGACCAGAGGATCACCACAAATTCAAGGCCAGCCAGGACTGAGTAGCAAATAGAAAGAGACTCTCTTAAAATGCTACTCAGACTATCAGTCTCAGAAAAGATCCCTGAGCCCAAAGTTTTTGGTTCTGTTGCTCTCCTTGTGGAGCTTCTGTTCCCTCCAGGGCTTTCTATCTCCCTCTTCTTTCATTAAGATTCCCTGCACTCTGCCCAAAGTTTGGCTATGAGTCTCAGCATCTGCTTTGATACCCTGCTGGGTAGAGCCTTTCAGAGGCCCTCTGTGGTAGGCTCCTGTCCTGTTCTCTCTTTTCTCCCTCTTCTGATGTCCATCCCATTTGCCTTTCTGAATGAGGATTGAACATCTTACTCAGGATCCTCCTTCTTGCTTAGCTTCTTTAGGTGTACAGAATTTAGTATGTTTATCCTATGTTATATGTCTAATATGCATGGAGGTAACCTAGAACCCCTGTACCTAGTAGCCCATGCATCTCAGTCTCCAAGTAGGATCCCCAGTAAGGGGAACAGGGACTGTCTCTGACATGTACTCAGTGGCTGACTCTTTGATCACTTTCCTATGGCAGGGCTGGAGGGTGGGGGGTGAGGGGTGGGAAGCCTTACCAGGCCACAGAGCAACACAATGCAGCCAATCCTGATGAGACCTAATAAGCTAGGGTCAGATGAAAGGGGAGGAGGACCTCCCCTATCAGTGGACTGGGGGAGGGGCATGGGAGGAGAAAAGGGAGGGAGGGCAGAATTGGGAGGGAATGAAGGCGGGGCTACAGCTGGATACAAAGTGAATAAATTATAATAAATTATTAAAAAAATAAACTCTTCCCCCCCAAAATGCTAATCTGAGCAGGTGTGCTCACACATGCCTTTGAATACAATATGTGAATGGCAGAAACTGGAAGATTTCTGTGTGTTCCAGGCTAGCCTGTTCTATAAAGAGAGACCTTGTTTCAATAAACAAAGCAAACCAATGAACAAAGTAAACTCCTATAGTATAATTCTTCAATGCCACTGTGAACAAGCTTGTTCTTCCTTTGGGACATCCCTTCTGAGCCCTGAGGGTAAATTTTCCTACCTAAACTATGGTCCCCTCCGTAGCTGATGGTAAGGATGTGCCATTCAGTTAGTCACTCACCTCTTATTTGGCATCTACTGGGGAAGAGGGAGGCCATGAGCAAGTAAGCTTTTAATTTGGGCAAAAGTTGCTATTTACACACAGGGCTGGGTCTTGGTGGGGTAAGTTGCCTGGCCTAGCGGCTTGTTGCCTGGAGATTCCTATGGTAGAGTCCAGCAATGTCTGCTTTTCAATACAGTGTAAACACCAACTGCCCTGACAGCAGGGAAATAGATATGAAGGTTGAAGGAAACATCACAGGCTTTAGGAATGTGGCAATGAGAACCTTGGGGACAGGGTTAGCAGCTTTGCCTTCTCAGGAACAGTATAGCAGTAAAAATTCAGAAACACATTTTGTATCACCAGCACAAAGGGAAATAAATAAATATGGAAATTCTGCCTAATGAAAGGTTATGCCTTAACTAAAAATAGCCTCGGCATGAGACCTACAATAGAGAGAAACACCCTCAGGACAGATTGTGTTGAGCACAAAAGAATAATATACTTGCCTTGGAGAAAGCCTGGGCAGAGGGTGGTAGTTTATTTCCTTGGTAGCATGTGGTAGATGGTTCTGGAGTGACCTTTTTCTCGGATTGAAACTTTCAGGACAACTATCAAGTTGTTTTTGGGGTAGGAAGGGCTTTAAAAAAACAAAAAACAAACAAACAAAAAAACCCTCTGTAGAGCTCTGCCGTTTGCCATGAACATATGCACAGAAAATAACCATTTGTCCACCTGTCACCCTGATACTTAAATTATGAATGTGAGTGGGCTGAGCTGGAACATGCAGACAGAAGCAGAGCCGCGATGGCAGCGAGGGTGGTGACGCTAGGAGGGTCTTAGCAGTAAGCCGGTCTCCTGGCACAGTCAGCTCCAGAAACAGTAGGGTGGGCAGCTGCTTTGGTATCCACGGAGGAGGCAAAGCTGTGGGGAGAGGCTTTAGACCAACGTACAGAAGCGGGGAACCATAGAATTGCTGCTTGCTTTGACCTGCAGAAGTGGAGCTTTGAGAACCATATGATCTTGACAAGAAGCAGAACTGTGGGAACCGCACAGCACACAGCCCCAGACAAGGAACCAGAGTAGAACTATGGGAACTGTCTTCTACTCTTGACAAGCAGCAGAAGAACCGAAGGGTCATCAGGCTGAGCTGCAAAGTCGACAAAGCAGCTGATAGGCTGATAGCTATGAAAGAGGCGGGGCTGTAAGCGCAGGGCTGGTGGCCGGCGGCTGCAGGAGCCGCAGCAGCAGCAGCAGCAGCAGCAGCAGCAGCAGCAGCAGCAGCAGCAGCAGCAGCAGCGAGAAGGGCTATCTCCCCTGTGGTTGCAGCCATGCCAGTAGACTTAGCAAGCTGTGAGGAGTCACAGCACCTACTGACTGCTGCCAAGGACTGAGGAATCCCAGGATCACAGCCCGGAAGCTGCAATGACAGCCTGCAAAGGACTGAGCATTCAGTTTCCCAGGTTGTGGCACTTGCGGAGTTAGGGGCCCTGGTCTTCAAAGCCTGTGCAATAGCTGTGACCCTGGGAGGTGCCACCTGCTGCTATTTACACCTGCCAACTGCTGCCTCTCAGTGCCGTGAAAGGCAAAGGGATATAAGGGCTCTCAAAGATCAGTGCTTGAGTTCCATTTTGTTCTGCTTGGAATGTGAGCCTGGACCTTCATCTTGGGGAGGCTCTACTGTTCCTAGGGCAGATGTGGCTATTTCCCCTGGTTCTTCCTGGATCTCAGTCTTCTGCCAGAACCTGAGCTTTGGTTCTGTTCTTTTTATCCAGGGCTTATGGGAGACTCTGTGCTTCTTCTGCTCCTTCTTCATCTCTATTATTACAATGTTTTTATTCACATACAGTCTATTTACCTGTGTCTTACCCTTTAGGGGCCACCTCTTTTCTTTTGCCAAGGTCTTTTTGCTAGGTGAGTGGTGGCCATACATAATAGTCTAGGCAGAGGGTTAGGAACTGTGAGAGTAGGAGCTTGTGGAAGGGACAAAATGCTTCTATTCGAAAGCACAGACACAGATACACATACCAAGCAACAATCTCACATGGTAAGTCAGCATCAGGGAGTGGAGCCTGGGTGTGAGGATCCCGGTTACCTTTTGAGATCCTCACACCAGATGAGGAAGAGGTTATACAGAAGAGGTGCTCCTCTTCCTGCAAGTGCTATAGGAAGGCTGGAATAACCACCGGCTAGTACGTGCCACCCAGCCCAGCCCTGAAGCAGCAAGTTCTGACCGGATATATTAGAGCTGGGAGGTGTTTGTACATTCATGGGTGCATGCGTGTGTGCGTGTATGTGTATGAGTGTGTAACTTTTGTGGGAGTCAGAGTCCAATATCTCAGAGACTGTGAATATGTCACCACATACAGTAATGGGGAGTTGCAGATGTCCATCTGATAATAGGGAGGAGGCACAGGACTCATTGAATGCAGCTAGGCTCTCTCTCTCTGGGTCTCTCTACATAGTCCCGATTGTCCTGGAATTCACTGTGTAGACCAGGATGGCCTCAGACTCATAGAGTTCCTCCTGCCTCTGCCTCCCAAGTGCTGGGATTAAAGTCATGTGCCACCACACCTGGGGATAGTCTTGCCAACAGCTCAGACTGCTGGTGCTGTGCTAGGTATGGCTGGCACCACTCCAAGTGTCCAGGAACTGGGAGGACACTGACAGTCATGTCCTAAGAATGTATTATATGCAGCTGCGTCTACCATCCAAGTGCCAATAAGTGCAGATAAAGTGGAACGTGTCAGCGGGGCCCGTTTCTTTCCAGGGTGTGGCAGATGCCATTCAAAATGGTGTAGTGAACAGAAGTAGTAGTGACCAGTGTGGCTGTTGAGGGCTTGGCCTCAACAGCAGCCTCACGAGGCCTCTGTCCTCTTGAGAGCTCCCTTGAGGAAAGTCATGTCCTCGTTTTACAAATGAGGAAATGGAGGCACTGGAAGCTGGAGGGATGCAGTGAGGGCCTTGGCACAGTGATAGGAAGAACAGACTCAAACCCCAGTCTTTAATAATGCAGGAGAGTAGACAGAGGTGAGAGAATGTCTTAGTTCCCCAGGGCTTCCAACAAAGGTCCTGTGGTTTCAACCACAGGAGTATTCTCTCATGCTACTGGAGGCTGAAGTAGGCCAGGTTGGTCTCTCCTTTGCCCTCTGCCCCTGGTGTGTAGATGTCCTTACAGGGTCATCCTCTCTATCTGTATCCTAATATCCTCTTCCTGTAAAAAGCAGTAGTCCTCCTAGAATAGGGTCCACACCACTGACCTTGGTTTACCTTAATGTCTTCTATAAAGATCCTCTCTATGGATAGTCACAATGTGAGGCCTTGGGAACTGGGTTCAGATTGGAGTTTTACAGAACACAATTTAACAACTCAGCCACATGATAACTCCTCTTGGGGCTGTTGGGGAAGCCTTCACAGAGTAGCAACAGAAACCGGTGGGTTCATAACTCAAGCAGAGGAGAAACCAGTTGTCCTCTAAGGACACACACTTGCCGTCTTTCAAAGCAGCCCACAGCACACTTGTCTTCATAACCAGCTGCAGAGCTTTCTGCTTTGCTCTTCAAAGACTTGGCCTGCTGAAGGTACCTGTGCTCAGAAGATCACTGGAAAAGAAATATGAGGACTGTGGACAGGTGGGGCACTAATTCTTCTATAAAAAGGTAAGGCTCCCGGAGAGGGAAAGGTAGTGGCTCCTCCTTGTGTAGAGACAGCTTGCTGAGTTAGGCGTGGAAGAATGTGGGAAGCACTGTACATTACACAGCCCTGTGTTGACGCCAAGCAGCAGGACTCAACCGACTTCCGTGATCAAGATACTCACTCATGCTCACCTTGAGTCCCCTCTGTAGCTGCCTGGGAATGTGCCTGTGCCTGTGTCTGTGTTGGTCATCTCCTTCTACTGAAGAATAAGGTTGTAAGAAGCATACAATGAACTGAGTGTGGGGCTTTCTAGAAAATGCTCTCATACTCTGATGTCTCATTTTGCCGTTCAAGATTATCCTTATCATCTTACGTTGCATGTTTGGTTTTCACTACAGTGCTGAGTTGGATAGTTTTCAACAGAGAACATTTGGGCAAAAAAACTTTCAAATACTTACTGTTTGTCCTTCACAGAGAAAGTTTGTGGCCCCTTAATATTGAATGAGACCCTACTTTCCTTTCTGTTGCTGTGACAAATAGCATAACGGATAGTGATTTGGGGGAGAAAACAGTTTACTTTCTCGTAAGTTACAGTCTGTCACTGAGAGCAGGCAGGGCAGGGACATGGAGGCAGAAACTGTGAAGAATAGTGTTTGCTGATTGGGTTATGCTTAGCTGTTTTCCTTACACAGCCCAGGTCCATCTGCCTAGGGATGGTGCAACCCCCTGTGGGCTGGGTCCTCCTACATTAACTAACAGTCAGGAAAATGCCCCACAGAGAGGGCATTCCGACCACACAGGCCAATCCGACCTAGGCAATTCCTCAACTAGATTCCTTCTTCTCAGGTGACTCTACACTGTGTCAAATTGACAATAAAAACTAACCAGGACACGTGCTATTTCTTATTTCCTAGTCCTGAAAACTTCAGCTTCCAAATGTTTGAGAGAATGGCATTTTTCAAAGTTTCTTTCTCTCCTTCTCCCCTGGGCCCTTCCTTAAATGGTTTGGTTCATATTCTTGATTCATAAAAACAACAAGGGTCCCAGCGTGCTCACTAAGATAAACATGGGAGTGGCAGGTCTATCTCAGATGTGCACTGAGCTGTGTTCACGGCTAGAACCTTCACTTTGTTCTCCTTGGTTATCTATCTACCTTCAGTGAGTCTCAGCTGACTTTGAACTTCAATTTTTGGGGTGTTCACTTTATTCTTAGCCTAATTTTGACACTTACTCCTGGTAACATTTAAGCTGAAGGCTGTCTCAAATATCTGGGAAGTAATGCCTTCAACATATGAGTAGTGGTGCTGGAACTGAGCAGGGATGGAGTTTAAAAATTGTGTGCGTGTGCTGGTGTTGTTACACAGCAGCGCTGTGTCTATCTCAGGAAGATGAAAATCCACATGTCACGTTGGCCAAGAACCCAGGATGCATAGCTCCAGGTTTTATCAGCTGCAAAATGTAGCTTAAAAAGCACTATTTTCAGCAGGCTTGCTAAGGACTTATCTTGGAAAGATTATTGGGTACTTTCTGTGTAACAGAGTTTGGAGATATGGTAGGCATCAGGGAGGTTTCCACTGGAAGCTAAAATTCCAAGTGGTGAGTGAAATGGTACAATGAGGTTTAGGGACAGTAGAGAGGGTGCTCCTGAGGACACAGGGTCTTTAGATAGGGACATGAAAGGCCTGAGACTTCTGAGTATCAGAACAGCAGGGACAGACATGCCAGTGCTTGAGGCATGGTATATGGTGACTAGCATTAAACATATGCGTTGGCCACAGAGTCCAGGAAATACAAGGTGTGTTCAGTGGATGTTGCAGCTGCCTCTCCAGAAGGCTTCTCAAGTGAGCTGTAAAGCTCAGCTCGGGTTGGAATCTGAGAGTCCAACCAGATTCCAACCCACAGTGTCAGCTGTGAGTCCAGTGCCCAGGCCTAAACCAGATTCATCAAAATGACAGCATCTATGGGAAGCATCATTTTGTTAATCATTTTTAGTCTGTAGGTATACTAGCTGTAGGTCGGAATGAATTATTTGGCATTTGGAGATATTTATGTGACAGAATGAAAACCAGAAGTGCTAAAGTGGTTAAGATAGATCCCAGATTGGCCTCACTGTTCATTCCAAGCATCACGGAGTCACCTGGTGTCATTGCTGTGTTGACTAGCTATTCTGAGAGGCAAGTAGTGTTGCATCATCCTGATTTGCATATCCTCTGGACAACGGCACTCTGATCTTTTCATGTGCTTGTCACCTGTGCGTTGCTTCTGGTGAGGTGTGTTTTCAAGTCTTTGGCTACACTACCGTTGCTTTTCTTTGCCTTTTGCTATGACATTTAGGAAACAAGTCAGTGGTGTCCAGGGCTGTGAGGAGAAAGAGGCCTGAAGAAGTAACAAGGAGGGATGCTCATGCTGTGAACTGAGTCATACATGGATTGCAATGTCCACATAGCATCAGACATGCTAACGGGGTGGAATTACATACACACTGACAAGCATCTCCTTTTGCTTTTCATGCTGTTCTCAGGTTTTGGAAGACTGGGGGAAGGGTGGTGTATCCTTGAAACTTCTCTGGACTATCTTTGCCAAGTCCTGTGGATTGACAAAGGTCTACAAATAAACAGCTAAAGGAGACATCTGTACCACTTACTCTGGCTGTGGGAGGATCATAAGCCCTTCTTCTTATTTTAGCTCTCCTTCTACCACCAACAATTATTCGCTTATCCTCAAGCTTCCAAAAAATATCATTTGAAAGTTGGATTGTAGTTATGCTCCCTGAAGAAAACACACAAGCCTGTCTTATGCAGCAACAATGGTCCCATTTCAAGCAAGGAATGTGAAGACAGAAATTGCATTCCAGACCCACCAGGTAACCATAATGCAGGGGGTTGGAGAAGCAGCCATCCCCAGGCCACATCTGTGCTGAGTGACAATCTCTCTTAATGAGAAGAAATAAAGGCTAATTATCCCCAGGGTTTGACAGGTCTTTCTCAACACTTCTGCATAAAAGAGCAAGGCCACCCAGCTGGTCCTTCAATTGAAGGCTGCAAGAATCTGGTGGTGGCACCCAAACAAATGAGAAAGAGCACATCAAAGGGAAGCCCTACAAAGGCCCTTGGGAAGCTAGAGGGGACCTGATGGTGACTTGCAGTGTCCTCAGCTGGAAAAGCAAATTGAAGAGAGGCCATTGTAAAGGGGACAACATGTGGCCACGTGGAAGAAAGGAAACAAGAGACCTCCTTGTGCATCTATCACTCCCCTAACAAGAGTAGGTGGAGCCAGGTAAGTGCTGTAAAGAGGGATGTATTGCTATGTATATGAAGCCTGCTCAAGTGAAAGCATGAGATGGTTGAAAAGGCATGCCCCCTTTTACCTAACTTGAAATGAATACCTTAGACCCCTGCAAAATGACGTTTGTTTTCCCGTAAGCTCTGTTTCCCCTGGAGTCCTACAGAGAAGTCATCTAGGATATGAACCTAGTACTTCCTGTGTCATCCGAAGTTAAAAGACTATGGTCCCCACAGACCAAGCACAGTTTCCTCCTGTAGTCCTTGGGCCTGGTCAAGGACGGGGGATGCTGGGGATTAAAACATGAGGTCTGGAGGCTCTGAGAAGGTAAGATGAAACAGAGAGCACAGGTGCCTACAAGATGGGCAGACCCAGCACCGTCCACAGGCTCAGCCCCTGTCCATGCAGATTCTTGGGCAGATACCTCTCTGCTTGGAGAGTGTGCCCCAGAATGGGGTAACATGAGGCCATTTCTTACATTCTCTACAGGGGAGCCTATAATCTCTACACAGAGTGACAGAAAGACCCTTAGCCAAAGGTGAACTGAGAATTCTAAGGGTAGGAAGGGCCTGCCAGGGCACAAGACTCAAGTCTGCCTGTGTGGGCTCTACTGAAGTTAATCTCATCCGGGTCAGGGTGTTCTGGGGCTCGGCAGGTGGGGAATGCAAAAATCTTCACAGTGATGCAGCTGTGGGCAGGAAGGAAAAGAAGCTGGAGGATTTTAGGCAGGGGAGGGGATAGAATTTTACCAACTCCATAAATAGGATGCACAGATGTGTGGGAAGGGTAATATTGAAGGCAAATTCAGACAGGTGTGGAAGAGGGCTGCATACTGACTTGCACCCACCCACTGACTCATTCACATGCCCACTCTCACACGTGGATAGTCACCTATACACTCACATACACCTTACTGTGACTGATGAGGCAGAGTCCATGAATAAAGCAGAGATGTGACTCTGTGTGGTGCGTGCTAGGTGTTTTGCCTCAGGGCACAATGGGCCACCTATAATTGCCTCTTCCATGATGGTTTGACAGGGGCACAACATCTCACTGAGGAAGATGGAGGGAACTCTTGACTCAAGGCCACCTCTTTCCTTTACAATGGACTGTGAGCTAGTCTCTCTCCTCCAGCTCGCTCAAAGCATAAAGCTGTGAGTGACTGAGAGACAACGCATTTCCCCTCAGGGCAGTGTCTAAATGGTGCAGAAAAATGGTAGCTTGGGCCATCTGCAACATTAAATTCACTTAATTCATTCAACAGGATTGAAAGTGTTCCAAGGGGAGAATTATTATTAAAATTGTAATTTTTCAGAGATTTTTTTGAGTTTACTGAGTCATCCAAACCCTGACATTTTCTATCATATAGAGATAATTATGTTGAATGCCTTCAAACTGCCACTCTGAGTTAAAAGATCTTATATGTGGACACTGTTCTTATAGGAAGGAAGTTCTCTTGGCAAATGGAAATTTTTTCAATTAAATAATAAAATAAATCAACACTCAGAAAAATCTGCTTAATTCAGTGAGTCAGCACTTACCAAGCAACTTTACACATTCACATTCAGTCAAGAGGACTGAGATCCAAGGTCACTGGGTATATATTACAGAGCAGTGATATATATATATATATATTCACTGATATGGGTTTTTTGGTGTTTTTTTTTTTTTTGAGACAGGGTTTCTCTGTGTAGCCTTGGCTATCCTGGATTCACTTTGTAGACCAGGCTGGCCTTGAACTCACAGAGATCTACCTACCATGCGTAAGAGCAGGACAGTTAAACATTCCAGCATAGAAGGGAGAGGGGCTCTTGAGGTCACTCTAGAAATTGAAGAGCCATTGGCTGCCGGGCAGGAGTGGGGGGAGTCACTTTTTCTTTGGGGGTGTGGCCACTGGTAAATTTCCATTGCCCCAGTGGGTGACTCCAAACCCGAAGTATGTATGGGCAGCACTGATAAGACTCAGTGGGATAAATAAAAAAATAAATAAAAGGTAAGATGATGTGAAGTTGGAAGGGAGATCTTTGCCCTCTGCTGGAGTGTGGAGTAAGGGGTGGATATGATCAAGAAACATTGTATACATGTAGACAATTTCAAAGAAGAAAATAAAGAGATAGGTATAAACAGAAAGCAACTCCACTGTTCCCACTCCTCTGTTTGGGTTTGGCATATTGTAGTTCATGTCTTTAAAAAAGTGTTGATTCTGGTCCTGGAGAAATGGCTCAGCAGTTCAGAGTACTGGTTGTTGTTCCAGAGAAACAGGATTTCTCCAGCACAGAACTGCACAGGGTTCAGTTCCTTCTCTGGGTCTTAGCAAAATTTTGTTGATTTTTATTAGAAACCTGCTGTGTATCACCCAAGTATTGGAGTAACATGTGTGCATCACTACGCCTACTTCCTGGTAGGTTTTAAGAGTGCTATGGGATCACAAGCCAAGAAGTTCCAAAGGATCTGGTACTTACAAGTTGGTTCTGGAAATATACTTGGGACAAGGGGCCAGGAGGAACTTCTTTATAGATAGAAAAGGATGTTGGAGGATCACAGGAGAAACCGTGGGTGGGGACAGAGAAGGGAGTTAAAGAGAGCGCAGGAGAGGGCAAGCGGGCAGTGAGTATGGTCCTGAAAAGAGGGCCTGCAAGAGCAGAGAAGGGTGGCTAGTACACGGGCATACAGGATGCTGGAAGCAGAAACATTATATAGGAGGCTGGAAACAGGAACTGAAGCCACAGGCCATAGAGGAATGCTGCTTACTGGCTTGTTCCTTACGGCTTGCTCGGCCTGCAAGCATCACTCAGGACCACCAGCCCAGGAATGGCGCTGCCCACAGTGAGCTGGGCTCTCCCACATCAATGCCCAATCAAGAAAATGCCCCATGGGTTTCACCCACCTGTCAGGGCATTTTCTCAATTGAAGCTCCAGCTTCCCAAATGACTCCAGTTTGTATCAAGTTGACACTAAAAAAAGGAAAAAGACCAGCATACTCTTGTACTATTTAAGTGTGAAATAAGTTCCCAGGAAACAAAATAAAACGGTCTCATGGGGAACACGGGATGTGTAAAGATTGAGCAACAATAATTTCTGTGAGTGCTTCAGAGTGTTCTCAATTCCACCACACACTCACACAGTGCTTTCCATGGGTCCTTATCACAGTTTATAAACCAGGAAACAGATTCCTAGTGTCCTGTAATCACGACCAGGACACAGGCAGCATCTAACATCTAACTTTTTCCTGCCTGAGGCTGAGGATCCAGCCCTGCCTCAGACTCTCACTTTCTCACAGTGGTATATCTGTGTAAGGGAGGCCCCAGTGTGACAATGGTGCCTGGTGGGCTTGAGCTTCCTGGTATTTGTGGTTCTCATCAATTAGTCTCTACCCATTTTCCAGTGACAGGTCCAAACAGTATTTGTCTACAGAGCCCTTGATTTGCCATTAGTTCTGTGGGAAATTCCCAGAATATAGCTCTGCCTGGTGGAAACCAGCACAGGAGTCCAGGCTGGGAGTTTAGTTTTCTAGGTAAACTTGGAGAGATTCTGTTTGGCCTGGCTAGACCTCTGTCACTGTAGGCTTTCTGGAAAAGACCCCACCTCAAGCAATGTGGTGCTGTCTGAGGTCTACACAAGCCGCCCCTATACTCACCAAACATTTCGCCTTGGGTAGTTGGGGCCGCAGTTATACTCAGAAGATCTGCCTGTCACAGTGAGAATCAAGACACTGAAACTGTTCAAAGAGGGGTTTTGCATCTGGGCAAGTCCCTTCTGTAGTACTGACCTGAAGGGCAGGATGTCTTTGTGTTGGTACCTGAGGGGGCCAAAGTGGGGGCAGCACTAGCTTGTGTGGTTAGAGTAACTTCTCAATCCCTGCTATGCAAGATGTGAATGAAGGTGCTAGGATAATGAATACAAAGCCTTTTTTGTGAAAAATTTTTAAGATTAAAAAGAATTATGTGTGTGTGTTTGACTGCATATATGAGAGTACATTGTGTGTGTTGCCCACAGAGGCCATAAGATGGTGTCGGATAGCCTGGAACTGGAGTTACAGACAGCTGCAAACCACTACGTGGGTACTGGGGTTGAACCAGGTTCTTCAGGGGAAAGAGCCTCCAGTGTTTTTAAACCCCGAGCCAGATGCAAAGTCTTAAGAAAGGGGTTTCTTTTTACTTTCGTCATGCTGGAAATTGAACCCAGGACTCTACATACCAAGCAAGTTATCTATACAGAGCTACAGACCGGCTCAAAAGACTGGTTTCTTTTTGAGAAGCTGAAGTCAGGTTTGAGCAGCCTTCCAGCGCTCTCAGGTAGGAGCAGCACCCTGCTTAACTCATAGGGATGAGTTTATGGTTCAGACTCTGGCCCTCGTGGATGAGCTACCTCTGAGAGCAGTTACAGTGAGATTTCTTCTGAAAAGAACTCCATCTGTGCTTGTCTTCAGGAGATCATTCAGAGCTGGTCTCATCTGTATACAGAAACTCTGACTGTTTATCAAATGAATGTTACCTCTGTTGACGATATCAATCTTTCTTTTCATGCTGTACCTATGAACATGGAATGTCCCATTACTTATTCAGTACTTTTGAAATTTCTTTCATCAGACTGTGCCTTTTTGCATTTCGCTTTTTGTTTACTAATGGTACATTTAAAAATATTATTTTCTGGGGTTTCATTGTACTTCTGATTTCTTCCTGTGGTTCAGTATTTGTCAAATTCTTTCGTTTTCTGACTTGGCTTATTCTCCTCTATGGAATGCCCACAGGGGTTTATTTGCAGACCTCTTCCCCCCCTTTTTAAAAAAGATTCATGAATGTACGCATGCTGTGTGTCTGTGAGTGCTGTGTGTGCATTGTGTATGTGCTGTGTCTCCCCACAGCTTGGCGAGTCAAGCATTAACAACATCACTGAGGAGTCAGAGCAGTGTTGGGTGGATTTCTGGAGTCCATTAAGAGGGAGGGAGAGCTGAAAGACGCTCCCCCAGAAGATGCTGGGACATTGGGTTTGTGCTGATTTGAGTTTGCCAAACTTTCACTCCTTAGGCTTTGGCTAATGGGAAGTGAATTAACAGACCATAGCTAAGGATGGAAGAAATGACAGTTGAAACTTTGGGCCCCACTCACCTTTCTGTACCAACATGGCTGGTACAGTAGTATTCCTCAACAAGCATGGATAGGAAGTGGCTGGGGCTTAGTCAGGCCTTATAGATAAAGGATCTCATTCTATTCCCATGTCTTTGTCAGTCTGTACCCAATTAAGAGAGGTGCAGCACAGTACTATGGCCAAGGGAAAGGGTCTGCTGCTCCAGGAAACTCAATTCTGGGCTTAGGCACTGAGAAGTAGGGCCTGCTCACCCATATGCAAGGATCCCTATCAGAGTATAAGCACTTATTAAATTTCGAGGCAATTAAGTACTTTTCTGTGCTTGAATGCTCCTAAAATCCCACAGAACTATGGCAAATGGCTAACTGGTCTAAGATTCAATAGTGCACAGCTCTAATGATATAAAGGCAAAAAAGCAGGAGAGATATAAAGTTATCCGGGTTCACATGAGAGGGGCACACGTCTCTCTCCCACCAGTGCCCTGCGAGTTCGGCACAAGAGCCCAGTCTTTGGAAGAAGAGTCTTGGACATGCTTATGTAGAGCTCACTGAAACACTCAGAGGCCCCAGTGTAGGCAAATCTGGTCTGAACTGGGTAGGAAGAGAAGATAGAGGAATGTGTAAAGGTTGTTGGGGGTCAGAGAACCCTAGTGACTCAGCAGTATCACCTTAGAACTTGCAGGTCATGTTTAAGCAGTGATCACCACATTACTCCTAGGGACATTTGATGTCTGAAGAAAGTGTGGTTGGGATCAGGGCATGAAGCAGACTCCTGAGCCATCTACCAAGGAGTGCATAGAAGCAGCAGGAGCCTTTGGGCAACACAGTCAGAGTGGTGGGTTTTAATGCCCATGTAGCTAGTTCTCCAGGAGTCCTGGGAAATGCAGGGCTCACTGGATTCCTGTAGTCTATACAGCTGGCAACTCGAAAACCAACTGAGCCACCAAGTCTAGGACTGCAGACACCTGGGTCCAGGTGTTCTGTATTCCAAGCAAGCAGGTAGAAGCAGGAACAATTTGAAGGATGCAGGCGAGGGGCCAATCTTGGAAGGTGGATGCCTAGGCAGCTGTGCTTAGGCTGTTGTGGACTAGATATCTGTGTCACTACAAAATAGTAGTGAAGTTCCCAGTGGCCAATGCAATAGTGCTGAAAGGTGGCCCCTGAGGGGCTGGCTGCCTCTTCCTCTTTTTCTCTCCCTTTTTCTCCCTCTCTCTTTATTCCTCTTTCTTTTTCGGACAGCGAGAAAGTCATTTTACATGAGCTTAACAAGATTCCTTACCAGGGGTCAAATATTAATGGCAACTTGATCTTTGACTTCCAGATGCTCGTGTGTGTATGTGTGTGTGTGTGTGTGTGTGTGTGTGAGTAAGGAATTAAGGTCTCACTGTCTCAGTGTGTAGTGTGTTAAGAAAGCCTGAGCTCACTGGGGCAGGTTTGTAGCTCAGGGAAGAGTGTGGTCTCTTGCCTGCTTCCTTGAAAACCTCATTCAAACAATCTTTTCATGTGTGAGACCCCGGGTTCCATCCCAAGCATCAGAAAAAACAATCCACCAACCAATCCACCAAAAGAACAACTCAGCAACCAACCCAACAACCAATTCACCAACCAACCCAACAATCAACCAACCAACTCACCAAACAACCAACCCAACAACTAACTAACCCACCAACCCACCAACCTACCAAACACACAAAGACTAAAGGATGGAAAAATAACCAGCCAAGCAAACAGCAACAAAACTTGTCTCTTTAGGGAAATAAGGGTTTGGACAATATGTGACACAAAGTTTTTCACACAGTTGGCTAACCTTTGCAAAATTTTCAGTGAAACTATTTTAATAGTTTAAAGATTTAAATAAAATCTCCTTCACTGAAACATGTTAGACGCTAATGTCAGCATATTACAGTCCACCAAATAGTGAGATCAGATTACATGGTACAAGAGAAATATTCATATGAAATCTAAACATTTCATTCTGGTCTCATTTTGTTAGCCAGAATTTCCTATTTTGCGTGTATTTGATGATAGCCTTTATGGTCCTAGCGCCCACTAGGATGCTGTCTGAAGTTAACTATACCAAAAAGTAGACCAGCAGGGACATAATTTGCAACGAGGTGTCTTGTCCTCTCTCCCTGTCTCAGACTCCCTGCTCCTATCCACCTTTTGGTGAACATTTTGATTCAGCTCATGTTCCCCTCCGTGCTGCTCTGCTTCAGTACAGCCTAGAAATAACAAATCCCAGTATTCATGGAGTGAAACCCCTGACATTGTCAACCAAAATTAGTATTTTCACCTTTAAATTGTTTCTCTCTTGTATTTGTCATAATGATGAAAAACTAGCACAGAAAATTAATACCAGAGAAGGAGAGCTGTGGCCATGACTAAACTTAACCACATGATTCTTTAACTTTTGAAGCTGGTTTGGGGCAGGAATGTGGAAATTTTCAGAGAAGTCCTAAAATTCTGCAAACAGAGCTTCGCTGTCTTTGGTAGAAACTCGGAAGGCCACCATGCTGATGCAACAGTGACGATGGCACCCGTTGGGATCCAGGTGGGCGTGAGAACTTTGCTGGGAATCCGGGTGCAGCAAAGCATGCTACTTCCTTCAAAGAACTTGACTGCATTTCCTCCATGTCCTAAGACTATGTGGGAGGCTGAAATTTAAAGGTGATGGGCTAGCCAGGCATAGTGGCTCATGTCTGCAGTCTCAGCATAAAAGAGAGAGGCTTCAGCAGGAGGATTGCTGTAAGTCTGAAGCTAGCCAGGGCTACCACAGTTCCTAGACTATGGAGTGAGAATGAAAACAACAACAAGAAAAAATAAGGGACAACAATGATGGAGTTAACAAGTCTGGTGGTTCCATTTTAAAGCAGTCCAATGTCAGGCTGTGTCAAGGTTATTATCAGCTTTTAAATCCAAGTTTATAATGAAAATTGGAAGCAAAGCAGAACAGAAAAAATGAAAACTACACAGTTTGTTCAGAAAAGGTACTGTGGCTGTTAAAGACACTTGAACCATCAAACTTAAGCCAAATAATTTGCCCCTGAGAAATCTGCTTTGAGGACACTGCAGGAATCAGCATACTACCTGCCCCCAGTCACCAAGTGGCCTCATCACAGGCTCAAGAACAGGAATGAGCCAGGCAATGACAATGGGCAAAAGTCATTGCACCTGGCGAGGTAGCATACACCGAACAGCATAACCAAAACCAAGCAAACCCCAGCTAAGAGACAGACTACAAACTGGCATCAGTGGTGTTGGGGATCTTCGGCAATTATTTCTCTAACAGGAGATTAATGTCCAGAATATATAAAAACTCAAAAAAAAATCAAATACCAAAAGAACAAATAATCCACTAATAACCATGCAAATGAGCTGGATAGAAAGCTCTCCAAAGAAGTTCAAACAGCCAAACATAAAAAATATGTTTAATCCCTCTACTTGTAAGATAAATGTGAAGCAAAACCAAACTGAAATTTTATCTCACCAGAGGCACAATGGCTACAAACAGCAAATGCTGGAAAACAGAAACCCTTACATACTATTGGTAGGAATGTAAATTAGCTCAGGCACTTTGGAAATCTGTATGGAGGATGCTCCCAAAATTAACAATGAAGCTATCATATGATCCAGCTGTGCCACTGCTGGGTCCCTCACCCCAAAATCTTATGTCAGAATACTCTAGGTACCTATCAAAATGGTTGAATGGATAAAAAATATGACATACATACATACATAGGTACATACATATTATAATATACAATTGATTTTAATTATATATAAGAAGAACATTTTTTTAAAACAGGAAATTAGATGGAACTGGAACCTCAGTTCATCAAGTTAAGTAAAAATAGCCAGAATTGGAGAGCCAGATACCACATATTTTTCCTCACATGTGGAATTGACATTAAAAAAAAAAGATATTGTGAAGTTTTGAATGAGAAATGGCTCCCATAGGCTCCTATTTGAATGCTTGCTCCCCAGCTGGTGGAAATATTTGAGAAGGATTAAGAGGTATCACTGGGGGTGGCTTGGAGGTTTCAAAAGCCCATTCTGTTTCCAGGTAGCGCTCTTTCTCTCTTCCTCCTACTTGTGGGTAAGGATGTCGGCTAATGTGCCAGCACCATGCCTGCCTGCCTGTTGTCACATGCTTCCTGCCTTGATGGTCATAGACTCTAAACAATTGTGAACCCGAGCTTAAACATTTTCTTTTATAAGTTGCTTTGGTCACGGTGTTTTGTCAGGACAACAGAAGAGTAACTAAGACATAGTGAAAGGGGGCTATTTAGGAAAAGGAAGGCAGACAAGAAAAGGTAATCAGGTTAAGAAAGAGGTAAATTAGCTAAGGAGAATGAAAGCTTTGCTTTGAGAAGAGCACTCTGTGGCACCCTTCAGGCACAGGCCAATTTTAGGAAAATTTCTGCCATCATTCACTTATCAGACATTTAGAGGATGCTGTAGTTCTGATGCAAAGGGGCCTAGAGAGATGCGTCAAGCTGAAAGAAGGCCTTGACATTTCTCATTGGCTACAACCAATGATTGAGTTGACAGTAGACCTTGATGTCATCCATATGATGTTAGTTTTTTGGGCATGCTGAGCATAAGAGGCTTGCAGGTGCAAAGGTCATGGAGGCTTCCAGCAAGTTTCAAAGGAAAGCTTGGGAGGCCTGGAAATGTGGGGCAGGATCTAAATCTTTGGTGGCAGCCCCTGAGTACATTCTATTTGAGGCTACAATGGTAGAACACAGGAGAGTTCAGGAAGTTGAAGATGGCAGGAATCTGGAATGTGCGTTGAAGAAAGCTGCAGCCAGCAAGCAGAGCAAGAGAGTGGCCCCGTAGGCTGTAATTGACAGGGGCAGGGCTACCCAAGCCCTTTGATTCTAAAATCATTCTATGTGCTCCTCTGATGATGGACATGGAGCTATGCAACTGAATTTTTGAACTGCTGGATTTTATCTTGGTCTGACTGTCCTTCAATGCCCTACCTGTTCCTCTCTTGTGGAGTGGGAATATTTACTTAGTATCACCCTATCTTGGAGAATTTAATTTTCTTTTTTAGCGTGTAGATACTCAAAGCTAAGAGTTTATCTTGAGCAATGCCGTGCTTGTTAACACTATGGAAGCATTTGGATATGTACAACAGAGAACTTGCCCTACAACTGAATTGATAGCATTATTGAAATGTGGTATTTAGTGGTTTGGATGAAGAATGTCCTCCACCAGCTCATATATTTAGATATTTGGTCCAAGTTGGTGGCACTGTTTATGAAGGTTCTGGTACTTTTAGGACATGGAGACTTGCTGGAAGAGGTACCTAAGAAGGGGTGAGCCCTCAGGGTTAAGAGCCTCCCCACTTGTGGCTCACTCTCTCTGTTTCCTGTAGGTGGTTGAGATGTGAGCCCGCAGCTTCCTCTATCTGCTGCCATGATTTCCACACATTATAGACTCACTCTCTGGAACTCTGCCCCCAATAAGTTCTTCTATAAGCTGCTCTTTGGTATTGCTTCTGGCACTTTATCACAGCAACAAAACGTAAGGAATACATGGTGAAAAGCTGGAGGTGGAGCCTACTGAGAGGAAGTATGTTATTGAGGGCAGGTGGCTTCCTGTCCATCCTGAGGTGAGCTGTGCTGATAATTTACTGATAATTTTATGAAGCTTGTTATCTCAGTTCATCTCATTGCTCTGATAAAATACCCAGACAAAGCAACTTAAGGGAGAAAGGGCCGTTTGGTTTAACCGTAAGCTGTGATGCAGTTAATTATAGCAGTAGACATGGCAGCAGGCAGGGAAGGCAAGACAGCAAGAGTAGGAGGCTGCTTGGTCACATTGCATCCATCCTCAGAAGGCAGAGAGCATTGGAGGCCTGTATTCACCTCACTTTCTCCTTTTAGGACAGTCCAGGACCCCAGCCTAGAGTATGGGATCACTCACAGTTGGTGGGTCTTCCCACTGCTATTAACTTAATCAAGGCCACAACTCAGAAGCATGGCCTAAGGTTAATCTGCCCTAAATAATCCCTCACCTGGAGGCTTGTCTCTGGTGAGTCGAGAGCTTGTCAAGGACTGTAGGTTACTTAGCATTGGTGAAGTTTCCGTTCTTGTAAGTTATGGGGGTGGGGAAGCCATGGTCCTCACTGGGTGACCAAGCCTTCCTTAAGTACACTGAAGGCACGTAGACTTTAGGGCTGTGAGGAAGCTTTGGCTTGCAGATTTTGAAGGCTTTGCAGCTGGGAGAAGGGAGAAGCAAGATTTAGGGACACTACAAAGCTGTGATTGAATCCAGTCCCCATCTTAAAAGGATTTTAAGCAATCTGAAAGAGAAGGGATGAGAAGACCTCCTGGTGCTGGGCGGGGGGCATACAAAGAGGCTCTGTTCTGTATCCCCTAGGGTGCCCCTGGCCTAGTGGAGTATCATGGCTGTCAAAACAGAGAGGACATTCCTCAGCCAAGCCAGGACACAAAGGCTAGGCTTGGGCCAGGAGCAAGTCACTAGGTAGTTTTATTAGTCCGGCCAGAGTCATAAATCCTCCCCTGGAATGCTGGGCTGTACCCTGCTTCTCTTCTCCCAGCTTAGCAT
Source organism: Pachyuromys duprasi (assembly GCA_028658305.1). Lineage (NCBI taxonomy): Eukaryota > Metazoa > Chordata > Mammalia > Rodentia > Muridae > Pachyuromys > Pachyuromys duprasi. Next base: position 2,648,966 of record CM053754.1, read on the forward strand.
CAGCCCGAGAGTAGCAACCAACCAGGCAAGTCCAAGGTGGAGTTTTTCTCCTTCGTTTTTAGAATAACTTTTTAGTTCACTAAAATGGTAACTTGTTTATTGTGTGAATTTTGGAAGCTACTGAAGGCGAAGAAGAGAAAGTAAGAGGGGTATATTTGTATAAGTTCACGTAGTTCCTGAATATAGTCAGATGCTTGTGTGTGTTGATAGTGACAGTTGTGTGTGTTTCAGAGGCATGGTGTTAATGTTTTGACAACCATTTTATTGTGAAATACAATGCACAGCACATTACTGTAAGAGGTGTAGTTTAACAAATAACAAACTATGTGATTCCCATGAAACCCAGTGATGTCCCAGAAGCCTGCCTTGCAGCTCTGCCCCAGCCCTGCACGGACGGTATATCTGTCCTCTTCTCTCCCTTTATAGCTTGCAATCTGCACAAAGGTCCCAACAGTTCTGCCAAGCTTCTTTTTGAGGACACTACTAGAAGATGGGTTTAAGTCTTTGCATGCTGTTCATCTATTCTCATATAGTGACTATGACTTTTCACATACATCCCTCTTTCTTTTTATCTGCTTATGGACATTGGTTTCTTTCTCAGGTTGGACCTTTAAACTAAATGTGGGTCTGGTTGCAGAGACTATGTTCCCAGTCTTCTGATCATGCCCACATCACACCAGATATTTGTTACAAGGCCCTAGAGGGGCTGGAGAGATGATGGCTCAGTGGTTAAGAGCACTGGCTACTCTTCCAGAGGTCCTGAGTTCAATTCCCAGCAACCACATGGTGGCTTATGACAATCTATAATGTGATCTGATGCCCTCTTCTGGTATTCAGGTGTATGTGCAGATAGAGCACTCATATACATAAGGTAAATAAATAAGTTTTTAAACAAACAAACCACAACAAACAAGGTCTTCAGAGAAGACAGCATTAAACTGCTTTTAAGTTGGTTCCAGCATTGTACCTCCCAATGGTGTTCAGCTCTCAGTGACCACCTGATCATGTAATTACGGTCTATGTAGAAATAGCTGATGTTCACTAATGTCTGTGGAGTGGAGTGATGGATAAAGGGGGAGAAGGAAGTGGATGAGATGGATGAGGGAGAGAAGGAAGAGCATGAAAAAGAGGGATGAGGGAGGAGCAGGAAAAGAAGGAAAGGGATGAGGGGGAAGGGGGAACGAAGGAAGAGGAATGAGGAGGACTAGAAGTTGTCAGACCAGATGGTCATTCAGGTGTTTTCTGGTTCTGTTTACCGTACCACTGGCTTTGTAATTGATTACTTATGTTTAATCTGAACATGTTATATAATTCTAGTATAGATATATATTATCAACGACTATATATGAAGTTGCTTATTAATTGTATGTATAGATATATTAAGTATGTACTTAGTTATTGTAGGTAACTGAAGTGTTTCAGTTTACATGAGCAGCCCACTTTGATTCTCTGCACAGTATTTTTTGGGGTTATCCCTGCCTCATAGAGTAGTTTAATGATTTAAATGGGCAGTGAGGCAACTTTCTGGTACATAGTAAGTGCTTTAGCAAATGTGCCCTTTCTTTGTGGGAATTACAATTGTGGAACATTGTTGTAAGGTCCATGTACCTGAGTCTTCTGATTATTAAAGTCTTACATCAGAGCATTCCACTTGGCACACATAAACCCTGAACAATCATATTCTAGGAAGATTGAATGATGTCATCACAAATCTTGTTTTCATTTAAGAAAGCGTTAACCTGCTTTGCGATACTCTTCAAAACTGTTGTCTTTTTATGTGCTACCAATTAACTCATGAGGCATCCACTATTTCTTACATTGTTTTGAGAGACTGGCTTTGAAAACGTGTGAACATTCCAGGATCATGATACCCAGGGGCTCAGGATGGCCAGACCCACAGACCCCTGGCGTGTTTCCTGAGCAGAGCACAGGCCTGCCATCCAGATGGGAAACACTAGCTCTGCTTTTCATGAATACCACCCCCTCTCTTGAAGATTAACTGGCGTTTTTGGAATCCAATTTCGTTTCTACAGAGCTATTAAATGTGAAACATTTTTAAGAGAAGTGATAAGATTATTTACTTATATCTTTGCTATGTAATTTTGGACCATTAAGCGTGACCTTTTGGAATCTTCTACTAAGAAATGAATGCACTGGTTTATATTAAATGCAAGTAGAAAATTCAACCTCCTCCAAAAACAACACATAATTTTCAGACATATTTTACTCATATTAAACATGTGGTTATTGCATTACTAAAAATATCAAAACAATTTATGACTTCTGGAAAATCCACAGTGCTGGTTCTTATTTGTTACTTTTCTTAAGCGTCAGGGTGTGGGCTTGTGGGAGGGGACTGTCCTAGTTATTTTCTTTCAGATATTTTTAGTGTTTCTCATTATAGAAAGCTTGTCAGGAGGAAAGCAAATTATTTTCTTTGAGTTTTAGAGTAGGATGTTCATCTTCCTTAAAAATTTTGAAGATTTATAAATCTTGTGTTTTTTAAAGTAAAATCACTTAAAATGCATTATGTGAGTAGTTTTAATCTATTTCATCTGTTTCAAACTATTACATCAGTTTCTACTTTCCCACATAGCAGAGATTACATCTCAGTTGACTGGGAACCAGCAAGAAGAGCAGTATCTCAGGCATCACGTTTTGGGACGAGATGGCCACGGGGGCGGCCAACCAACTGATGACCTGAGATGCACGTCCTCCCACCGTGTACATCTGAAACCCACTGGCACTTGTCCCTGGGGAGGACACAGCCTCCACTCACCTCTCAGCCCTCATTTGTGCCATCTTGGTTTTCTCCTTCCTGACACAGACAAATTTCACCTTGGTTATGGCTGCTGATCTGGTGGTTTCTCTGTTTTCGTAGCTACTACCCCTTGGTGGGTTCTCTGTCCACCTGTGGGTCTTCATTTAAGAGCCTAGGACACATTTATCCAACTGTGGATGGATCGCAGGGTTGATTCTTGGTCTCTCTGTTTAGCCTGAAGCCTCTGAGATCATCACTGTTGAATTCGATGAGCCCTTCACTGTTGAATGCTGCATCTATGTCTGCAGGCCACACACATCACCTATGGGCCCAGACCTTAGGAATCAGTCATCTACCACCTGATTAGTCACTTGTTTCTGCTCTGTTGACTTCATTTCCCACATTCCGCTCGAATCATCTACTTTCCTGTGTCTCAAACCTAGGCTTACTCCAGACCACTCTTGCAATCTCTTCCCTCATCTTGTAAAAGCTGCTTAACTGGTTTCTTTCCCTCTCATTTCTCCATCCCGCACTAATTTATAATCCACAATACAACCACAGATCCTTCCAGAACACAAGTCTGATCCTATCTTTTCTCTAATTAAAATGGTTCAATGGTTCTCCATCTCATGAAGGAAAAGGCCAACCTTCGCATGACAAATGAAGAGAGTGTTTCGAGCAGTCTCAGAGTTTTCCTGTGTGGGTAGGGGCTGGACTCAGTAAAGCTGACTCCGAGAGCCCCTGGCTAATGACAGAAATCTCCCTTGTCCTGGGGCTCTCTGAGGTTCAGCCAATATAGGAGGCCTCATGGACCGGTCTCGCTGCCGACGCCATTGAGTAGCATTCACTGACACATCCTCTGCACATGTGGAGTTCTGTATGAAGAAGCCCAATAACTCATGTAAAACGGCATTGGAATTTATTGTCTACTACAAGGAGCTTTGCAATAAATTCCTCCGTGAGTTCCATTACAGGAAATATTTAGTCTCTACCACTGGAGGCATCTGTTTTCTGTTGTCAAAAATTTCTGTCTCTGTAACCTGGAGTCGCTGTTGGTTATAAATGCCAGAAAAGTTGGAACCAGATATATTAGCCAAGAATTTTATACGGCTGAGCTCTGTGGCCTGAGACCATGAACCGCTTTAGCTTCCTTTAAACATATTCTTCTCTATCATTCCTAAAAGACATTTTCCCTCTGTTGGTTCCTTAACAACCTTAGAAACTCAGAGTGGGATGTACTTGGCACACCATCAGGGGTCACTGCAATTGCTTTTCATTTTGTGATTATAATCGTTCAGTTGTAGCCATTCTTCCCCCACCCCCACAATGTTGCTGTTTTTCTCTACCACGAGAAGGACCCAGTCATGTTAGCCCTACTACCTTGCTTTGCTAGTTCCTAGTCTGATTCTTCTAACGTGTACTTCACATCATCATACTGTTTTACCAGGAGATCTTCAGTTTTTATTTCTGGACCGAAGTATCCACTGTTTTCTGTCAAATCAGTTTCTAAGTCAATACCAGAGCCATCTTTTAAAGTCCTGTCAGGGACTTAGAGCTCTGAGGAACAGAAGAATTTTGGTTAATGTGTGTACTGGGTTTAGAACTTGTGGCTAAGAGGGAAGAAGGGTGCTTAGCACTTTGTTTGCTCTTCTTAGGGGAGCAATAAGGTCCTTTCCCATCATCCCCACCTGCTGGCTAAGAAAGGGGCAGTTCAAGAGTGGGAGAGCTGAACATGTCACTTTGGCAGCAGGATTTGATTCTCCCTTGAAAGGTAAAAAGCTGGGGGTGTGGATGTAGCTTGGTTAGCAGAATACTTACCTAATAGAAATGAAGCCTGGGGTTTTATCCCCTGCAACAAATAAAATCAGCTGTGGTGATACATGCTTGCAATACCAGCACTGAGGAGCTTTAGACAGGGGGATAAGAAGTTCAAGGTCATTCTCAGCTACATCATAAATTTAAAGCCAACCTGGCACACATGAAACCCTGACACACACACACACACATGAATGGGTGGCTCTATCTTGAAGAGAGGATGAGAACGGAGGATATTGTAAGTCTACTGCCAGGAAGACGAAGCTATGAGTTTTCCTGGTCACCAATAAAGATCTGGCTGAGGTATTTCCCAGCTTGTTCTGGGCCCCACAGAGATTGTGCTTTGCCTGTGATGTAAGGTCGCATACTGTTCATGACATAATTTAACCATTAAGAGATGGCCAGAGATGATATGAATCACTTCTGTGTAGAAGTTTTAAGGGTAAGGAGTAAGTACATCTTTTCCTCCGCCGTCATCAACACTACCACTACCATTGCCATCACCTCCACCACCACCATCACTACCACCATAAGCATCACCTCCGTCAAAAGCATCCCCGCCATAGGTAGGTATTACAACCTCCCATTATTATAACCGCTAGCATAGCTATCACTGCCCTCACCATCATCATCCCTTTTACCACCACCATAGGCAATTATCTTCATCACCATCATCGTTACCATGGCAATAGCCATTGCTTCCATCACTACTAAATTCATAACTATTACTTTCATCACCAACATAACCAATCCTACATCACCACCATCCCTACAATCATTTCCTACATCACCACCACAAACACCGCAACCATTACCTCCATTACTGTAATCACCACCATCATCTCCACTACAACCACCCCTCTATCTCCACCGTAACCACCACCATAGACACTATTTCTATCACCACTGCCGTCATCATACCCATCATCTTCATCATCTTCATCATCAGAACCGCCAGCCCTACCACCACCATGCCTTCCATCACCATCAACTCATTATCACCATCACCTTCATAACCATTTGCTTTGTCGCTGTTATCATCACCACCACAATAGCCATTTCATCGCCATCAACCCAAATATCACGACTACCGCCTCCATGGGCGTAGTCAACCTTCCTCCTGCTGAGTACCTAGCTGTAGTCTCAGGAACTTCCACGTTCAAACTACTTTACTTAACACGTTAACTTTACAGTACAATTTTAGGACACCGATAATTGGGGGGGGGGGAGACAGGAACATGTTCCAAAGAAAAAAAAAGTCACTAATAAAAATGAGGACTATTTCTGGCATCATGCTGGCATTTTGAATCGTGACTGTTACAAGTCAGTAACAAAGAGTTCAAAGTTCTGAAGGAAAAGCTATTTCTAGTGAAACTGCCTGTCAAGTATGACAGAACTTTGAACAGGTATAGCCAAAAAAAAATGAACTGGACAGTTACTTATGTACAAACCATTCTATACTAGAAATTCATAATTTTCTAAGAAACTATATAAAATTTAATTAATATCTACATTTGTCAAAGTCTTTCAAGAAACCCTGCATTATGTACAGAAATACATATACTCACATTAGATATATATGTATATATACACGTAAAAAGATTATATTCTATACACACACACAATTTTTCCTGGAAAGGTTGAAGCTTAAGCTTGGCTGTCCTGTGTGCTGAGTTGCAGGCTGAGGACATCCTGGCCCTCGGCTCCCACATAAATGAAAACAGCAACAGAGCATAGGCACAGAGCAATTCCGGACACCACTCTCAGTACCTCATGTTTTGAGTCCTGTCTCTTTCCTTTTGAAAAGCCCAGGAGGATGGAGATTCTTCTGACTTCAAGGTGATGAGAAACACACTTATCCTTGGTTGTGCTGGATTGTCCCTGATAGGACAGTGGTAGGAACCATGCTGTTCCTCAATACAGGCCTCCCAAGTTTGGCATAGTTGGTGAGAAGTCCTGCTTAGAGTGGAAGAGCCAGGAATCCTGGATCTAGTACAGAGCTTTCCACAGGTGGAGCCTACATGTCAGTTGCCAGTTGCCAGGGAGCTGGCAAGTCAGTCACACCACACTGAATGTGATGGGCCTGGGAGGTGCACTGTCAGGGAGTTCATTTCAGAGTTCCTGATAAGAGATACAGCAGTGTGTACAAAGTGGCAGCTGGAGAAGCAGGTATTTTCTGCTGTTCTTCTTCACAGCAGTTGGTTGTGGTCAGCAGTGCTGCAGTGGGAGAGAGGATTCTGAACATTTTCACCGGAAGGAAATGACACCTGAGAAGGTGGATATCCTAACACATTCTACCCTGTATGGTTTACAGTTATGGTGTGTCGACTGAAAATAAAATGAAAGGTTACATGAAATTCAAATTTGTGGGTAAAATGGAATAAATGTACAGGACAAGATAAAGCAAACAAACAGGTTCTAGAGAAGCTATCCAAAGATGGCAGGTGTTGCTGTGATTTGGGTAAGTTTCCAACAGCCAAAGGCACTAGTGAGAGCTGTTGGGACCTTTAGGAACAGGGCCTCACAGATGAAGGATGGTCATCAGGCACACCCTCGAAGGGTTTACTGCACACTGTCCTTCCTGCCTTTGCTCCATGCTGCCACTCCGAGCAGCTCATTTCACCCACATACTTGTCTCCATGATGTCCTGTCTTTCCACAGGTCTGAAGGCAGTGTGCCAATCTGCTATGGACTGAAAAGTCAGAAACAGGGCAAAATAAACCTTTCTTCCTTTTAATTATCTTAGATTTTTTTTGTTATAGTAATGAAAGTTGATAAATACAGGTATTAGAATTTTTTAAAATGATAATGGGTACAGAGAGAGAAGAAATAAAAATGAAGGGAGAATTGGAATAGAGAAAGCACTTAGGGGGACAGGCCTGGAAGAGATTGACTTATGGAGCTGCAGAGATAGTTCAGTGGCTAATAATAATAATAATAATAAATAAAAATAAAATAAAATAAAGCAAAGCAGTTGCTGCTCTTTCAGAGGACCCGTTTCCATTCTCAGCACCCACTCTGGCTCCAGGGGATCCAGCAACTTCTAGCTTTTGTGGGTACCTGAATGTGTACAGACACATCAATAAGATTAAAAATAAATCTTTTTAAAAGAAAGAATAAAGAGGAGATAGGTTTGTAAGAAGAGGAACAAGGGTGACAAAGGAAAAAGCAATCGAAAGGGACACCACAGCAGTACACTAGCTGATGTCTCTCCTCTGTGAGAAAGAACTCCATGCTCCTCAACCCCCACAACCCTGCCGTTTCATGTCTCAATTCTTAGCAGCTCTCTGGCTATTTGAACTACAAAAGAAAACATCTGACCTCAAGATGTTCCTGTAAAATACAGCCGACAGAAAAAAGCCCAGTGGTGGACCTAAATATTCTTTTCTCACCACTGGGCTGTGAGAACAGAGAAAAGAGAGACAGATGGGGTCACCTGGTGAGTCTGGGGCTACCAGCTCAGTAGATGCCCAGATGCAAACATGTAATTTCAATGGCTGGAAAGAGGCTAAGGGACGCAGAGAGACCACTTTCGGCCAAGCTGCATGTCACAGTAACTGTTTTCCTTAAACAGAATCACCTTTCCTCACATTTCATAGACACTAAGTAGTGGCCAGGATTTGTGACATCATCATTGTCTTTCTTTAATATCTACTCTAGACAAACCAGTGAAGTGGAAATTTTTGTGAACATTTTAAACGTGGATGCCTGCCTCCAGCTCTGAGCACACTCATTTTCTGAAGCAAGTGCTTTGGTGACTGGTCTGTTGACGGGGGCAGCCGCAGTGCAGGGATTCATGGAGGTGCCTTTGTGACTGTGCTCCAGGTTCAGGGCAGGTCTGTGTCCTCCTTGGTTGTGCCCTGCTTGGTCATAGCTGGGTTCCTTTCCAAGTGAGTCTCTTCTTGGTGTCAGGGGACCCCTTGAGATCACCTTTGGGGTAGGGGATGCTTGTCTCCCTCTGTGGCTCGTGGCTGTCTTTCTCTGGCTTCAGGGATTGCCTGAGTCCACTATTCAGTGGCCACTGTTTGTGGGAGGATGGCTGGTTCCAGGGACTTAACACACTGAAGTTTAGTAATGCCCAGTCCTGTCTCAGGGCAAGTGGCAGCAGATGGCCACACAAAAACGCTCCATAGAAATGAGAAATGAGGCCCATTCCTTGCTTGATTAAGAGACCTGTCTAGACAGACGGGGGTGAGAACCATCAAGGTCACACTTGAAGCCAAGGAAAGTTCCGGTGGAAGGAGAGCCATATCACCCAGAGAGAGGGTATGGGAACAAGCAGATGGGAAAGAGGTGGAGCACAGGTCTGCCCTCGGAGTCCTGGGCACTGGAGAATCCTGGGTCGGCCCCTTTACCTGGGAACTGCTTGGTCCACATTCAGGGGTCAAGTGCCATTGAGGTCCATGAGGCTCTTTCTCCTTCCCAAGGCCAGGCAGAGCCTATGCAGAGGGGAGACCCCAGGCACTCCACTTCAATGAGGTCTGCTTCTTGTGGAAAGTGAGGAGATTCAGGCAGCCTCGAGGGTCTGTCATCCTGGCAGGGCTTCTTGCAGACCTGGCTGTAAGTCCCACAGACAGAGCCCTTCATTCTCTCAGTGAGTCCTGCGACACATTGCTCTCTGTTCTCATTTTTCTGCCTTGGCTACCTTGGTCTTGATGACACTATCTATGCTGGTTTTGGTGGTAGATGGCTGCAGCAAAGCTGACGGAGGCTTGAGAAGGGCTTGTGCCTGTAGCTGGAGGGATAGCATGAGTCCGGCGGTCTTTCTGGTTCTATCATCCTGAGGCTGCACAGGCTCTCAGCATTAATGGAGGTCAGTGGGCACCATGGCAGTGGGTAATACACCCCTGACGAACAGTCCAAGACCTGGAGTCAGTATACATACCCGAGCAGGGTGTACCTCAAATGCTAAGTGTAACAGGGAGGCTTGTACAACTGTGCTTCTTAGAAGTTTCCTGAGATGGGCTTGAGGTGTGACCTCATGACATATTGAGTGTGTCTAGCCTAGCATTTTAAAGGCTGGGTCCAGTTCCCAGCACAGGAAAGAAAACCAATCTTCCCAGTTGCTGACAGTTGCCTGTATAGCTGAGATGGGGATGGGGATGGAGCTGGATATGGAGGTGGAGAGACGCTGCCTGTTTCACACTGTTGAGGTGGGGCCCAGGGCAGCCAGCCTAATGGCCTAATCCATGATTCTTGGATCCAGCTAAGCAATATAATGTGTCAGAGGAAAAGAAAATCTAGGATGCCCTCCAGAATATGGAATAGATTGGAAACACATTATCCCTTGGAATCAGAGCTGGGTACCCACTCTTAATGCCAGAGATGCTACCAAGTTATATTCAGGGTGCCTGAGGCTGTAGATGATCTCCTTCATGGACAGAGAATATGTGAGCTGGGGTGAGCTTTGGAACCCTGGGAACCTTCAGAATAACCCTTGGTCAAGCAGATAACTCCAAGGTCACTTTAGCCTTAGTCTCCCACAGGGTGCTTACGTGGGCTACCAGCTAAAAATGCAAAAAAAACAAAAACAAAAACAAACCCAGTAACTACAACAAACTCATGACTTCAGTAACATTTGCTTTCAGCTCCATGGAGAAACTCTTCTCATGGATGTTGAACAGGTCAGACTTCTCTGCCATAATTCTACAAGTTTAAAACCTGCTTGGTTTATATTTCAAGTAACGTGCTGTATCTGTGTGGCTAAACACTAATTCTGCGTCCTTTCCAGACATCCATTTTTTGAAAGAGACAAGTTAGCAATGGAATAAGCAATACTTTCTCTTACATTATGTAGGTGGCAAGATAACATCCCAGTAATTACACCTAAAATGATGTCTGGGACATGGAAATCATCGTGTGAGATGGTGCGAGGCAGCAGCTGAGCATGGATGTTATCATGAGGTCAGCGGTATGTGTGACCTTAATGCTGGTTTCAGCAGTCTGTGCTAATTTTGGGTTCACCTGGTTGATCTCCACTAAGAGTAGGACTCTCTAGAGGTGACCAAGAAAAAGAGAACAGGGCTGGAAAGTGCCTTGGAAACTCTCAGGAGACATTGCTTGGGAAATCCTGACTTCCATCATGCTCAAAAAACTCACAGCCATGAAACTAAAACTCTCCATCTTGGCCAAATTAAAACCTTCAAAGTAAGCATTTAAAAATAAACATTAAACGATCATCTCTAAATAGCACACGCTATGGTTAGAACACCCACTGTTCCTTCTGCCTGCTGAGTTCACTCAGGACTGGAATCACCCCCACCAGATGTTGATGGCCATATAGGAAGAGGATGGAAACTCCAGCCCACGGCAGTGCAGGGCAGAGCCATGAGAAATGATTCATTTTAGATGGGGTCATTAAGGTGGAGTCCCCCTGGTAACTTCACAGGCAGAGAGAAAGAAGTGCACACAGACACTCCTTGACTCTTGCCCAGGATTGCTTTGTGTCACCCCAGGACTCCTGCCAGCAAGATGATCCTTATCTGAACTCAGCTAACACCAGTTCATTTTGTGCTTTGAAATGTTCAAAATGATAAGCTCAACAAGCATCTTTTCTTTATACACTTAGCCTGCCTCCGGTATTTTACTATACCAATAAAAGTGAGAACACCCTCACAAGAACCAAAATATTTTGAAAGTCTGTAGATGGTGGTGCAGCATAATTGAGAAGGGTGCCACAACACATTTTCTTTCAGTTTTACTTTCCAAGTGCTCTGATGCACACTTGTACGCCCAGATATTTAGGAAGCTAAAACAAAAGGTTTTCCTAAGCCCAGGTCTTTGAGACCAGTAAAAACAAATTAGTGACACCCAGCTTCAAACAAGCAACCGGCCAAAGCTTCCACATCAACACTGTGGCTAGGGTGATAAGTACACAACTTATGGACCTCCAACACAGGACTCAAGTCCCCTCAGTTGGAGTTAACTTGACTGTTCCCTCCCCAAGGACTAGCTTTCATGGTACTAGGAAGTACCATGCAAGCTTCTGAGCTATGATGTCCATGAAGCACAGCAATGGCCAGCATGGCACTATAAGTGTGTAGTATTGGCACACATGCCTTGGCAGTAACCAACATCTCTCTAATTGGACTTAAGAGAGAAACCACGTCCGGTGCTTAACACCTAGCCACATGACCAAGGCTACTGAAATATAGATATTAGAGGAGAGGCCTGCATAATCTCTAACAATAATCCAAATGTTTGTCCTCATATCCACAGATAAATGCAATTCTAGTCCCTTCTCTTTACAATAGATGGAAAACACTATAGAAAACCACAACCAATCAAAACACAGAGTTGCAGAGCTCAGTCCCAATCTATACATCTATAACATACTCCTAAGGATCAGGGAACATTGTGAAAGTAGGGGCAGAAACACTGTAAGGACCAGAGAATGAAGTAGATTCTCTGAAGTAGAATCTATACTCATTAAGTCTTACCATCATGATTGGCCAAATGTATGCTGAACAAGAATGATTCCAATACACATGCCAAAGTAAACAAGGAAGAGCCCATGAGGCCTCAACCCTACTCAAAGAACTATAGACTGTAACTGTTGTTTTTATTTCCTCAGAAGAGGAGATGAGATGAGAGCTGTACCCAAGCTTTACTAATGCATGGCTTAGGCTGAGCCCAGAGTATCTATATCTAACTATCCCTAGGTCTAGGCCTGGAATTTTCTAGCCTCCAGACAATCTAATCTTCTGTAAGCTGAGACCTTGAAGGCTTCAGCTTCTAGCCTCCATCTGCTGAGCTCGGCCTAGAATGTTTTCAGCCTCTGAAACTTATTGGTGAATAATCTCACCCTTTCTAGTTCTTTCTGAACTCTGGCTGGCTCGTTCAACTCAGATGTCTGGTTCAAAACTCCTCTCCAAGCTGACTGATAAACTGCTTCCCATGTATGGTCCTTGGTTGGAGAATCAGTCTCAGAAAAGGCCCCTGTGCCCAGATATATTTGGTCCTTGTGGTGCTCCCGTCCTCTCCAGGTCTTACTAACTCCCCCTTCTTTCATATGATTCCCTGCACTCTGCCCAAGGTTTGGTTATGAGTCGCAGCATCTGCTTTGATACACTGCTAGGCAGAGTCTTTCAGGGGCCCTCTATGGTAGACTCCAGTCCTGTTTCTTGTTTTCTCTTACTTCCAATGTCCATCCCATTTGTCTTTCTAAGTGAGGATTGATCATCTTACCCCAGGACCTCTTCTTGTTTAGCTTCTTTAGGTGTACAGATTTTAGTATGTTTGCCCTATCTTATAGGTCTAGTATCCACCCCTGCTCAGATGTAGCCCATGGCAGATCAGCATCCAAGTGGGTTTCCCTAGTAAAGGGAACAGGAGCTGACTCTGACATGAACTCAGTGGTGGACTCTTTGACACACCCTCTCTCCCCCCGAGGGAGGAGCAGCCTTACTAGGCCACAGAGGAGGACTCTGCAGCCAGTCCTGATGAGACCTGATAAACTAGGGTCAGATGGAAGGGAAGGAGGACCTCCCCTACCAGTGGACTTACAGAGGGGCAGAGAGGAGATGAGGGAGGGAGGGTGCTATTGGGAAGGAATGAGGGAGGGGCTACAGCTGGGATACAAAGTAAATAACCTGTGATTAATATAAAAAAATAAAAATTAAAAAACAAACTGCTTCCCAGTGAATTGCTCTGCTTGGAAAAAGTGCCTCTGCACTCCAGAAACTGAACTGCACAAACTCAACGGCACTTAAATGAACTGTACCCAAACTCTACTGTACTATCTCCCCCAAACCCATGTTCTCTGTCTCTCTCTGTCTGTACTGCTCTTAAGTAGCTTCTCGTGAGAGTTGGGCATATCCTATCTCTGACTCAGTCTGTCAAATCTTTCTCTGATTTATCACTTTGTCTATTCCTCAATTAGATTTTATTGTTTGGGATTAAAGGTATGTTCTAAATTCCAGCCAGGAGTGATTAAGGATGTGTATTTCAGTCAGAGGGATGAAAGGCATATAGGAATGGTGTGCTGTATTCCAGTGCAATCACATAGACCTGAGTCTTTGGATGTGATCCCTTGCCAGAGCAGCCATGTTGCTGGGTTAAAATTCTTCTACAACAAACAACTAAAGAATGTTGAGAGTAGGAGAAATAGTCTTCCTCAGGGAAATGTTCACCAATTGGCCATTCAATACCAAATGGCTAGTCCTGAAAACATTTATACAGACTGAGCAAGTTAGTTTTAGGGATATATCTGTATGTAGATGTATGCATGTGATAACAATCAATGAAAAAAGAGGCCATGAATTTGAAAGAGCAAGGAAGGGCATATGGGAGGGTTGAAAAGGAAGGGGAAATGTAATTATAATCTTAAAACTTAAAGAAATATTTCATTTTATTTTAATTATGCATATATGTGTGGGAAGTGAGTAGTGAAAGGAGAATATGTACATATGAGCACAATGCCTGCAGAGGCCAGAAGAGGGTGTTTTATTCCACAGAGTTCGAACTACAGGTGGTTGTGAGAGGCTTGACCTGAGTGCTGGGAATGGGACTTGTGACTTCGGGAACAGCAGTATCCACCCGTAACCTCTGAGTCCTCTCTCTGACCCACTGCTCGACATTTCTAAGCTTTATTTAACAGTTTTAAAATGACACCTCTAATACTTGGGACTCTGAAATGACTTTCCTCATGAATAGTGATGTAGGCTGCAATTTGTCAATGTCTGCCCCATGACAACAGTGCTTTATGCTTACTCCTTGGCTCAGTGGTCCAAATTTCAATAATATATCTCCACGAACTACGTCAAGAGGGGGAGAACTTAGAAGCAGCATGATTTGTTCACTGTAGACTTTTACAGTAGAGAAACAGGGCAGCCATTTCTAGCAGAGGCTGAGCTGGAAAGCTGCATCCCCAGGGACAAGTTGCCCCTCCTCATCTGTTTGAGTAAATAAAGCTTTATTGGAATGCAGTTGCCTTCATTCATTTATGCTTTGGCTCTGGCTGTTTCGTTCTGAAACGACAGAAGTGAGAGGCAGAGACACAGATCATGCGGCTCACAAAGCTGCAGAACACCATCTGGCTCATTCTGTAGACCTGACTTTAAAACCACTACCTAGTCACCAAGTTTCTCTCCTGATGTCTTCTGTAAACCTTTCAAATGGTCCATAGTATTTTATATTTTTTTCTTACTATTGTGAGTGGAATGGTTTCAAAAATGACATTATTTTTTGTTCATAGTGATGGATATGGGAACATCATTTATTATCCAAATATTTACATAGTAACCAATGAGACTGAATTCTCTTGCTTGCCTGGTCAGTTAATCTTGACCTAATCTTTTTTTTTTTTGCAGATATTATCTAAAAGTATTAAAATAATGGTTTAAAACATTTATTTTATTTTTTATGTGCATGAGTGTTTTGCTTGCATGTATGTGTGTACTATGTGTGCCTGGTGCCCTCAGCACCAGAAGAAGGCATCTGATGTCCTGAAATTAGTGTTACAGATGGTTGTGAGCCATCAGGTAGGGTCTGAGACCTGAACTGTGGTCCTCCAGAAGAGCAATAAAGGTTCTTAAATGCCCAGCCATCTTTCCAACCCTCTAAGATGGTATTTTTATGCTGTTTCTGATATCTATCTTTCTTGCCAAACGGAATCAGCTGGTGTTTCTGGGACACCGTTGATACCACTATTCTGTGAGCAAATTCTCTTGGTTTTGAAATAGCCTTGACCTTATTACTCTGAGTGAGGAGCCTTCTGCTGGTTCTAAAACTCAAAGCACAAAGAGTTTTTGTCTTTCCCTGAATAACCAGCACAGGAATCCTGTTAGGTAAATGTACCCAGAACAGTTCCTGGGCCCCAAACAAGCGTGCGTGTCTGTGGTCATCATATCGTAACTGGATGGGAGTAATAAATAGCCTCTACAACCAACGATGCAATGAGGAGGAAAGGTGTGCAGAAGAATGAGATGCTGGCTACCCCTTATAGCGTACACAACAAATTTAAAATGGTCCATAGACCTATAAGGGGAATTAACACGGAGACTTCTGGAATAAAACTCAGGGCTTAATCGCCATGATTGCATCTGGCAATGACCTCCTCAACATGATGGTAAAAAAAAAAAAAGCAACCAAAGAAAAGACAGGTTCCATTAAAATTAAATACTTTAAAAAAGATTTATTATGTTTATGTTCATATACATATGTAATATGTATATGAATTTTGCCTGCATGGATATATGTGCACCACGTGTGTGCCTGGTGCCCTTAATGGTTATTAGAGCGAGTTAGAACCCTGGACCTGAAGTTGCAGGTGATTGCAAGCCGGCCTGTGGTTCTGGAAACGGAACCTAGATCCTCTGCAAGAGCAATAGGTGCTTTTAACTCCAGCTCCCTACAATTAAACACATTTGTACACCAAAGGATAGCTCAAGATAACCTAAGGAGTGAATAAAAAATGTTTGCAACACATCTCTATATACATCCGATAAGGCTCTAATGTCTATAATATTCAAGAAATTCACGTAAGTGGCTAATAAAATAGAATTGGAAAATAGGTGAAAGACTTGAGTAGACATTTCTCCAAAAGAAATATGCAAATGTGCACATGAAAAGATACTCAACATCCTAAGACATGGGACAAATACAGAGGAAATTGTAAGAAATATTGCCCAGAACCTTTTTATGAAGGTTTGTGCACACACATGTGATATATATTCAGATGTGTGGTATATGTGTATACCATATTCATCCACTAGCTAGCTGTGATCAAAGTAATATGCCATAACGAGTGCTGGGAAACATTTATACATGCAACACACAAAAGCTACATGTAGGCACACAGGCATACATCACACATGTGTTTATACATGCATATACCACACATACATGCACATACACATACCACACGTGCACATATCTGCATATATTATCTGTGCACCAACCTTCATATGAAGGTGTTGGGCAACATTATTTCTGATGGCAAAAAGGTTGAAATAATTTGAAAATTCCCTCAGCTGATGGGAGCACATGTCATGTCTATATGACAGAAGGTTATTCAGCCACGAAGAGAAGCGAAATCCTGACACTCGTCATCCCAGGGGTGAGCCTTTGAAGCACACTCAGTGAGTGAACCGCATCTAATGCGATTCCATTTACAGTAAGTGGCCTGAACAGGCAAATTAACAATGACAGAAAGTAGACTGATCCATCGTGGCAAGAAGTGGGAATGCGGTGAACGTGCTAATGGGCATGGAAGTTCTTTTGTGTGATGAGAACATGCTGCTGCTGCTTGACCATGGTGATGGAGGCATGCCTTGTGTATCCACTGCAGCCCGCTGTCTTGATGATGACGGTGTGTTTTATCTTGACAAGCAACCTTCACTAAAACATGTCTAGTGCTTGGAAACAGTGAACTAACCAGAAAGTGTTAGCCGTTGCAACTACATGGCGGTGCCTCTGTCACTAGCTCCAAGCTCCACATGGATAACAGTTTTTGGGGACTGGGTGTCCAGCCTAAGGACCCAGGGCTGATCATACCATCCAGACTCAGAGGTGAGCCTTCAGAACCATCTTCTCTTTTAAATATTCCCTGCTTCACATCCAGTGACCTCCCAGCTAAAGGGAGAGGAAGTAAGACTTGGATCTCAGAGCTGTGGCTGATGGAACTAGGACCCCTGCTTCTCATGCATGTATAGCCACGCTTTTCCTCTGACTATTGTACCTTGTCTTAATGTAGTGCTGTACGATTGCTCTACTAGGAATGCAGTTGTGAGAATCCATGAGCATTCTACTCCAAGACAATGTATCTATGGTCCAGCTCCAAATACTATATCTAAAACGTACCCACTAGGTGGACACTGTAGTTGTTGAGGGAAAGTGAGAACATGGGAAGGTTCTGGACACATTTTAAAGTGCTCTATAATACTGAGTTTCAGCATTTTGAGAGTCAGAACTATTTAGCCTAACAGGATGGAAAGATTCTGGAGACTAATCTAGTTGCACAATTACATAAACACATTAAATGTCATTGAGTTGCTCTCTGCAACTAAAATTTGTGAGAATAGTAAATTGTATGCAGTTTGTAGCTTATTGCTTTTTGTTGTTGTTGTTGAAAGAAGAAAGTGCAGAATTTGCATCTTTCTGTCCTTTCAGTCCTCAGTCCTTTGGCTACGGTCCCTGGAACCCTCAGACCAGCAGCTACAGTCCCTGGAGTCCTCAGACTGATGTCTGTTGTCTCTGGAGCTCTCAGATTGATGGCCACAGTCTCTGGAGATCCGTAGACTGGACCCTTGGGCAGCTGCATCCTCTCTCCCAGCTGCAAGGCTGTTCTGATTGCCATAGATGCTCTGGAGGCCTGTGACCAAGCCTTGAACTCGCTGCGAACTTTCTGGAGTTACCCTGCTACCCCCTGGCCAGTCTGTTATAAATAATAATGATGACGATAATGAAAAGAACTGCTTAAGATGCAGCAGGAGACTCTGCAGACTCACAGGCGCGCTGGGGAATGAGAAATGTCATGTCCAGGGACTGCTTCATGGACTCAGTGCTAATAAATCATAATAATTAAATATGAGTCCTCATTGTTTGAAATTCACTTCTTTCATTCCTTATAGCATGGCAGGAAGATGACGGAAATAGCAGTTGGTCTTCAATCCTGACCTCCTCCAAGTGCTCAGGGTAGGTCCAAGGATATTTTTGTCTGTGGCTCTTAGTCCCTGGGCCTGACTGCCCACAGCCTGGTCCTAATCTCTAAGGCCAGTTTTTCTTTTCTTCTTTCCTGTGTAAAGTTGGTGAAAGTGATCCTCAAGTGTAGACAACAGAGAGCCTGAAGACAGGGTCACAGTCCATCACTTTGTTCTTGCCGGGCTGAACATTCATGCCCATGAAACTACTTGATATCACTGATATCTCGGGAAGCTGAAGCCTGGAAAGCTGGATCAAGTGCCCGTCAGTATATATATGTGTTGCTCTGAGGAAGCTGAACTCTGCTGTGCTAGCTAAGGAATATCTTCCCAGTCTTTGTGTCTTTCACTCTCAGTGTTTATGTATCTCTCCCACTGGCAAAATCTGCCAAGGGCTAGTGCCTGAGCAGGACAGCTCTTCTCTGTGCAAGGATCTGATTTGCAGGTTCTGAGCTCCACCATCCCATAGAAACTGCCTTTGCCTTCATTTCTAGAGAAACGCAAGGAGATCTTTTTCACACGTCTTACCTTCTGTACACTTTTGTACAGAAGTGATCCACATACACATCCTTGCCCGGCTGCTTACCCAAACCAGCCCTACCTCCCTTCATGGGCAAAGGGGTATAGTTTCTCACTCCTCGGTGAGGAGAACTGGGAGCAAATAAGGTCCAGTGCCACCGACCGCTGCGTTTCTTTACCTTAGCACAGTCTTTGGGTCTGTTCATTTTCAACTGAAGAGACTGTTTTTGAGCTAGAAATGATGCAACAGCTCCTTTGGCTTCTATGCAGTAGATTCCAGAGCAATATCCCCAACATCTCTAGGTATATACAGAGTCTGTGTTGAAGTTATCCTGTGCTTGGATATTTGCTTATTGAAGCTTGGAGCCCTCATTGCCTCCCCACCAAGGTGTGGAGAAAATGTCTTTGCCTCCTGTGTTTTGGTTCCTGTTGTTAGAGTTGTGTTGAAGGTCACTTAAGGGAAAGCTGTCACCTTCTAGCCAAAATGAGAAAATCTACCTCTAGGTGGAGATGTGCCACTGTTTGCTCCCTAAAGAGTTAATCCTGCTGGCCCAGTCAACCATGTGGCCAGAGAAGCATCTCTCAGGACGGTGGATCTATCTTATGCCAAGCTGAAGAGATCGAAAGAGGAATGGGCCCTTTAATGAGACAATATGCCTTCACTTCCTAGAATGTCCATCCCCTAGCACTAGCACTTCAGATCTGCCATAAAATGCTGTGAGAAGAGTGTGACTTTTCCCCATTTCATCTCTTGAGAAGTAGAAAGAATCCCGGGTCATGGTGCTTTAGGGAAAGGAGAGGCCAAAGAACCAGACAAACGTGCCAACTGCAACTTCTTTCTCCCTGTTTCAAGGTAATGATTGTATCTGCCTTAGAGTGTGAGACAGCTTGAATGACTGTGAGAAAGTACCCACACATCAGAGGACTCAGCAGCAGACATTCGTTCCGTCACTGTTCCTGGATGTCTGAGAGTAGATGTGGGCAAAGTGGGTTGCTCTGAGCCTTGATCTTTGGCTTGAAGACACCATCTTCTGTGTTTTACATCTCTCTCTCTCTCTCTCTCTCTGTTATCTCATTTTTTTTGTAAGTATATAGTCAAATTATAGCAGGGTCCACCCTAATGGGTCTATTCTACTTTAATTGCCTCTTTAAAGACGTTATCTTCAAATATAGCCACATCTAAGGCCCTGGATTTAGTTTTTTGTTTTGTTCTGTTTTGGGTTTTGTTTTGTTTTTTAACACAGGAAAAGAGAGGGGATAGATTAATTCCATAACGCCTAGCACTTAGTATGGAGTGTAAGCAAAACAATGAAGGAGTGAACACAGCTACATGCCTTGCACAATGCATCTACCTTTGTCGTTAATTTTACCCTGTACTTGCTACCCAACTCTATAGATTTCATCTCCAAACTCTCACCTTCTACTGTCCTCCCAGTCAACAACTAGTCTAAGGAGTACCTCCCACCCTCAAGTTCATTAAAAAAAAATTCCCAATTCTCATTTATCTTGTGCTGGGAATACAGAAGTGGTCCATGACTGCTCATATATAGCAATGTATAATCACTTACCTGCATGGTGGAGGTTGTACAAAGCTGTGGTAGCATCAGGTCTGTGGCAGGAGATTCAGGCATGAGGGGGACAATGAAGAAAAAGTTTCCTGACAGAGGCTGCAATAGAGTGATGGGTTCCCTTGATAGTGTGGTGGAGAAAAGCCCAAGACAGCAGCACGGTACATGGTTGAACTGTGTGACCCCTAACCACATATCCCGGCTGTGAACGAAGATGGGTCACATCTGGCAAAGGCTGAGGTGTGATAAAATAGATGCTGAGTTTGTAGCCGGTCTATGTTTCCCCAAAAGAGTTGAGTTCACGTCTGTTAGCCCTGTGGTCCCCATAAGCCCAGATCCAAGAGGAGAGTCCTGATCACAAGTTACATGATCAGATCCATTTTGTTTGTGACCACCGCCGTTTGCTGGGTGATCATCTCAAGTATCCATGTCCTGATTCTTAGTAATATTTTTATTGGGAGATGAGGATTATCATTATTACCAGGATCGGCAAGATCGTTAGTAGTCAGCTGAGCCTCCATGGCTTATTCATATGGTTTTGTTCCTGACACTGAACAGTAGTGTCATTTGTAAATGTCTGTGTAGGTTCCAGCTGACTGTAGTCCATAACTCCTTCCTCCTGCTGTGGGGTCTTGCTATTGCTTTAGACACCCTTCAGTTTCCAAGTTCCTGATGATCTGTGTTCCGTAGGCTCTGAGATCTGCCTTTTTCTTCCATGTTTTTAGCCCCTCTTGTCTTAGTGGAAGGGTCTTACTCCTCCTCCCTCCCAGTGCACAAGTCTCTATACTAGGGCCTGGGTGCAATGATGACCCAGTAGGGGTGGTATTATCCGTGTGAATGGGAGATGTCTTGGTGGAACTGAAGGCTGTGTGAATGCTGCCAGACTCTTAGGAGAGCCTCTTCTTCAGGTGGATCAGATTCCTGTGGTCGGAAATGTCCTGTGTCCACTGACAGAACCTCACACAACGAGGTGGCACTCATCTACACTATCTTGTGCAACCAGCAAATCCAGAGGTAGAAACCCACAGAGCTCAGCTTTAAAAGCCCGTTAAGTCCCCGACAGCAGGACAACAGGAAGCTTCTGAAGAATGCCTTTTAAAATATTCGACGATAAAGTCCTCAGGCGTCTTTTAATACTGCTTAGATTTCAGGTAACCTGAGATTTTCATACAAGCAGCTCTGTGTTCATGGATGAAAAGCACCAGAAGCCAAGGAATCTTCCCTCTCCTCTTTCCTTTGATCGTGAGGCAAAGAGCAGGTGTTGAAGCTATGGGATTTGTGCTCCAGGCCTACCCAGGAGTTCTTCTCTGGAATTCTCCATATCGGGGGTGAGCAACAGTGCATGGATGCACTATGAAAATGTGAAAAGTCCTATGAGTGGCAGATTAGAGGAGAGTGACCTGTCATCCATCAGCGTGCAGGATACAAGATGGACAGTCTCCATCATCTACTTCTGCGCCTCGAGGTGCTGAGGTTTGGATGGTGTGGAGAGTAGGAAGATGACAACCTTCCTCTCTAGACAGGCAAGACTGTCTCATGCAGATCTGCTTATGGGAGCACCTTATGCAGTTCTGCAGACGGGAGCACCTTATATAGTTATGCCGGGAGGCCTGGAGTTTCCCTAGCAATTGACAGTCTTAACCTAGTAGGCTGGACACTTCTCTGCTTATCCCTGTAGGAGTCTAGAAGTCATCTTGGGGAAGATCAGCAACTTCACAAGAAACTTTCATAACTAGGGTTGCCCTTTGGGAATGGAGACCCTGACAAGGCCTCAAGCTCTCAATGTGGGGTGTAATATTTGGGCATCTAATGAGATGGACATTCAGCTCATGATATGGTCAGTGACTCATCTTCAGGGCCTCCATGTGCAGATGTGCCCCTTGGATATGCTGTTCAGAGAGACAGAAAGCTCTCCAGCTGCCAGCTGTCTGTCTCTACATGTATTTCGCACCTCCTTGGTGACACACCTGCTGGCAAGTCTGCCCTTAGTAGAACAAAACACAGCAGGCAGAATGTGGTACAAGAATGGCACCAGGTCACACTCTGTCCAGCTTGTATCACATTTCTATTTTTTCATTGGGAACACAAAAAAGTTTGAATCCATGGACAGGTCCGTAGAAGTTTACATGGAAGATGAGCTTGGATCAGTGGATTTCAAAGGCACAAGTTTAACTCCTCCTCTTGTGAAAGATTTATTTTTTTTTCTTTACTGAGATAAACATGAGTATAGGGACAAGAGTCAGCACTGCAAAATATGGCTGTGATAATTAATAGTAACAATAATAACAATAGTGAGTTAAGATGCAGTGTTGCTTAGTGACCAAGCTGACAGACTCAGACGATAGGAAAAAAAAATCCATTGTCCTCTGTAACATCACTGTTTATCAGTTTATCACCTGTGGAGGGAGGCTGTTGCCCTCTCTACTTTGAAACACAGAATGGACAAGCAGGTGAGATGGGAAAGGTAAAACGCCTTGCCCCTTAGAACAGTGCACAATTTTCAGGAACACCCTCTGTGGAGAACTAAGGATGTCAGAGGCCCTACTGTGGGACCTGAAGAAGTGGGGGCATGACTAAGCTCCTTCTGCCTAAGCCAACTTGCTCAGTTTTTTTTTTAAACTAGAGAACACTGCAACTCCACCCAAAAGCCAATCCAGTTTCCAACTTAGGCTTTATTGCTTGGACAATTTAGCATCCATCCAAGCACATCCGTAGCTCTGATCCAGTTGGAGGCACTCTGGCCAGATGGTACAGCATAAGCCGATTACTCCGTGCAGTGTTCTTCTGCTTTGGGAAGATGTAATGACCTCCATTAATGTGTCAGTCTGTGGGGAGTGTGATTTGAGTCAGCATTGACAGCCTGACTGGTTCTGAACCCTCCATAACCTGGTGAATTCTTGAATGTCCCTATTAGGAGGAAATTAAAATGAAAGCTCTGCTGGACGAGTTATAGACTAGCAGGAGGAAATCTCATTAGGAAAGTGTAAGGGGATCACATTTCCCCAGGATTCAGAACAACAACCAGGCAGCATTAACTTGTTATTTGACGTTAAGCACAGAAACCAGACTTTTACTGGGATTGTAATGAACTTGTTTTTCTGTTCTCACTGCAGTAAACAGTGCTCAGTTCCGCATATGGTGGGCTGTGGCTTGCCATGAAGGCCCTGAGATGGGGCTAGCATGCAGGGATGATGAGCAGAACCCGTGGTGCTCCTGAGCCAAATCCTATCACTGTCTTATCCTCTCCGTTTTTCTTAATGTACACTTGCTTATCTTTTTAGACATGTCATTTGTTACGGTGTGTGCATGCCTATTTTAGCTGAGAAACTATTGTGAGAGTCCAGATCACTTCTCAAGCATTTACTGCCCAACGCCAGTATCTCAGCAGAGGGAGTGGAAATCCATTCATGGAAACAGAAGAGAAGGAAGAGAGCATGGAAGCAGGGCACGGGTAGCAGTCAGAGCACAAGCTGTCATTCCATTGGTAATTGGCACACATCACAAAGACTCCTTTTTTTGGTTTTTTGAGGCAGGTTTCTGTGTGTTCTTGAGTCCTGGCTGTCCTGGATTCACTCTGTAGACGAGGCTGGCCTCAAACTCACAGTGCTATGCCTGCCTCTACCTCCCTGAGCTCTGGGATTAAAGGCGTGTGCCACAAAGCCCAGTTGATCCTACTATTTTTTGATAGTTCTTAGTTTTTATAAAAATTAGTTTTGGTATTTTCATTTATTACACAGAATGTCATTGTTAATAGAAATATTATGTACTCATATTATGTACTCATTTATTTTTCTTTTAGGACCACAAATGTGTTTAGGGTTGATTGCTTGGTTAGGTATCCTACCATGGCCCTCATCTATGGAGAAAATGGATTCTTCTTCCCTCACCAGTCATTGGTGGCCTATAGCTCTTTGTCTAGCATTGGAGCCTTGTGAAATTTCCCTATCCATTTTGGCAGGTCAACTGGTGTTATCATTGTGCAGGTCTTGTTTAGGTGACCATATTGTCGAGATTTCATGTACGTATCTTCTCTGTCACGTCTAGAAGACAGTAGCTAGCAGCAGACGTCCTGGTTCTCTGGTTCTTACAATTTTTGCTCCTCCCTCTTCTGTAATATTCTGTGAGTCTTAAGTGTAGGGCTTTTGTGCAGATGTAGCAGTTGAGCTGAGTGGTCACTTATTGTCTGTATTTGGACCAGTTGTCAATAACTGTAATAGTCTCCCTTTCTTGCAACAAGAAGCTTTTTAAATCAAGGGTAAGAACTTATCTGTGACTATAATAATAATTATTCAGAATACATTAAGGAATTACATATTGGTTTAGGAAAATAACAGTAGTTGCTTAGGTTTACAGTACCAGGCATGAATTCCATTCTACTGAGTGGGCCCTAAGTCCAATGAGACAGCTGTTGGTTATCCCTGAAATACGATTGCCACTATTGCACCTTTGAAGACATCTTGCCTGGTCACCCATTTCTTTTTTTTTTTTACAGCTGGGTGACATAATTGATTGTCTTTCCCCTTGGCAATGTGCACAGAACCTTTGGATACAATGAGAGTTATTTCTCAGGTAGGAGGTAAGTTCACTGATTCTTTCATCCTCCTTCTCTGTAGTTCACCCATAACACTTCAAATATCAGTTATTGTATTTTTTAGTTCTAAACCTTCTGTTTGATTCTTTATGTCTTCTACTTTCTTCTGTGGCTTTCTGTTTTCTTATTCTCATTTCTCCTGAGTACACAGACAATTGCTTAATGAAATATTCGTATGTCAGTTAGCTAAAAGTCTCTGCTTTCTGTCTTGCTAATCTGCTTTGCCACCAATACTTTGTTTACAGAGGGAAGATCCTTTGGGTCTTTTTTTTTCTGTGCCCAGGTCCCCTACCTCCATCCCAGTCTGGCATATAGTAGGCAAGAAGAAATTCCAAGGAATTCACCCTGGTGACCTGGGATCTTACTCTAGCCAGTCTATCTCCTTTCCACTGCAGGGTCCTATTATGTTTTATCTAAAGTGGTTAGGCTTCTTGGTTACACTTGGCAGAAAGAATAAGGAAGTGAATCCATTAAATTTTCCATAACAAGAAGTGTGCAGTGGGGTGTGGTGGAGTGAGGTATGGGGAAGCAGAGGTGTGTCTTCTCACTGGTTATAGATTATAGAGTCTGGCCAAAGATTTCTTAGAAGTTGTATTCTTGCTTCTGAACCTGGAGCTGAGGGTGAATAGGTCTCATTCAACAACTGTGAGCTGTAGGAATAAAGAAAATGAATAAGTAAATAATTAAGTAAATTAAGTAAATAAAGAACAAACTTAGGTATAAGACATTGATTTAAAAACATTGGATATGTCCAAACTAAATGTTAATGGAAGGGGTTTTTATGGGGTGGAGATGAGAGAGCATTACTTTGACTGTGGGGCTGGGAAGATGATGGCTTTCTTTTTTGAGCCTACTTGAACCACACCCAGGATACCTGGAGAGTTAGCTCAGAGGATGCAGAAATCCTGGATTCACACAGGAAGTAGGGAGGGCTTTTGTGCAGAAAGAACAAAAGAGCATATGCAGATTGAACACTGGTGAAGAAATACAATTAAAACCTTGCAGAAATTTCCCTCACCATTTCAAAATAAGGCAAGGGAGAACTCAGGAGTCAGGGAAGATCACTACACTAACTCTTTCTTTCTTTTTCCTTTTTGTCCCTCTCTTCATTGCTCCTGGAATCTCCTGTCACCCCTGTTTTCTGCCCTCCCCCCATAACTCTACACACTTGAACCTTCCATGGACACACACAAGTATGTTAGATGTCAAGGGACTGAGGAGTCAGTAAGGAGAACTACAATCACAAAATAAATATCTAGATACATTGAGACTTGCTAACTCAACATCTTTTCTGCAAATGTTAAAGTCAACAAAGAGATCCAGTTCCTTTCTTGGGGAATAAAGACGTTTAAAAGGCAATTTTAAAAAGGAACTGCTCACGATGAAAAGACCCAGATGTGCTTATGTTTTAAAAATATTTTCAAGTAGAGAAAAATGAGTGCTCAACTGAAGGTCTCACAAGTCTCCGTTTAATGTGGCTACAGCTTCGAAGGGAATTAGACTATTTATAAGCTAGAAGCATTTTAATTCTGTAAGTTAGGAGTAGATTCAAAGTTTTGCAGAAAAAGCTTTTGAATTTTGAGCCCGTGTACAGCAGTGTAATTGCAGTACAAACAAATCTTCCACTGTAGTTCCAGGCATCTTGGCAGCAAGGTCCTTGGCTTTCAAGTTTAAAGCCTAGCTTAAGGACTGAAATTTAGAACCATGCACCATGGTGCACATCTATAATTTCAGGGTTTGGAAAGCATCAGCAAGAGGATTACCACATTAGAGGTCAGCCTGGGCTACATGGTGAGGTCAAGGTCAGTCTCAGCTACATAGTGATACCCTATCTCAGAACAACAAGAGCCAATCAAATAAAAAGAACTTAATTTCAGTAGCTAAATAGATTCACATCGGTCATGCACACACTGTTCTGTTCATAAGCAGTTTGTGACTGTGTCTTCACAAGCATTAATTTTGGGGGTCCAGATGTCAACATCATGTGCTCTGCCGGAGCTGCTCTCTGCTCCTTTGCAATGAGTTTGCTTGCCTGTGAAGTTTCTACTCTTGAGGATTAAGTATTAAGAAGGCCTTTGATCAGGCTTTTAGGGTTGACCTCACATTGGTGAGGTTTGTCCATGTGGTTTCATGTTCACTGTTCTTCATTCTTCCTGGCCTTCCGTTATGTGAACACAGACATTTGTGGGCCAGTTTTATTCCCTGCTGTTTTCACTAATCATACCATCGTAAAAATTCTCCTGGGTTGCCTTTCATGCAGATGGCTTGCATCCGTGTTACCTGGCATGTCCATACCTGTGCATGGTTGCTGGGCCCTTAGTTGTCATTTCAGGGTTAGTGGCTGCTTCCCTTGAGTCTCCTGAAGGGTTGTGTCAGTTTTCATTAGGGTTGCACACAAGTTCAAATGATTCCCCTTCTTTCTGTGGTCTTCACATCCCACTGGGTCATGCCCACTAACTTCCCATTGAACACTTCTGGGTAAAGAGAATGGTGGCAAAGACAAACTCATGTTCATTGCTGGTGAGAATGTATAGTGCTGCAGCCACTATGGAAGACAGTGTTGGCATTACTAAAAAAAACCTGAAAGTGGACTACCATATAACTCGGCATCCCATTGAGTATTTACCTAAATGAGTGTAAATGTACATGTTTCAGAGATGCTTCACACCCATGCTTACAACTCCATTATCCTCATTACAGTCAGGAATTGCAGCCAGCCTGGATGGCCATCACCAGAGAATTGAAAAAGAAAATGTGTTGCATACATAGAATGGAATTTTCCACTGCTATAAAGGAAACTGAAGTCATGACAGTTCTCTGGAATCTGGGAAAATGAATTTAAGTTGAAATCATGTTATACTAAATGAGCCAGACTCAGAAAAACAAATTCCATGTTTGATAGCTAGATTTAAAATTACACACACACACACAACTTATATGTTTGCAGATCACGAGTGTACAAGGGGGATCACAAGATGGGAGGCAGAAGTCCTAAGGGGGTAGGAAATAAAGGGGGCAGAGGAAGGTGGAAAGGGAGACTAAGTTGGGAGAGGAAGCTGGAACTCCCTTCAAGCTGCAGGTATGGGCATGGTGTGTGGAGGAGGCTGTGGTAGATCAGGGCCATATAGAGCCAAGCATAATGACACATGTGTATGGCATGCCATCGTGAAACCTATTACATTGTATGTTAACCTAAAAAAATAACTATTTTTTTTAAAGGATCACAATAAAGCAGGTTTAATTGGAGGCAGTCTAGCTAGATCTAATCCTTACCAAACCGTAGGTGTCTTTACCCAACTCAGCAACCCTTCAACACCTTGTGAAAACATCTACCCTGGATCTTCAGCTTTAGGTGGGAGTGGAGGAGCTCACCCGCTGTGTTTCTCTGATCAGTGAAATGTGACCATGCCTCACCTCTTCAAACACATTTATTCAATTCCTTTGGCATGTGATTAGCATCCCTTATATTATAGTGTCTACTATTCATCACTCAAAATTATTTTACCTGATTATCATCAAGGGCAGAATATTAACTTAATCCAAATCTCTGTTTCACAAAATGATACCAGTGTCTATACCTGCTGAGCTCAGAGCAAGGCAGACCCAGGCCATGGACTTCCTGACAATGTTTTCTCCAAGGATAAGATTTGTCAGGATTCCTGAAAACTTCTGACTGTAGTCTGTGCTGCTGTAAAAATACACAAAGCAGGACAATCTGTAAAGAGAATTCCATGGCTCATGATTCTGGTGACAGAAGGGTCCAAACACCATGGCTCTGGTTTCCTGATGAAGGTCCCTGGATATAGCACAGCATGGCAGCTGGCACCAATGGCAGAAGAGCTTACCTGGAGACCGAGGAGGCAAGAAAGCATGGTGGTACAAGCTGGAGTTGCTCTGCTATAAGCACTCCCTCTTGCAGGAACGAACCAGTCTTTTAAGAAACACGTTAATCCCTCCTGAGAGTGGTGTCCCCACCATCTAAACAACACATTACATTGGGGTTCAACTTTTAGCATGTGAGTCGTTGACAGGCACAGTTAAGGTACAACACAGTCAAACGCTAGAACTAGGCATCGTTCTTTTGTTTTTTGTTTTTGTTTTCCAAAGGTAGAGTGGCAGAACACAGGAGACTGATGACAATCAAGTCTTGATGATGGTTGCTTGTGTGCTCAGTTTGCTGGGGACACTTCTGTTCTTTGTAGAGTGCCACCATGGTCAAACTGTGTCCCCTAAAAGACACATGGATATTTGACACCTTGAGGTTCAGCACAAATGTGTCATCGCTATTTTTGACCTGTTGTTAAGTTTTCTGCTGTGTCCCAGCTGACCCAAAGAATTGAGGAGCATGTCTCTATACATGAGTACTAACTGATCAAGAAGACAATCTAGCAGTGGTCCACAGAGAATCATTCAGTGAAATCATACATTCACATCTGGATTTATTTTTAATTAAAAAAGGATTTATTTATATACTATATATACAATGTTCTGTCTGCATGTACACTTGCATACCAGAAAAGGTCACTAGATTTCATTATAGGTGGTTGTGAGCCACCATGCAGTTGCTGGAAATTGAACTCAGGACCTCTGGA
The DNA here is from genome assembly GCA_028658305.1 of Pachyuromys duprasi. NCBI lineage: Eukaryota > Metazoa > Chordata > Mammalia > Rodentia > Muridae > Pachyuromys > Pachyuromys duprasi. The sequence continues at coordinate 2,678,452 of CM053754.1, forward strand.
CTTGCAGACAGTCCTATTAACCTCTGAGTCATCTCTCCAGCCCCACGTTTGGATTTAAACATGGTAACCAACAATTCAGCAATGCCCTTTGTCCTTTGAAGAATATAAACTGCTATTTCTGTTATGCCGATTAGCAAGATCTTAGTACTGGGATGAAGTCTCTCATCCTTTGGAATTATATGTGGCTTGGGGAAGAGTAGTATTCTTGTAATTCCTATCAGTTTGAATGGCACACAATTCTGAAACAAAGAGAAAGATATGTTGAGTCAACTTTCCAGTAGCCATGTATGTGTTTTCATTTGGAAATAGGGTTTTATAGATATGATCAAGTTAAGATGAAGTGACAATGGGAACCCTACATGACTTATGACTTCAAAAGAGGGAGAGTTAGGAGGAGACTGTGTGAGGAGAAAGCAGAGGTTTGAAAGACATCACAAGCCTAAGAGTGGTTGGGAGCACATTAAAAGATAGAATAGCGCTTCCATCAGAGCCTCCAGAGAAATGTAGCCATGTACATTCTGCATTGCAGACTTCCATGTGAGAAGCAGATGTCAGGCGCTGGAACCTGAGGACTATTCTAGAAGGCAGTGCCTGTCTTCCCCATAGCACCCTGTCTCCTTGTCCCCAGAGCAATTCCTATAAGTTGTTTCTTCTGTGTCTTTTCTTTCCTTCCTCACCTTTAAGTTTTATGCTTACGAGCTGACTACATAACACAGCACACAAGATTTCTCTGTGCAGGAAGGGCAAGGGCAAAATTTCTCATATTTCAAGGGCAAGGAAAGCTGGCACCCCCAGGCCTGCCTTCCCCATGCTGTGCCAGAGCTCATGAATGAGTGCGCAGGGCACACTCACAACTTATCCATGTTTGTATACTCAAAACCCACCCTAGCTCAGACCTTTTGAAATCAAGAACTACATTTACTCTAAAGAGGCTTCATGTATTTGTACTCTGAATTAAAAAAGTCTAACAGCTAGGCATGGTGGCACATACCTGTAATCCCAGCACTTGTGGAAGCAGAGGCAGGTGGATCTCTTTGAGAACGAGGTCAGCTTGGGCTACAAAGTGAGTCCAGGACAGCCAAGACTACGTAGAAAAATTCTGTCTGAAAAAAAAGGGAAAAAGACTAACATGAGAGCTTGCTCTGGTGATAGTCACCATTCAGATAAAGCGTGTTTCTTTGTACAAACATAATTGAATTGGACCATATTATATGAAGCTATGCTGAGCTGCCAGGCATATACAATATATGCAACTGTGTGTTGATGCTCTGTAGTCTAAGGTTTATCTTGGTAAACAGCAGGCCTCTAATCCAGAGTAGGCTTGTGTTGAGCCCCTCTATAGTCACCAGTGATGGATGAGTTCCACACCCAAGTTCCTCAGCAAAGCCCAAGGCCGTGCTGGTGAGTATGAGCCTGGAGAAGAATCTTTCCAGATGTGGTCACATGAAACATGGTGCTGACAGAGATGAGGGAAGCTGTTTGGGCTGGAGACAGAAAGTTTTGTCACTTGTCACTTTTGCTCTGAGCTGCTGAATGGTGATGGAGGTCTGTGTACATAGGACATTTAGAAGAAACAACAACAACAACAACAAAATCTATTTTTCTGCCTCCTGCCTGGCCTGACTGCAATATTAAATGAGAGACCTCTAGAGACAGCAGCCATCTCGGTAAAGACCTTAGGATGAGGGCTGTGTGGGGCTGTTGGCAGGACAGGAGCCTGAGGTCTGCAAGGCTCTAGGACACAGGCAGAGTCATGGTTGGGTACACTGAAGGTACCACCCACAGACATGTGCCAGCCCCTCTAGGGAATCCGTCCTACCTTCAGCTTGCTTTGTCAGGACACAGGGGTGAGAAGTGCAGTTGGAGCAGAGGCCAATGTCCACAGGCAAATAATGTGGCACTAGAGCATTCTCACTGTGGCACCAGATTACTGTGTTCTCCAGCATAGCTACACAGTGTTCAGTTAACTACTGCACCCTGAGGCAGCAGGTTCTCAGTGTATCTGACACGCAGAGCTGAGGATTTCACAGCCTTATTGATAGCCTCCTGTAAGGCCCGGAGACAATGCTTCACACAGGGAGGCCCCAAGTCCCCCTTGGATACCACAGTATCCCTGTCCACTTGGGGCACACAGTATCCTTGTCTACTCAGAGTACACTGTGTCCCTGTCCACTTGGCGTAAATCTGGAGTCCCTTTGACTGAGTCCCCCTCCTTCCCCCCTGGCTCACCTACCTTCTTCCAGTTGTTGATGGGACCCCAGAGCCTTGCAGACCTCAAGCTCCTGTCCTGTTCACAGCCCCGCACAGCCCTCCTCCTAAGACCTTTACTGAGAAGGTCACTGTCTCTAGAAGCATCTCATTTAACATTGCAGCTGGCTTTCCACCTGAAGCCTCCATCCTATTTCTTCATCTTCTATGCTACTCTAATTATTCTAATACTTTCATGGAATTTCTCCATCTTCAAGACAGAGCCTTGTTTACCTCCCAGGAGGGTCATCGATCATTGCACCAAGTGGAAGCCAAAGCTGCAAGGATGTGATTCTTGTGTGTTCCTGTCCACAGATTCTTTCTCATATCTGGCATGAGCACACGTCGGCTATTTCTGGGGGGATGAATAATACAATGACCCAGGTCTCAGTGGAAACACATCACAAGGAACCTCGTACAGTTCTGGGTGATGCCCCTCAAGGAGTCTAGGAATAAGGGGTGATATTGTCCAGCATATCCTAACTGAAGGAACAGGAAGTCTTTTAATATAAGATGTGTTACCACTAGGTAGTAGCAGTTCCCACTGTTCTAGCTATGATTCAGAACTAGCCTAAGGCTGCCCAGCTAAGCATGTGCACATGGGATTCAGAGCAGTTGAATGTCCTCTACAAATTATCAATGGCCACTTGGAACCAGAGATGTTAACTCTGGCCCACAGAGCACCAGGAAAGGCCTCAAAGGTGGTGTTCTGGCTGGAATTGACCTACCAACAGGCTTCTCATTTCTCAATTTGACTGTTGTGGGTTTTCCTTCACCATCTTCCATCATCTGTTTCAGAATGAACAAAACTTGAAAGGCTGACAGTTGATGGAAGAGAGTGAAGGGCATGAACCTTCTTTGCTGTGATTTGTAGGTAGGCAGTGATAAGGACACGCCCTTGGTTGTCTGGGAAGGCCCAGGTGTGGCACAATGGTGACAGTGACACTATTATCCCTGGCTTACAGATGATCTGTACAGCATCCCCCTCTAGAATGAGAGCAGGTTGTTTGGCCTTGACCTCTACCCAGCTTGGCTGGGAACACTGTCTCACAGAGACATGTCCATATCGTGGGCCAAGCTTTGCCTGTGTCTGTACCACCTTTCCTTTGGCACCCACATACCTAATGTGTCAGTGAGGTTTTACAAGTGAGTTGCTCTGCAGTATACTTCTAGGGAGAAACAACTAGATGTGGGAATTCCACACCAGCTATTCCTACCTGTTGCCCTGTTGGCTGTGTACTGATAGTTCTTTCTTAAGGTATCTCAACAGAGCTGGGGCTTATGGAATCTTGACAGGTGGTTGGGTATGGTGAGCAGCTGGTACACAAATGCTGACATCATCTCGGGGAAAGGAAGTGGTTTTTCAATCTCAGTGACAAATGTAAGGAGTTCATCACCCAGAGGTCATGTTGGTCAGCCATACAAACTGGCTCAGGAGGGATTACATGCCTCCAGCAAGTGATAGATGGCAGAGAGGTAATCTGAAAGTACTGAGCCATTCTTCTACCTTCTGTGTTTATTTTTCCCACCAAAAGTACACTTTCATTTAAAAAATTCGAAGTGCCAAACAAGAAAGGCAATGAAAGATTAAATATGTCAAAGGCTAAGATATGACTGGCTGTTTTGCTCCAATTTCTTTCAACTCTATTCTAATGACTGTACAGTTAGACCTACTCTATCTGAACAATTTTATATCTTGTCTTATAATTCTACCCAATGCCATTCATGTCTAAAGCCAAGACTTTTGCAGTTCCTGGCAAGCATTTGGTAAACCCCAAGATATTGGATTATTTCTAAACATACTGTGATAAATAACATTGTACACAGCATTTTAATCAATTAGAGCTCTTTTGGTCATTTTATACTGGTTAAATTTTTGTGTTTTGTTTTTTTTCTTTTTTTTTTTTTTTTGTAAAATTTGTTCATGCAGAAGACTGGCTAAAGGATTTAAATCGTGTTAAAAGCACAGATGGCTTATATGGTTCTTAGTACATGTAGAAATTTGACTTGACTGATCTACACAACTCAGCCATGATGGCTTATCATGTGATGGCTTATCATATGACCCCCCCTCCCCGGCCCCTTTCCCAGGCATCTCACATCTTACAGGACAAACAAAACGGTTCAGACATTTAGTCAAGCATTGCCCTGGCCACTGGTGACGCACTGTTTCTTAGCTGGTACTTGACACATTGATGATGTTTTGAGACAGGCCAGTTTCCATTCTGGTTGACCATAGTCCATCTTCGTCTAGCTTGGCATAGAAACCATTCCTCTTCAACTGCTGCGCTCCAGGATGCGCTTCTGCCTGGAGTCCCTGGAAACCACACCCTCTGTAATCCTGGGTCTGTTTGCTTCTTTCTTTGATATTTTGATCCCTTTTCCCTTTGACAGGTGGTTCTTATTCCCCGCCCCCCCCAAACCAACGTGCACTGCATTGTTAAATCACTTTTAAAGATATTTAAGTGGAATGAAATATCACATCATCCAGTTAGAATGGTTCCTCTCAAAAAGACTGACAGTAACAAGAGCTGGCAAGGATGTAGAATTCTGTGCACACTTTTCGAGGGAAGATTAGTTAGCGAAACTATAATGGAAAAGCAGTTTTGGCAAAAAGTTTAAAGGAGAACTGTTATGTGATGCAGCGACCTCATTATTATTGGTTATACATCCAAAGGAAATGATTATAGCATGTTGAAAAGACACCTGCACTCTCATGTTCATTACAGCCCTATTCAAACAGGCCTTTGGCTTTGACAGGTGGTTCTTATTCACTAGGTCCTGCTTTTTTTTCTCCCCCTAAAACAATATGACTACACTGTTAATTCACTTTTAAATATAGTTAAGAGGAATGAAATATTGTTTCACCCAGTTAGAAGGGTTGCTATCAAAAAGACACATGATAACAAGAGCTGGGGAGGATGTGGAATGTGGCACGTGTACTAGATGGATTCTCAGAAGAAGAACAAATACCTGCCAACATGTGACAACATGGATGGGGCCGAAGGTCATTGTGTTAAGTGAAATAAACCAGGCACAAAAGATGGGTGCTTTCACTCGTCTGTGGACCCTCAGAACTGCGGATGTCACAGAAGCCTGATCAATGAAGGTATGAAGCTAGTCACGGACGAAGAGGAAGCTGACGGTGCTATTGCCTGGCAGAGTGACCGGAGATAACAGTTCTGTATTTTTGTTCTATATATTTGTGTGTGCGTCCACATAAGTTTATTATTTTGAATGCTTTGTTAATTTTGTAAGCAACTGAAATATCTCACTTTCCAGTTTTCAACTTTTTTTTTAAATCACAAATGGAGTTGACCGCTTCCCCACCAGACATAGGTGCCATAATCTCCTTTCTGTGGTAAATAAATACCTTTGTTATTGCTCAGCTAATTACAGGGATCTTGTTGGTTTTCATAATTTGTTATATATTTTAAAATGTGTGTGTGTTGGCCTAAAGTCATTGTTGAATCTCCAGAAGCTCGTGCTACACATGGTTGTGAGCCTGACGTGGCTGCTGGGATCCTAACCTAGGTCCTCTGTAAGGTCAGCAAGGTCTCAACCACTGAGTCATCTCTCCAGCCACTATTTGTTCTCTTTTTCTTTCTTTCTTTTTTTAGTTATCTTGTTGTGTGTGTAGCATTTGTATGTGTGCAGATTGTGGAGGACAAAAGTCATCATCAGCCTTCCTCTTATGTTCTCTACCTCGTGTTTTGAGACAGGGCTTCTCACTGAACCTGGAGTTGGCCAGGTTAGCTAGCTTGTTGGCCGGGCGGCCTCACTGATCCTCCTGCCTCTGCCTCTCTATGCTGGGTAGATAGGCTCCCTCCACCATGCGCTGCCCTGTGTGTGGTATGGACGACCAACCTCAGGTCTTTATGCCTATGTGTTTGATACATCACAAAGTAAGCCATCTCCTCAGATTCCAGTTTTTGTAATTTCTAGGAGTGGGTGATATTATCCATTCTCTGTGATGTGTCCCTGCCTAATGCCAAAGCATGCTGCAGCACAGATGGACAAATTTCCCTAAAAAACGCATTCCCTGATGCTGCCTGGACCACTGGCCTAGCTGTGGAGAGATGTTCTCTGTTTCTTTCTTGCTCTCTCCTTCCTGGCGCCTCCTGCCTCAGGCTCACTCTTTATGATCTGGGTCATGTTTGTTTTACTTTTCATGACAATTTATTAAAATAAGTGAGCCTCTGTTTTTAGCTGCAGACCATTTCCTCTCTCCTCCCCCAAGAAAAACAGAGATAGTTGGCATTTCTAGTGCTGGAAAGAATGTCTCAGAGAACACCAGCTCAAAGACCCTCCACAGCCTCATTAATCAAACCCAAATGGGATGCTCCAGAGTTGGGCCCAGATCCTTTCCTATGGTGGGATCAGATTGCACAGGGAAGGTTGCTTAGATACGATGTATTACCAGAGGTCTGGGTGTAGGGATAGGCTGGTCTTGCCTCACAGGGCTTCCATTGGGTAGAAGGCACAGGAAAACATTATGGCTATAAGATGGGGAATGATAGCCATTGTTAGTAGTACCGCATGAACATAGGCTCTACAACGGTCTTATATATTCGCAATCATCATTCATGTAAGGGTCTTTGCCTAGTCTCTCAGAAATAGAGAAGAGCCAGGTTTGGTCAGAAGAGGGGGTACTCGGTATACTTGTGTGCACTCTACTATCCTGGGCTCATTGACCCTGGGGCTGTGGTTCTGACATCATAGGAGGCCAAGGCACACTGTAGCCCTACCGGCATTCCAGCTCAGAGGCAGAACTTCTCTGTGTAGGGCAAAAGTGCCACCTACTTTGGCTGGAATGAAGCAAAATAACTAAGAAATGATGGAAACTGATCTTACTGAGGTGAACGTCATTCATCTGTTTAGCAAGTGATGATTTGAACAGGCAGTTGCAATTTTGGGGTTTCATTCTAATTTTACTTTTCCTTCCTTATTCTTTGAGAATTTCATATGTGCATAAAAGTGTTTCAATCATATTCACCCCCAATTCCTCCCTAACTTTTCCAGTACCACCCCTGCTCCTTGCCCACACTATTTCCTTTCCTTCCTGTCTTTCTTTCTTTCTTTCTGTCTTTCTTTCTTTCTTTCTTTCTTTCTTTCTTTCTTTCTTTCTTTCTTTCTTTCTTTCTTTCTTTCTTTCTTTCTTTCCTAACCCACAGTCCAATTAGTGTGGCTACATCCATTGGAGCAAGGTCAACCTATAGTGATGTTCCTAAGCTGCGGCGAGAAGGAATTTGATAGAGAAGTTGTTTTTATGGCTGAATGCTCCACAGACACTTAAACTCTGTAGTGTGTTCAGCTGAGTTTCTGTGTTTACTGCCATATACGACACAGAGAAGCTTCTCTGATGAGGGCTGACAGCTGCACTAGTCTGGTGACACTGAGATCTATTTTTCCTATGATCATAGGTTTATGTGACTTCTAGCACACAGACCCAACCCATCGCTGCTCCCACTCTGCTCCTCATCATGCTCACCCTTTTTCCCACCCCGACTCCTGGCAACTGCCGACCTCTTTTGTGTAATTTTGTCCTTTCCAGAAGGTTGTAAAGGAAATCACATGTGCTAAGACTGGGTTTATTTACTCAGCGTTAGATCTTCCAGGTTCATTCTGTGGTGTGGTTCAACAGTCTGCTCTCTTTTGCTCCTGATAGCATCCATTGTCTAATACACCCTGCCTCCCATCCAACTGTTGAAGGACTCTCAGGCTTGTAGGGATAGTCTGTTTCTAAAAATGAATCTACTATTTTGGGTTCCCACCAGCAATATGCTGGGAAAAACTTTGGTCCCCTGCCTTCATCAGTCTTTGATATTCATGATATACAACAGCATTGACCTTAGCCTTTTCAGTGCTTACGTCAAGACATTTTACTTTAATTCCCTTAGTGGCTGGTGTTGATTGCTTTTTATGTGACTAAATACCATTTATACATTCTCTCTAGCGAAGTGCTCAGGTCTTTTTAAATTTATCAGTTTTTTAAAACTTTAATTGGTTTCTATATATTCTTTGTGTTCAGTTTTGATAGTTTTTCATGTATCTTGAAGTGCTTTGTCCAATTTGCAAGACAAATGCTTGCAGATGGTCCCAGCCAGAATTGGAGGCAGAAAAGTAGACCAGCCAGGTCTAGGTACAGATGGTGTCAAGAGCCCCAATACTGTCAAGCAAGCCCACCACTGAACAAGCAGGGGTTCAGCTGTACACAGACAGATCAATCATGTGTGCATGTGCGTGTGTATGTATAACGTTAGGTGACGCTTTCCAGACGTGGTGTTTCTGAGCAGTTTACCCCACTCCCCCACCTGTGTCTTATCTTCATCTCACATCCCATTTGTTCTTTCTTTACTCCATCCCAGCTAGCCACACCACTGCTGGTCCCCCTCCCCAGTGACCCACATCTCATGTCCACCCACTGTTGACACAGCCTCGCCTGGGTGGACTTGCTTCCAGTAGTGCTTAGATGTCTGGCTCTCGCCCACTGCACCTTCAGCCGTAGGCTTTCCTGCCCTCCCGAGCTCTCCTCGCGGGCTTTCCCCGTAGGCCACAGTCTCGGGTGAATTGGCTCTGCTGTCCCTTCCCCCACAGCTAATGCTACCACCTGAGCTCTGCTTGCACAGCATTGCCTCAGCTGGTGTCACAGCCTTGTTTGTATCTGTCTCTTGTCTAGGCTATGGGAACAGTTGCCTAGTTAGCCTCCTGCTCCTGTGACCCTATCTGGCCCATTCTCCAGGCCAGGAGCCAGAGATTCCACACAGTCTCATCTCTGTGTTTCACACTGTCATCCCTTGGCTTCCCATTGCATCGCAGGCCTTGCTGCCACTGACAAGGACATGCTCGCTATGGTATTGTTAGCCCTCTTTTCCTCTAATTTTTCCTCTTCACCCAAACACCTGACCCTTCTCTAACAACTCTCATTATAAACTTTTCACTTAGCTTTGTCTGTGTTTTTATGGCTAGCCTTTAAGAAAAACCTCTGTCCCGCTATCCGTTTTGCCTTCTTTATGAAATATGCAATCTCCTAACTTGGTTAGTTGGCTTATATTTCTGTTGCTTGTTTCTCTCTTCTAGAATATTCCTATCCTGTGATAGAAACTCTACTATGTTCCTATTCCATGTGAGCATCAAGTGCATAATAGGTACATACTCTGCACTTACTGTGTATGTTCATGCCATACACACAGGACACACAGGAAGGGAAATGATGATGCACTCCTTGCCACCAGCTCGTCTTGCAGGCACAGGTTGTCACCTGGAGAGATAAATCAAGCAGCGGTGGGAAGTGGAGTGAACTGTTAGAAAAAGGTGCCAGCACACACTATACCACCCAGGAAGACAAGAGTCATCTGTCCCCAGCCTACCGGGGCTTTCTAGGAATCTCTGGATTACAGGAAGTAAGAGGCTCCCGGAATCCCTTGTTTGGGAGGCCGTGCAGCTGGGGGTCTGGAGCAGCAACACTGTCCACTGCAGACATGAGCCTTGTTTTCTGGGGACATTTTCCAGGAGAGAGTGAAAAGCGTGTGCTACCTCTCCAGCTGCTTGGACGACAGCAGCATGTAAGAGGCGGTAGGGAGCCTCATGTGGCCTTGCCAACTTGATGGAGGAGGCTTCGTGTATCTCAGCTTCTCACAGGTCTCCAACTTGCACCTCCCACTCAATTTCCAGTTAGGCGGAGAGTCATTCAGACCAGCTCCAGGAGGCCATTAAATGATTGCAGCCTGTAGGCCACTGAGCAGATGGAACTAGAGCCATAGGGCCCACTTCATTTCCTTCCTCGGGGAAGACTTTGACTTAATGTTGATTTTATCTCAAGTTTTTCATTTTAAAGCCTATAAAACAATGAAATATTAACACACGGAAACGCCGTAGCCATTCACCTGAATCTAGTCAAGGTTAATATTAATCTACATTTACTTTCTGTGTCTCTATCACTCCCCTTCTCTCTCTCTCTCTCTCTCTCTCTCTCTCTCTCTCTCTCTCTCTCTCTCTCACACACACACACACACACACACACACACACACACTTTTGTAAAACTATTTATGCAGACAGACATCCTGACTCTTCATGAGTAAATGCCTCCCCAAGCACTCTCCTACATAGTTATGGGGTCATTACTGTGCCTAAGAAGTTTAGTATTGATCTAAATGTTTTCTTTTCTCCACAAAATGTTTTTCATGTACATTCTAATAAAACCCGGGATCTAGTCTAAACCGGATCTTTGCAGTTGAACGTCATGATTCTTTAATCTCCTTTCATCTAGAGCAACCTCCTCTACATTTGATTCTTCATGATGTTAGTTTTTAAAAGTCAAATCTTAGGCCAGTGAGACCTCTGCACTCATTAAGACATCGACTGAGTACCAGGAGTGTCTTATCGCTCATGTAACTTTAATGGCATAGCTTGAGATTTCTTGTGCAATTGTCTCCCCCACTTCATGTGAAAACCTCTTATCCTGGAGTAGATCCCAAACACAGGCCCTCCCTCAGCACTGACTAGAAGGTAGAGGGAAGGTTGCTTGTGTGGGTGGTTTCACTGGGGTCCTCTAGATTGGTTACTGATATCCAGTGTTCCGTAGGAGCAGGAGAGGTTCCTACCAGGTTTGTCCAAACTGCTGACAACTGGCAAAAGGAGACTCAGGTCCAAGATCATGCATCCCAGAGATAGCTTGTCCTCAGTAAGGAGATTAAGTGATCAACCTCTCTCATCTCAGAAATCTCTTAAGCTCCCATGTTCTGAAAGTCCAAGCATGCAAGTTCTTTGGCAGGTTTAGGTCTGTAACGTCATGTGACTAGTGAGGGGACATATTCAAAGCCTGGTCTCCTGGCCTGGCTCCCATGTGTGCTATTCATGACCTTACAGATGTCTACATATTGGTGTTGAGGCAGGAAAATGATGTCAGCATGCAGTGTGATGTGCATGGCACAGCTGAACACTCACTCCACCAATGAGATGGAAAGCTGTGAGACACCAAAGTAGAGGGCAATTGGGTAAGAGGGGGCATCACAGTTACATCAGAACAGAACTCAGTGGAAGGTCACAGTTTCTCACCTATTTCCAGACATTAGGCACAAACATACCCTTCCATTATACATTAAAAATTCCAACCCAGGAGGCAAACACAAGTACAAATTCAGATCTAAACCATAACAGGGGGCATTACGAAACATGTAGAGGTACCTAGAATACAGCCCATGAATCACAACTCCATACTTCTCCTCTGTTCCCCAGGCTCCACACCCAGTAACTCCCTGCCTAGCCAGCTGAAAGGAAGGTGTTTCTCTCCTGACCAGGCATCTCATCAGCATCTTGTCAAGACATACCTTCTGTCCAGGACAGTACAGCACTTACTGGCTGTCACACTGGCCACTGAGTGGTCATGCTTACCTGAAAACAAAAGTACTCCTGGGAATACAGGACAGAAGGTAGTGCTTTCAAACGTTCCTGTTTCTCCCTGCCCCTCTCCCCACCCCCTGCTTCACGGGAGCACAAAGATCTCCATTGCATTTTACACAGGGCGCTGAGCAGTAGAGACAGCAGCTGACTGTAAAGGCATGGGTTCTGAAATGGAACCTCTTTAGTTCCCAATCCAAGTTTCTGTGGGAATTGTGAGGGTGGTGGACAAGACAGACCTTTACCACCTTTGGGGAGGATGATGGATGGAATGAGGAATCTCTCTTCCTGGATCCATGCATTTGAGGAATCTATGTAAAAGGAGACACAGACAGGCAGACACAGAGATGTGGGCAGACAGACGGGTCCTGGAGTAGTATCTAAGGGATATGATGAGACTCCAGGAACCTTAGGTGCAGCTGAGTGGTCAGTAAAACAAGAGCTCCATCTCTGTGTTCAAGACCTTGGTTGCCACACTATAGAGGCGCTCGCCTCAGCATCTCTATGGTGGGAACACATCAGATAGTGGCAGTTCTAGCTTATCAAGGCTCAGGGCACAGGGAAGTTGATACTGAAGAACTAGGAAGTGCCCAGTGATAGGCTGGGCATGGCTATTGGCACATCAGGCCTCATCTGCATAGGCATTGAGACACGTGACGAAGCCAGGTTTTATATGGAAAGGGAAGACTGTACTGCAGCAATTTGAAATAATGTGTTTTATTGGAATAAATTCTTATGTGATACATTATTATTCTGCAAACGGATTTTGTTTAGCTCCGAATAAAGACCTTGAAGTTTGTGATAGAAATGTCATTTGTCTTTGAGAAGTGGGTGTGATGACGTATGTCCTCCCAGTCATGCCTTCTCCATTCATGTAGGTTCCCAGCTGATCATATTTTTCAGAGGATTGTGCAGTCATACTTCTTTCCTTACGGTGTGCCCACTGAACCTGCCTTCCAGCTGGCCTTATCCATCACTGTTTAATCATGCTCATTAAAATAAAGCAATGATTCAATTATTTTTTTTCTAAGAGCTTCATTAGAAAGAGAAAAAATTAAATTTACCAAGGAAAGGAGGAAACGATTGAATTAAAAAATAAGACAAGTAATTGAATTGCAGGTCTGCTGTTGATTTGATTCTGACACATGGAACCAGTAACGAGCTAATAGAGCCCTCTGCCTCCGCACAGTGCCTGCTAATCCATGCACATCCTGATTGTCTGGTTCCCTTTATGGGTATAGTCTGCTTTTTCCAGGGTGCCCTAGGACATCTGGGCATTACTAGAAATCTGCAACACACTACCTCATGGGGTATATTAACATCTGTTTTACTCCTCAAAAAAGTTGAACAAGGAAGTTAAACTCTTATCCATTTTTTCTGTTACACAAAGTCTCCAAGAGGCCAGGAAAGTCACACGTTAAGGACATTACAGTGTGGAGGCTTAGACCCCTGTGCTCTTACTTCTAAATATATGTTACTCCTACGCACTCATGGCACCTCCTCTAGAAAGATGTTCACAGTGGGCTAGAAATGGAACTTTTCAAATGTGGCCCTAGCACAGCGGTTCTCAATCTTTGGCAAACCTCAGTCTCCAAAATTATTTACATTATGATTCCTAACAGCAGCAAAATTACAGTTATAAAGTAGCAACAAAAATAATTTTATGGGTGGTGGTCTCTACAACATGAAGAACTGTATTAAAGGGTCTCAGCATCAGGAAGGTGAGAACCACTGTTGTAGCTATTCTAGACCTTGCCTGTCTGTCCTCATTGGCATCTCCATCAATTATAGCTGATATAGGTGGTGAATCATCAGTTAATTTGGGAATACAATCCTAACGTCTAATTCATATATATATATATATATATATATA
>CM053754.1:2692071-2744928 GCA_028658305.1 Pachyuromys duprasi
GGTATCCTTGTGAAATGGGAGACTTTGGACACAGCCACATGGAGGGAAAAGAGCCAGGGATGAGGCTACTGTTCAACCTCTTAGAAGACACCTTAACCCAGGATCATCCCAGTCCAGAACATCCAGAACCGTGACAAGAGGATTGTGGGTTGTGACACTATGTTTGCCCCTGCCCCCAAACAACAATGTAAAGCACATGTGCTAAGATGCTTATCATGGGGCACTGGGCTGTTATTGCCTGTGAGTGTTGCTTAGGAAGTGGTGCCTGCTGGTAGAGTTACTGACAAAAGTACATTTACTTGGGTTTACCTTCAACATGCAAGAAGACAATTCCAAAGTTTCCCCAGACCCTGGCTCATTTCCCAGTGCTCTCTACCTTGAGTATTGGCCTCAGTAGACAGCTTGCCTGCTCTCCCATCTCTTATCCCCTACCAGTGAGGCCATCTGTAACCATCCTGGCAGGAATGAAGGTATTCTAAAGAGTCACTTGTGGGCCTCCCTTTGGCTATCAGTCTATTAAAACAGTGGTCTCCTCCACCTTAGAATTTCCCCAGGATCTCTTGCTGGGAGAACAAGAGAGAAAGCTAGTGCTAAAAGAGGAGAAACTTGAAAGAGATTTCACATAGTTCCAGCAACTTGTCAGAGCCCCTTGCAGAAGAACCTGAGATGATGCTCAGAGCTGCTGAGGACCACACCTGGCCAAGACTACTTAACTCTGCATGCCTCTTGTCAGGCGTCTAAATCCAACTTCAAGCCAGGATCCTGAAGATAAACCAGGAGTGGGAGGATGTGGTTGAACCTCTTTATTTGTTCCTCTTTCCATTAAATAAATTTCCTTTCTTAGTTTTGCACTATTACACTCTCTCTGTCTGTCTCTCTTTGTCCCTCTGTCTCTCTCTGTGTGTGTGTGTGTGTGTGTGTGTGTGTGTGTGCATGCTTGCCTGTGTAGGCCATAAGTAGAAATCAGGTGTCATTGTCTATCACTCCCCACTTCATTATTAGCTGTATACATGTATGTATACATATGAGCATGCCATGGTGCTCATGTACTTTATGGAATCATTTCTTTCCTCCTACATTTACATGAGTTCAGGGGATTCAACTTAGATTGTCAGGCTTGGGCTGCAAGCCCCTTTATCTGATGTTCCATTTCACTACTGTCCCCCACACACCCTTTTATGTTTTAGGACATGGTTTCCCACTGAACCTAGAGCTCACTGTATCAGCCAGAGAGTATCTTTCATCCCCCATACCTGTGCTTATAAGTGCCTGGCTTTTAGATGGGCATTGCACTCAGATCCCATGCTTGTAGAGTATGCACTCCCCCATCCTGTTCCTTCTCTTTTTAACTGATCCATTGAAGATGGGTGGGCAAGCCTAGAGTGTTAAGTTGCTAGGACTCAGTCTCCAACCCTAACAACTTTGGTATCAGAGGCTGCTGGAGATATTTAGGCCACACCCAGCTTTGAGAAGTGATGCTCCCTTCATTTTGTTGGACAACCACCCTTGGGCACAGCTGGGGCTGTTTGGATTGCAGGCTTGTGAAGAATAATGAGGCCAAAATTATCATAAGAAATAGTCCAGATGGGGAACTCTTCTCCACTAAGGCTGACATGCAACAACATACAACAAAATACGCAGAAAAGGCGGGAGTTCTACTAACATCCTAGCGCCAGGCATGTGTGCCAGTGAGCCTCTGACCCTTCTCCAGCCTTGGCCCTCTTCCACCTTCAGAAGTGCCTTTAGTGAACTATTTCTTCCTCTGTTACTAGTAACCCCTCCCTGTAGAAATCCTTGTTCAAGGACATATGAACCCTTGGAAAGCTCAGTGGTACCCATGGGACCACCATCCCTGCCTGCAGCTGTGATGGCAGAGGCGATATCATTGTCACAGTCCTGGAAGATGCTGCCTTTCATAGCCAGCCCCTTGCAGCTCTACTGAGCAGTGAGCTCAGCTTCCTTACGCTCGATAAAGACAACATCCGAGCTTTAAGCCACAGGTTGGCCAGATGTGCACAGTCTCAGCGCTGACCACAGAACGTCCAGCAGTCCCACCCTGCCCATGATGTGGCATCCTATGTCCATTTCACGGCTGGCCAGCTGTCTGCTCCCAAGCCTTCTCTAAGGTGGAGAGGTATGGTATCCCTTGACAATGACGGCCTGGGAAACCCTGCCACTTGCAGTAGACAGCCCTGGAGACAGCTTGTTGTGTTTTCCTGATCTGCAACTGCTGGGCTTGCCCTGTGACAAAGAGGCAGGACACACACAGAGGATCCCACCAGCACTCAACCACTGGGTTGACCCCTTTTCTTTGGAAAATTAGAGCAAAAAGAATTCTGATTTTAAACAGCTTCTCATTGTGTGGCCCCCTTGGAGCAGCTCTATTGACCTCTGACACTTAGCCCACTCACCAAAACAAGGTGAGTATTTCTGAGCCCCCACCCTCCACCACTTCTCAGCTTAGGGGGGACCAGAGACTAAATCTGAACCTATTTACATTCCTTTCCCTGAAGGTGATGAATGGCTTCCCCTCTCGGAGCCAGGCCCCTCCTGGCCTCTTTTGTTTGCTGCTCTCATTTCAAGAGGCAGGGAATGCACTGAGCATCTTTTAACTGTTTACCAGCAGAAGGGCAAAGATCAGGTTACCAGCTTGGGGGTGATTCATCTTTGCTTCCAAATCAAAGCCATGTGGACACAGAGTCTGTGTACATATCAGTCCACTTTGTGCATTCGGCTGGGTCAGCAGAGGCCAGCAAGGCCCAAGCCCAGGAGGAAGAAAGACATAGTAAGTAGGCCAGAGTGGGGAGCCCTGAGTGCCCTTCTGTCTTCACATTAGGACTATTTTTTTTTTTTTTCAGAAAGTGTCTCTCATTTCCTTGCTGTTAGCCCAATCACCAATAGTTTTCCCAGGCTTCTGGTCTGAAGGATGCTTTAATTTGAAAAATGTTTCCATATATAAAAATATATTTCTGGCTTTGCAAACATTTATGTCCGTGTGTGTGTGTGTGTGTGTGTGTGTGTGAGCACTCATGCGTTCGTGTGTATGTATGGAGGTCAGAGGCTGACAGTGCATGCTTCCCGTTTTATTTTTCTGATTGGCTAGACTGGCTGTCTATCAAGCCCCTTTTGTCTCAGTTATGCCTATCCATGCTGACAGTGTAAATGTGTCCTGCTGCACCTGGCCTTTTATGCGGGTCCTGGGGTCCAAACTCAAGTCTCTGTGTGACCACAACTTTACTGACTGAGTATCTCCCCCGCTCCATAAACACGTATGTTGTAACTAGGAGAGCCCAAGTTGATGCTTGAAAGAGGATTCTTGGTCATTCTATGGGTCTAAGACAAACAGATGGTCAAAGGTTGGGCAAACCAGTCTACCAACATCCTGAAATACATAGAATGGTGTGAACAATACCATTAGAGTGCCCGTGTGTCACCTACAAGATTCTAATATTTTGCCCTGTGTGTGTGTTCTAGTACCTACTAAATAATGAAGCACAGAGACCACAGAACCCCATTGGGTCCTTGTCTTTCAATGGAAGTTTCTGATTCCCAGAGGGTACTACTATATTGCTGTTTGAGATGAATGTATCCAACCTACAGCGACTGTTCAGTGACTCTGTCACTCTATGAAGTTTGTGTCCACTGACGCCTGGGGTATACATTTTAATAATACAAGCAGACCCAGCTACACTCATTTAACTAGCATACAGCATTTTATTTCCTGTGTGATACAGAAGCCAGTCACGATGATGGTGGAAGTAGACAGCTGCTGCCAAAGCTATAGCGGGTGTGAGATTTCACACCCTTCCGGGGTTTACAATCCAGCCGGCTCCAGCTTCAAGGGTGATGCAGAAGATGCAAGATTTCTGTGGCAGAGACTTACTTCAATGAGAGAAACAGTTCTCAGCACAAAAGAAAAAAAAAAAAAGGAGATAGTGTATTCTGGAGCCAGATGTGAATAACAGTCAGAGAACAGAGATTCAGATCTCTATAAATACCATGTTCTATGAGGTATTAATTACAAGATATATATATATATATTATATATATTAACAGAATAAGCAGAGCAATAATTCAACTAACTTTTCAAACACACTGGTTGGTACAAGCTACAGCAAAGCAAGGGAAACTATAGGCCTTAGTTATTTGACAGTTTTCTTAGCACTTGGATCAATGGAAACAAGGGATCTATTCATACATTCCAAAAGATCTACCCAATGACAACAAATGATGATATATCACATGCAAAGGAGGGCAATAAATGGCTATCAAGGGGGATAAAGATGCTCCAAGATAATTTGGCTCTGGACAACATTTCAGCTTCTCCACCTCCATGCAGTTGTAGTCAGTCTTTGGAGATATAGCATTCTTCCTGAATTCTTCACAGTCACTACCAAAGCTGTAGCAATGTTGACAGAAATAAGCTGGTTCTTTGAGGTTCAGGGTCCACATGGTGGCCTTGAGGGCCTAGAGGATCCAACATGAACATCAGGCCAAGTCAAGTGACAGGTAGCAGGGCAGGCTGTTTTCTCCTGGAGTAAGATACAGCCCCACTCTCATTGGCCTCCCCTGGAAGACGCAGGCAAAGCTTGGCAGTCACCACCAATCCAGGAAGCCGGCAGAGAGCCCTATTATACAGCCACCTACAATGGATATTACAGTGTCCTCTCTTGCCATATATATGAGGCGTAGATTTGTGACATGCCGAGTTGTTTTTCTCAGCAATCCTGGAGCCTCTGAATTCTCCTGCTACATCTGGGAATCTTCCGGGTCCTTCATTTTCTGGCTACCTCTGGTGTTGGAGAGGCCTTAATTTGGGCTAAGCCACTGGGTGTTGAGTGACGAAGCAGCCATTTGCTAAGTGTTTCCTTGATCATACACAGCTGCAGCAGGCTTTTCATGAGCAGGATTGGCTGTTCTGCCTCCTTCTGCCCTTTGTCTTTCCACATCATTTATCTGGCTGCAGCTGTGCAGGCTTTTGATTGGCTGGGAGTAGTTCTTTGCAGGTCTAGTCCACTGACTATTTCACAGTTGCCTGGTGTAATTTGACCCGCCATCTCTTTGGTTCTTTTCTTCTTGATTCATTAATTTTTTTTTCCGAAATAAGTTTTATGTAAACATTTTAAGTTTAATTTTAATTAAAATACATAATTTCCCCCTTTCTCTTCTCCATAAAATTTTTATTTGTTTTCACTGAAATATAATTACATCATGCTCCCGTTCTTTTTTCTCTTCATTCCCTGTTATATCCCCCTCCCCCACTCCCTTTCAAATTCATGGCCTCTTTAATTATTGTTATATATAAATGCAAATAGATATATGAACCTGATGAGTAGGTTTAGTGTGCTTATATGTATATATTCTTAAGGCTGATGATTGGTATTGGATAACTGTTTAGGGTACTCAACTCTGAAAAAGACTAAATATCTTGCTCTCAGCAAGTTTTAATCACCTGTAGCTCTTCATCTAGTGGGGAGGAGGAATGCAAGATTTCCCCATCCGTGCTGGCATGTTAACTATTGTTGTAAACTAGTGTTCAGGTCTTGTTTCAGCAGCCATATTGTTGAGATTTCATGGGTGCAGTTTTCTTGTTACATGTAGCAAGACTTCCTGTAGCAAATCTTGTAGCAGACTTCCTGGTCTTCTGGCTCTTTCAATCTTTCCTCCCCTTCTTCTTTGATGTTTCCTGAGCTTCAGGTAGGTATAAGCACTGTGTTGTAGCTACATCAACTGGGTACTCTACACTGTGTGTTTTCTACATTTTGACCAGTTGTTTTTCTGTAGTGGTTGTCTTCTGCTGGTGGGAAAGGAAGCTTATTTGATGAGGGATGAGCTCTACACTTTCCTGTGGGGATGAGGATGAGTACTTAGAGTGCAGTTAAGGATTATACCTATTTAGGAATGTGGTAGCAGTAGGTTCCCCTTGGAGAAAATGTCAAATAGTAAAGTTATTTATTTTTACGTTTTCTCCTTCCTCTCTTTTTCTCCCTCCCTTTCTTCTATCTCTCTCTTCTTTCTTTTCTTCATTCTTTCCTTCCTTTCTTTTTTCAATTTTTTTTTTTTGGCTTTTTAAGGCAGGGTTTCTGCATGTAACAGCCCTAGCTGTCCTAGAACTTGCTCTGTAGACCAGGCTGGCCTCGAATTCACAGAGATCTGCTTGCCTCTGCTTCCTGAGTGCTGGGATTAAAGGGTGCACCACAATACTCAGTTTATTTTTAAATTTTTGAATTGTATTTTCTTTCTCATTTAGGAAATTAGTTTCTACCTTTAAATAATTCCCAAACAATAATTGTTCATTGTTTTTCTTTAAAAATACTGTATCAGTTTTACTTTTTTTCATGAGTTTTTGAACACCCCAGGAGCTTAAGCCCCTGTAGTGTGAGGTATGGTTCTGATTTATTTTGACACGGGGACATATCTCAGCACCTTTTAGTAGGTGCTTGTCCTCTCCTCTTGGTCATGTAAGAGATCCTGTTCATCCTGCACAAATCACTTCCCCAGCTGCTTAGCTTACAGGCACTCAGAGTTTGTGGACACTGGTGCCTGCCATGACATCCTGGGGCACACCCTGGCTGCTCTGTCGTAACGCTGCCCATCCCAGATGGTTGCCCTTCAGTGTCCACCTCGTGCTGGGGGGGGGGGGATATCAGGCTTTCTTGCCACTTCTCCTTTATCTCCTCTTCCGCCACAGTCTCCTGGCTACCTCACAGCAGGGGCATGTCTGTACACATTCAGTTGCTGTGTCCTTCAGGGCACATACCCACGGCAGCACCGCTGGCTGCTTTGCCGCCCGTGCTCTCCTCTTGCTGAGATTCTTGTTTGCTGAGCTTCAGAAGCACTTGCCATCCCTCCCGTTCTCGGTTTCCATCCCAGGATATTGTGCTCCGCACCCTGCATTTGTGCTTTTTCTTCCTCTTTCCCGCCACTTCTGTTACCTGGGAAGGCTCTGTAGCTCCTCTAGACCCCATTCAAGCTTCCCTTTATCAAAGAGAACCTTCTTCCCTCATCTGTGGTATACAGCTTTCCTACTCACAGCTATTTCTTCTTGACAGTTGGCTTCCTGATAGCTATCCACCACTGCAGTATATTTTGTTTGTTATCTCATTTCCTACCCATGGGAAGGCTAACCACCACCACCACCACCACGTTTTTTGTTGGTTTCCTTCGCTGATATGTTCTCAAAGCTGAGAGTAGAGCTTGACACAGAATAGAATCAGAAGTATGTGTGCCTAGATGAGAGAATGAATGAAGGCATGTTGTTTGAGAAAAAGTTACATCTCTGGCATCAGTCTACTGAGCTGAGCTTCAAGCTCTTCCATTTGTCTGCTTTGCAAACATTTTTTCTTACATTTTCTAGGATCTTTGCTTCTGGACTTGAATTTTGAGGAATTTACCAAATTTTAGAGACTTATTGATATTTCTATTTAAACACATTACTTAGCACATTAACTTGATGGCAACACATTATGTAAACATGGAATCTCCACATTATGCAGGTTTTCTCTCATGTTTTCCAGTACTGGTCAACAAATTAAAAAAGCAGGTGGCATGTATTTCTCCTCCTAGATTTCCCAGGGTAGTCTAGTTGTTGGCTACACCCTGTAATGGCCACAGCTTTAACTCCTGCAGTTCCCAGTTGCTGGTAGGGGATGTCAGTCATTTTTGGTACGTTGGTCTTCTAAGGTATTTTGTCAGTTGACTGTCATGATCTGGGGAGGAGAATGAGCAATTTGGTCTCCTGTATTTGAGCACTATTTGAGTTCCTGGTCTCTTCTGCACATCCCTGTAGTTGACTGTTTTCCATCATCTCTCAGTTTTGGTTTTGATACCTGCAGGACAGCGGCAGGGAGCACACACATCCGTTTTCATGGAAATGCTTCTAAGACTGTGTGGCTAGTTAATATGTTTATGATTGGCTTAGCATAGGCATCCCATTTCCCTTATTATGGGCATGCATGACTTTATTATGAACCAGTATTGAATGTTATGGATTGCCTTTTCTTCTTCATGTGCAATATGATAGATTGCATTAACCTATTTTTCTGTGAGGAATGGGTCCATTTCCAGGATAAACTCACTTTTCATGTCATTGTTATAGCCAGCTGAATTGTGTTAGCGTTTTGTTTCAGATGTTTGAAATGATGAGCATGAATTAGGAAGACGGTCTTTCCTGTTGTGTGCAGTGCTGGAGATGAAGCCCAGGGCTTCTTTTGGCTCCACAGATGCTCTACCCCAACAATCCCTCAGTCTAGTAAGATTGCTCTTGCATTTTCATTTCCTGTGATGAACTTAGACACTTGCTTTGCAAAAGTCAAGATTATTTTGGTTTCACGGAGCAAACTTCTTGCATCTCCATCCTATTTTAATACTGCAGGAAAGCGTGCATATTATGAAGGCAGCTGCTTTCTGACCTTCTGATGGAGACTGCCAATGTAATTCTCTTAATTTGAGTACCCCTGGATTTCTGATGCTAATTCTTTAATGTTTCTGATTTAGATTTTCTGTTTTCATTGAGAAAGTTGATTGCATGTTTCTAGAAAATGAGTAAATTCACTCATCTTTTATAGGGGTTATGTTCAAAATGATAGTATTATTTTTTTATTATTATTTTGCTGGTGGCACGAATTTGACTTTTGTTTGTTTATTTTACACTTGAGATATCTCTGTTTCTCTATTAGCTCTAGTACAGACATCCATGCCTTGGCACATTCTTTTCAAAATCCTATCTCTTGGTATCATCTCTCTACTGGTCCACTGTTTTCCACTTAATTGGCTTCAGTGCCTGACTTTGTAATGTTTTTATTCCCATGTTCTTTGTGGGTATTTTACTTATCTCTCTATAGGTTCTTGAGTTCAATATTAAAATTGTTTAGTTTCAAAGTTTGCTGATTTGAAATAAACACCTTTCAAAACACTAAATTTGTTACAAACACTAACTGGCATTCATGATATAAATTTGCATTATAATTTCCCTGCAAATCAGAAGTTATTTCATTATATTTTAGATTTGTTGCCTGTAAAAGTGTACCATTGTGCTTTTTGTTGGGTCAGAGAATGGATTTCTGGTAATATACACAGTCTATTTGCTTCCCCCAGCACACAGTTATAAAGCAGGCCTTTCAAAACTAGTTTGCAGCCAAGAATATAGACTTTTTCTCCAAATTTAATAATCTCCTTAGCAAATTCTGATCTGAGAATGTGGACTTTAAAAATGAGCTCAAATGCAGTAGTCTAGCTGACTTCAAAGCTGAGTTTGAGTAACGATTTTATATTGAATTAGTGAAGCCAAGAAAGAAGAAGGAGAGAGCTATTAACTTAACAACATTCAATTGTTCACGTTACAAAATAGGACTTTATTTCAGAAATCTTATATAAATAGATTCTGTTCTGGTCTTGCTCAGCTCATTATTAGATCTATATGATAACTTGCAGAAACAGACTTAACAAGGAGAACAAAGCCTGTAAATGGAGGTTTCAGGCTTTCAATGTTAGGCAGAGTCAGAAAAACAATCAAGCAGTAATACAGCCATACTCAGCTCATGGACAACTGGCAGAGCAAAACAAAACCATCAGGAGAAGCCAAACTACTGTGAGCATGGGTCACAGACTGATAACACGTGGACCTGGAATTTTTACCCTGGATTCCCGTTCACTTGTGTGAACTAAACAATTAACAGCTTCTCCAACCTTAGCTCTTCTAACCTATAAAATGAGATGGCAGGTAACATTATGTGGTGGTATTGGCTGTGTGTCTGAACACACGTTACCTGTGCCTTGGCTCTTAGTTGGTGGCATTGTTTTGTGAGTCTGTGGCACCTGCCCCCCCCCCAAGGTGGGCCTTGGAAGGTAGAGCCAAGCCCTGGTTTCAAGACGTGCCGTCTTGGCTTCCGGTTTAGCTGCTATGTAGGGATTGGCCATGGCAAGGCATGGCTGCTCTGCATGCTTTCCTCTCTAGCATGGACAAAATCCCCTAAAACCACGAGCCCAAATAAATCCTTGGTCTCCTAAGTTATGCTGTCCTTTGATATGTCACAGTGATGTGAAATCTAACTAAAACACACGTGTACGTCTGAAGGTAGTTCCCACCCCCATAAAGGGACCAGGGAACCTGGTGGTCAGCAGCTGTACCCCTGAGCCAATGTGCCCTCATTCAGAAATGGCTTCCAGGGTTGGGGCCCAGGCCTCATTTTTCTCAGTCTTAAAAGGTGATAACTTTTATATGCTGACTTTGTGTTGAGCTACTTTGAATATGTCCTGCTGAATCCTTTGGTGGTTTGTTTGTTTGTTTAGCATTCGGTCATGTTCGTCTGCAAAGAGGGATAATTGGGTGTCTTGAGAAATCCATGTCCTCTTTATTTCTCTTGCTGTACTGTTCTAGCTAAGGCTTTGTGAACTGTGTTGAATTAGAGCAGAGGGATGGGGCACCCTTAGTTTTATTCCTGGTTTTAGGAATGTTCCCAGTTTTCTCCCACTCGTTAAAATGTTTTGTGTATAATGACAATACATAGATAAAGATAATACACAGTTGTCATTATGTAAGATATGATCCTCGTTTGTTTCCTTAGAGAACTTCTGATGAAAATATACTAAACTTTATATTTTGAGAGAATTGTGTGACTTCTGTAGTCATGTTTGCTTACATGCTATATTGCATTTACAGTTTCTCACATGCTAAATGACCTTGAATTCCTGCCATGAAAACAGCTTGGTCATGGTGTTTGATCTTAATGCAGCCTCAGGTAAATTGGTTTATTCTTATGGAGCATTGATATCTGCTTATGTCATTAGGGTGTAATTGTGATGTTCCATTCTGTAGAATAGTCTGGGGAGTATTGATTATGATTCTTTCCTAAAGGGTTGGTAGATGTAGGCACTAATCCATTCTGCTTGGGTCTTTTCTTTTGTTAGGGGGCTTTTTATTGCTACTTCAACCTTATTGCTCATTGTAAATCTATTTGTTTATATGTTCTTGACTTCACTTTGGAAAGTCATGTGTCTTAGAACTTATCCATTTTTTTGAGATTTCCATTTTTTTTAAGATACAAGTTTTTGAGCTATTAGCAATTCTCTGGGTTTCACTGGAACCTGTAATAGCTTCGCCTTATAACTCTAATTTTACTTGAACCTCTCATTCTTTTGGTCAGTTTGATTAGGCATTCATGAATCTTGTTCATCTTTTCAAAGAACCAAATGTATGTTTAATTGATCCTTTGTATTATTCTTGTGTGATTTATTTGATTAATCTTGTACTGACAATCATAATTATTACCCCTTCTTTTTAAAATAAAAATTGAAATTAGCATGTGCCTTAGATATTAGGACATTTTAAAATAAAGTAAATTTTCGTGAGTCTCCTATCCCCTTCACCCTCATCCTCAGCCATGCTTGATCTCCTCATGTAGTCCCGCCTCTCCCCAGACTCTTTCTCTCTGTGTCTCTGTCTCTCTCTGTGTCTCTGTCTCTCTGTCTCTCTGTCTCTCTCTCTCGACAAGCTTTCTCTGCGTAGCCCTAGCTGCCCTGGAACTTGTACCTCTCTTTCTCTTTTAGGCCCCACCGTTTCCCTCCCTTGTCACCTGTCAGTATCCTCTCTTGGTCTCCTCTCCAGCGTTTTAAGTTTTTCTCACTTACGTGTACACACATATGCACTATGGCTAGGATCTGTACATGGGGGAGAACCTGTGCATTTTGTATATCGAGTTCGGGTCATCTTGTTTAATATTGTACTTTCCAGATCCATCCACATGAAGATTTGAAGATTCCCTAAGTGTTGCTCACTCTGGCGAATAATTGCTACGTTCTCAGGCTCCATAGCTGTAAAAGGAAGATGGTAGCACGACAAGTTGATCCACTTTAGGCTTCGGGCTCTCAAAATCCAGTGTTATCTCAGCTAATGAGGTTTGCTATTGGCCCCTGAGAGTGGGGACCTGCCCTTCCATGTCTGAACACAGCTTCCCACAAGCTGCACCTGTGAGTGTTCCATATCCTCCCGTTCTCATCTGTGTCCTAGGCTGTCTCACAACCTGGGGCTGTGGCAGCTGAGTTCAGTTGTTTTCTGTTCTTTGTCTTCCAGGGTAGCTCACTTACGAAATAGCAACTCTCTTTGGCTTATGCCTAGTCAATGCCCTCTGAGTCATAGAATGACACATCCATGCTCCTCTTCACCGCCGACTCATTTGCCTGAGGAATCTCTGTCTCACCAAAGCCTACGGCTGCATTTGGAGCTTGTGAAGGTTCTGGCTTATTCTTATCTTTTGGATGGGGCTGGTGCTTCCCCACCTCTGCCTGGTAGCCACACAGCTGGAACTATGCCTGGCTTGTTCATTATTAAACACCATTACTGTCACCTGGTGCTCTTTACTAGTTGGTGTCTATTGTCATCTTTGTTGATTTCAAAGATAATAATCGTCTTCTTTTTGGAATAGTTGATTCTTTCTCAGAACTGATTCTTTCCTTTAACCAGGCCACATGGGTGTTCCACTGGCCTACATGGAAGGCATTTATGTTTTGTTTTCAAAAACACTTTTGTTTTAAATTTTTATTGCCCTTTTTATTTTTATCTGATTTTTTTCATTCATGGGCACTATTTTCCCTGCCTTCTCTTCCTCCTCTCCTTCCCCTTCTTCCCTGAAAATCTCTTTGCTTTTTCTTCTCCCTCTTCATTAGTGTTCTTTTTCTATAGACTTTCTTTTACGTAACTTTAGTTTTTTGTTTCCCTGTCCCTTCATTTCACTCATGTAATATCCCTACATTCATCCTTAATAATTTTTAACTTATCATGCTCTACATTATCTTTTCCAGTTTGTGTTCTTGGTCAATAGTGGCATATTAGTAGGATTTAATTTGTTCCTGCCCCCTGCCAACTTCAATCCTTGTTCCTGTTTGTTTATAAGTGTGTTTGTGTATCTTGTTTAGCTTGGTGTTGTTGCTGATGATTTCTTTTCTTCTCTTTGAATGGTACTACTGGGAATCGAGCCTTTAGTAATGGGCTGCTTAATAAGATTTCCAGGTAGAACTGGGAGATAGGATCAAACCAAGAGATGAGCAAACTGAAACACAGAAACACATACAAAGCAAGGCAACAGAGTCCTTTGACACACTGCAATTCCTCAACTACTGAATTCACAGTTTGTGCAATGTTAGAGAAATAAAGAAAGAATTAAAATATTTTACAATTATTAATGACGTGCTTAAGATATAAACAGGCAGATGAAGGGAGTAAGAAACTCAATTCAAGACAGGGAAAAGACAGTCAAAAATGCAGTGGAGAAAGTCAGAAACGTATAAGAAAGCGAAATACTGGAAATGAAATGCATTTCAACTAATTAAAAACACACAAAAAACAAAAACAAAATGACCTTCCCAACAGACTGGATCCAGCAAGAGAAAGTAATGGAGAGAGAGAGAGAAAAGAGAAGGGAATGTGACATTCAAACATCAACGAAGAAAAGAGTTTAGCTATAATATCCATGAATTGCAGGGTAGAGTTAAGAGACAAACTTAAAAATTCACAGATTTGAGAGAGTGGAGACTAAAATAAAAGGCAAGGAAAATCTGTTTAGTGAAACTGTAGCTGAAACTTCCTAAATCCAGGGAAATAATCAGATGTCTATGTAGAAGAGGCATGTAGAACCTGAAATTGACCTTCCAGAGAAGAAGCTCTCTACTACATAGTAATAGCCAAGATACCAAAACTACAAAGAAAGGGAGAAATAATATGAAAATCCCTAAAGAAAAGTACCAACAAAGGCAAATACATCAAAATACCATCAGCTTTCTCATTAGCAACACTAAGAGCCAGGAAATATTTCATGTGCTGAATGTAAATAGCAGTCCACTCAAACTGCTATGTTCAGCAAAGGTGTTTCTTAAAATTGATGGAGAAATCAGGATATTTCAAGAGAAGCAAAGAGTAAATCAGTCTGTGACTGCCAAACCAGCTCTGCAGACACTGCTTAAAGGAACATCATATATGGTGGATAGTGGACACAATGGGCAACATACACAGTGTACAATGTACAAGGTGGACAGCATTCATGGTGGACAGCATACATGATGGACAGCACATACAGTGGACAGCATGCAGGCTGGACAGCATTCATAGTGGACAGGATGCACTCATGGTGGACAGCATATACAGTAGACTGTATACAGCGAATAGACTGCATGGTGGAAGAAGGCATTTCTTGGAAAGCTTCACCATGAAAGCATAAAACAGAATAAACTTTGTGAAGGAAACATATAAGCACAGAAGAACCAAGAAAGAACCCATTGCTTCCCACACAGTAAACCAGCTGATGTCTGATACAGGGAGGAGAAAAAAATCCAACCACAAAAAATAAAATAAAATTACCAACCAGACACAAGAATTGATGAACCCTCAGAAATATTCCTAAATGTAAATGGTCTTAACTCTCTTTATATAATCATATTCAGTATTTAATCAGAAATGCCAACCCTTACCTTGTAGATCTATATAAATTCTAAAACCTCATAAGTAATGTCTTAAAGAATATGTCCAATTAAAAAGTTGCATAGTATAGGAAATAATAATAATAATATATTCAATGTGTCTGTGGGGTTTTTCTTTTCATTTGAAAAATTAAAAAAGAACTGATTTGTGGTAGCAACATGCCAGAGTCTGGAGCTGCAGGTTAGAAAGACATAGAAAGCTGAAAGCAGAGCGTTCTGGTGAGAGTGAGTAATACCAGGGCGATAGGTAAAGAATCTCGCTACATACTTCCTGGGAGCTGACGTTTGAATGAAGCTGAATTCAAAAGTAATTGATGGAGGAAGTCCAAAACAGCATATCATTTGGGCTGTGGAATGGTCACTGCTTGATGTGTTTCGTCTGAGTTATAAGTGAGAACTCAATGCAAAAAGCAGAGCAGAGAGATATGAGTGATATGAATTTGTTCGGGAAAAGAGTATGAACACACTTAAGGATGCAGATCATGTGCGTGTTGACAAAGATATTGTAATTATTAAAAAGAATAGTCCCATTGAAGATAAACAGGTTCCCTTTACACCTGGGCAATAGCAAAGGAGCCTTGATGGCCAATCTCACACCTGCAGAGCTCCATGTGCAAAGCTAAAAACCTGATCTAAATACCTTTATTAAAGAGAGTTCTGGAGAAAACAGCGCCCCCGGGGCACCAGCTTAAATAAGGCCACCTATGGAAATGCTTTCCCTGACTGAACAGGTGGCTCAGTGGCTACTGCAGCTGTGCCCAGTGGGACCAGGCCACACCGTAAGCTGGAAGCACAACTTTCCATTGTCCACCACTGTTCACATGGTGCTGGCTCTGGAGGTGTGTACAATGTAAGAGCTAAAGGGTCACAGAGACTTGTGGTGAGGCGTCAGGAAAAGCTGGCAAGGCCAAGCAATACATAGCAAGGCCGGATTCTCTGCAGAGAGGTCAGGAGAGGTCACTGTGTGGTGAGGCAGTAAAGGTGAAGCCCAAGTTTCAGTGTGTCTCCCAGGATAGCAGATTTGCGAGAAACATGCGACACTGTCAAGAAAGCGCGCGGATCCAGTCTCAGAGAGAGCCTGATGCGTGTTGCAGGAAGATGTCAGGTCAGGCCCTTTGGAGCCCAGATGACATTGTCAGTTGAGTGTTGAGTGTGAGGCTACATGGTGTTGGGCATTTGGCCTGCTGGGTTTGGGCCTTGCTTTGACCCTGTCTTGCTCTGTTCTGCCCTCCTCTCTCCCCCTGGAATGGGACTGTTTGCTTTATGCTCTTGAAAAACTTTGTAATTTGTTTTCTACTTTGAGCAGCTATTACCCAAGATTTATCTGTGCTCAGTGCGTTCCAGTCTGCAATAGAGATAGGTGATCACTTTGCTGATTTGTACATTTAAAGTCTTCTGAGAACTTCACTTTCAGGATTTGCCTCTGTACTGTAAAACACAGCCTCTGAGCCTGTGGAACTCTCAGGACTTGATCCTTCCCCTGTTTCCAAAACCATTGCCTTCTTGAAGCAGACCAATACTGAATGCAAGGCAAGATTTAAAAATTTTTCCAAGGAACAGTCATGACCTCATTTTAACAACAACAGCAACAACAACAAAAGATGTTGAGTGAACAAGTTTTTAAGTGAGGAAATCGGGACTTCTTGTCCCATGCAGAGAATCTTAAGTCTTTGAAAACATATTCTTTCCTAGCCTTAGGTCAATGAAGAACCCAAAATAGACCATGGTCTCGGCCCAGCACAAATGTTTCCATTTATTTTTGGGCTTCATCAGCAAATGTACATTCAGAAGGAATGCGAATTAGATCTTGCTGACAGCAGACACTTTGCCAATGTTTTCCTATCAAGGCAGGTGGTGTACACATTCTGTCCAGGAGCGCCCATTAGGTCAAATCATAACGGCAGTGTATGCTGGTAACACAATTCCCTGCATTCACTGGCTGGCTGAGTTCCCTATGCCAATGTATTGATATTGATTGGATTGCAACCTAAACACTCCAGACTATTTCATGGCTGAATGCTGAAATGCACTGTGCTTTTAGGGAGCAAGTTGCTGGCCCACTCAGTCCTAACTTCTTTGTGTGGCTTATAGTACAAGCAGCTTGTGTCTCTGTGCCCCAGATAGCTTGTCCTCACCACACATCGTGTCTGTGCGAGGAGACACTGCTTACAAATACAGACACATTAACTGTGATCTTGAAAAGTTCGGGGTTCTGAGGCTTCCAAACCGACCCAGCTTGCAGAAACTGAAAGGGCAAAGCTCTGCCTTCCCTCCTCTGCCTAAGAGCGTGGTAGCAGGAAAAGTAGAAACATATGTTTCAGAGCTGTGGGAAAGGCTGGGGTCTCATGAGGTGGACACAAGCGCAGGTTGGGATGGCCAGCAGCTACAGGAGCTCAGCAGACTTCCTGTGTGGAGTGTTCACCTTGCAGACACAGCTGGGAGAGGGTGGCCAGGAGCTGGAGGAATCTGAGGTCTAGAACAGTCTTGTCTCTACTGTTATTCTCTTGTCTCCTGAGAAAATGATGAATATTTTAAATCAGTTTTCTGTTTAATACAAACCCCTCCCTACTAATACCCCTTGCTTGTAACAGGCTGGAATGGTTCTCAGCATCCACATGGCAGCTCAGAACCATATATAACTCCAGTTCCAGGGGATCTGATGCCCTTTTCTGGGCTCTGAGAGTACACATACACACAAACACATACACATGCACACACACATATGCACATAAAACAAAAATATAGAAAGTATGTTGGTCGGTCACATCTGTGTGAGTTTGTGTTGGGTCCTGCTCTATGGCCTGTGTCTTTCCCTCTGCCAGTGTCGCACAGTCTTCATTACTGTGGTTAAATGGAAGGGCAACTCCTTCCTGTGCCAGACACCAAATTCCTTCCTCTTCATTCTGACTCAGCGTCCAAGGACCCAGATACTTGTGTGAGAGTCACAAATTGTGCCATCCAGAAGTTTTGAAACAAGAGAATTTGGGCCTTGCAGGGCAAAGAGTGTCATGGTGTGTTTCAAAGCTCAGCACACATTACTGAACTTTCTGGCCTAGTTTTTGTGCTCTTGTCAGGCAGCAGGACCGGGATGATGGGGAGAATACCCACTAATTTGTGCAAGGATGCAGGAAGAGATGGCAAGAAAGAAGCTGTGTGACCACAAACGTCTGGAAAACTACTCAACTCACACCTACTACAGAGAAAGACTTTCTAAGGTCACCACCTGATCAAGGCCAAGGGCTAGTGTAGCCATAGTTCTAACTAGTTCTACTATAAGAAAAACCTATAGCCGTGAAAGAAGCCAAGGAGACTGTTGGCCAGAATAGGCTTCCTTCCCACAGTCGGACCGAGGTTTGCACAACCTCATTCTACATTTTCCCAAATTCTGAAAAGCAGATAAAATAAGTGCCACGTTGGCACTGTGACTGGTGATGTGTGTGGCTGTGGCACCCCCATGTATGTGACCTGCAGCCTGGTGTCTCTGTCTTCCACTGAAGACAAACCCAGTGGTAGGCTGGCTGAGTGTGCATGGTTCCCCAGACTAGGGAAATCTTAGAATCTGCTCAGATTTTTTTTCTTTCTTTGGTCCTACTTAAAACTAAATAACTACCAAGTTGCTGCTGGATAGCAAATCGCTTTGGATATGCCTGTTAGTGGGGATGGCAGCGCACAGGCTCCTGGGGCACTATTTATCACTAAGGACCCTGGCTGCCAAACTGCTAGAGAAATGGGGTCAGTGTTTTCCCAATAGTGTTGTGTTGGTGACATGGCTGAGGCATGTCTTAGTGGGATCCCATGTGATTTACATCTATCCTGACCTCACAGGCCACCACATACATCCCTGTGTTCTGTTACTCCTGAGACACTGTGAATACTCTTTGGCAAACATACAGTGCTTAGGGAAAAGACGTGTGTACGGTGTGTGTGTGTGTGTGTGTGTGTGTGGTTGTGTTTATCAGTGTCTGTGTTGAATACAGGTGCATGCTCATGTACCACCTTAAGTGTGGGAGGTCAGAGAACAACTTGCAGAAATTGGTTCTCTCCTTCCATGTATGGGTCCTCGGGATTGCACTCAGGTTGCCTGGCTTGACAGCAGGTGCCACTGAGCTATCTTGCCAGTCCCAAATATCACTTTTTATAAAAGGCTCACAGACTAAAAGGGAAAAGTGAAAAATATTTTTGAGTATTTTGGTTTACTTTTTTTCAAATTGTTGGAATTCCAAGGAACACTGGAATAAATGTGAAACTGTGTGATGCTTGTTTTTAGAGATCTACAGTTGCACAAATGTTTGTCATGGGTTATCTCCTCCCCAAAGGAAAAATGTTGAAGTGCTAATCTTCAACACCCGGGAATTACGGCTTTGAGGGAGCTGAGATGTCAACCCAGTGGGCTCTAATTCAGCACAACTCTATTCTTATCGAAAGAGAAAACTGGGCCAAGGACACAGATGGGGAGACTGCCAATTAGAATTTGGCTGCCCTAGGCCTAGGAGTGCTGAGAAGCTGGGAAAAAGGCCAGGTAAGCTCTTTCCTTCAGGGCCGTGGACCCCACGTCTCCAGACTGTGAGACATCATATTTCTGATTGTGATACTCGTTACTGCACTCCAATGAACAAAATACAGGCCTTTATCTAGCATTTGGGGGCAATCATTGTTGAAGTTTGCTTGAAGCTGATGAAAGAGAAACTGCTTCAAAAAGTAGTCAGCTGACAACACATTCTCATCCTGGAAAATTCAGATTCCAGTCCTATGACAACTCCCCCTCCCCCGACCCTGCCACTAGAGGGAATGCAGCTTTTGTAAATAAATTCCATGCTCACACTGACACAGAAGCCTGGTTTATATCCAGTGTCACGAATGCTAGACTTGCACATATCCAAAGAAAGGGGGTGTGAGCACCACTAGTTCAACTTGCTGGTGCTTGTGTGCCAGAAGGGATAAATCAGGAGCCCTGGGACATTTCTCCACAGTGTGGAATCTGAGAGTGCTTATCTCAGAAGGCTCTCTGCTTCAGCATCCGTGGCTGGTTTTACGTTTCTTGCACTCCTGATACACCCAATAGTTGTAAATCACATCTAAGCAGTTCTATTAAGTTTTAAGAGCTTTTCTTGTGATGTCCATCCAAGAAAAAAAAAAAAACCAAGATATACTTAAAAATATAGAAAAGCTTAAGGAAAAAAAACACACACACAACAACTTAGAACTATTAAAACTATTGTTCAGTTTCTGGGCTTGAGCCACACAAGAGACTCTTTCAGAAAGCTTTTCAGTGGGAAATAGTTTTAAGCTTATCAGAAAAAAAAATGCTATAAGACCAGTTCTAAAATTCTCACAAATCCTGCCCTCAAATTTGCCCAGCAACCTTTGCCCTCTTTGCTTTAGTTTCTGGCTCTTTCCATTCATAGGCACTATCTATCCCTTTCTGCCTAATAATCGGTTTACTAGGGATTTACGGACTGGGTCCTCTGCATGGTAGTACAGAGTGTGAGGATCGTGACATAACCCTGTCAGCAAGGACAGAGCAGGGACAAGAATTCAGGTGGGAAGATCATGGGAAGACAGTGGCCCCTGGTGTGTTAAATACATCTTGGGAATAGTGGTGTGGGCCCTTCCTGGGGGCCTCTTGGTTTCATTCTACAACTGTACTGTTCGTGGCCCCTTTCTGCTGTATGGAAGATGACTCACATCATACCCAGCTCTAAAGGAGCACAAACGTTGCCCAGAGTTTTGCTCATTCTTCTGAGATTCTTATTTTCTGGGACTGGAAATTACATCTTCCTGGTGGACACAACTCATATTCAGTGTTTAGGTGTTGTTTACCACCTTTCTTAGTCCCCATAGTGGTAACAGGCTCATGGATGAACATTCATTTTTAGGAGTCTAGATTAAACCCATATGGAGAAAAAAAATATGTCCACATTAACTGCGTTCGACTTGGTTAGCTGTCCTGTGGGGAGTGCCGCCGTGTTCTCTTTGTCCTAGGGAGGACACATGACAAAAGGCTGCTCTGTGTGCCCATAGTCCTCACTCTGTAGTTACAAATGAATCACTATCAACAGTTCCTCAGTGGGACCTTGAGATTTCTATGCCTATGTCAGAAGGTACAGGCCTGGATTTTCCTCATGTGAAGTCCAGGGTGTATTTACTTGAACCATAGCCTGCTTTACCTTCCAGGATTCATTCCAGCTCAGAGTGTTAAATTACCTTGTACACACCAGTTGGAAAACACTCTATGACTGAAGGGCAATGTTCTGGAAGCCAGCAATAATCACCAAGTCTCTACACAGAGGCCCACTGACTGCCCTGTGAAAAGCCAAGTGTTCTAAATCATCCCTGGGTACCTCACAAGTGGGCAGAGTTAAGGGAAGAAGCTGCAAGAAATGAACAGCAACTCTCAGAATTCAAGATCATAGGGCGAACCTGCCTGAAAACAGAGCTTTTGGCCTCATCACAGGAGGTTCTCTGCAAACTCTGGTGGCCTGTACCCCATCCCTCAATGGAGAACGTTAACCCAGACTATCCACTTTCAAAATACTTCTCTACTTTCATCCTGGCCGAAGGAGACTAAGTACAACTTGAAAAAAAAAATGTGTGTTAGGGATGAAAGCCAGGGTCTTATGGGCGCTAGACAGGCTTGCTTTCTTTTTTCTTTCTTTCTTCTTCCTTCCTTCCTTCCTTCCTTCCTTCCTTCCTTCCTTCCTTTCTTCCTTTTCCTCATTGCATTATTTGTTTTTCCAATGTGAATTTTTTTGTGATTTATTGACTTTATATCCTGATTGTAGCCCCCTTTCTCATCTCCTCCCAGTCCCACTCGCCCTCCCTCTTCCTCCCTATCCTCCTCCCCTAGTCCACAGAAAGGGAGAGCCCTCCTCCCCTACCATCTGACCCTAGCCTATCAAGTCTCATTCGGACTGCCTGCACACTCTTCTTCTGTGGCCTGGTAAGGCTGCCCAGCCAGGGAGAAGTGATCAAAGAGAAGGCAACCGAGTGCATACCAGAGATAACCACTTGTCCCCTTTTTAGGGAACTCACCTAGACACTGAGCTGCCCATAGGCTACATTTGAACAGGGGGTCTAGGTCTGCTCCATTCATGATCCTTGGTGGTGCATCTGCAGGACCGCTGGGCCTAGATTTGTTGGCTTTTTTGGTCTCCCTGTGGAGCTCCTGTCCCCTCTGGGTCCTTCTATCCCCTCACTCTTCCATAAGACTCCCTGCATTCTGCCCAAAGTTTGGCTGTGAATTTCAGCATCTGCTTTGATCCCCTGCTGGGTAGAGTCTTTCAGAGGACATCTATGCAAATAGATCCATATTTCTCACCCTGCAGAAAACTCAAATCCAAGTGGATCAAAGATTTCAGTATAACAACAGACACACTAAATCTGTTAGAAAAAGTGGGGAAGACCCTTGACCTCATTGGCACAGGAGACAACTTCCTGACTAGAACACCAACAGCTCAGGGTCTAAGATCAACAATTAATAAATGGGACCTCATGAAACTGAAAAGCTTTTGTAAAACAAAAGACACTGTCAACAGAACAAATAGATAGGTATTCTATGGAGGAGTTGCAACCCGCTTGAGCAGGCCAGCCGTGCCCTGAGATAAAGCGCCCCTTCTGGCTGACTGTTCATACCTTAACTGTATTCACAAAAGCAAGTCAAGAGGAAAATTTATCTCCCATTTGCCCCTGCTGACTCAGGCTTGGTAAACTTCTGCAGAAAAGGAGCAAGCAGAGTGGTGAGGGGCCTGGGCCACAACAAGAAGTGGAGTAGGGACTTTTATTTGACTGTAGGTGGAGGTAGCTAAGAGGCAAGAGTGAGCCAAGAATCACAGAATGAGCAATGAGCCAGAGGCAAGAAGAGGCGGTGGGCCTGGCAGCCACAGCGTTCTGTTGCTATGAGTCACTTAAGCACAAAGAACAATGCAATTTGCAGGTGGTTAGGGATAGCTCCAGGCAGCCTATCCTGCTAGTTTAGAGAGATACCAATCTTAATTATTATTGGTTAAGATGAAAAAACAACTGCCCTGGAGTTAGGAAAATCAGATGGGTCCTTTCCGGGGCTTTCATCACACAAAGAGGGGTCTGTTCTGCAAAACCCAGTTGGTCTTGGCCTGTTGAGGGGTTACTAACACCCAGCTCTTTCCCAGCAGGACAGCTAAGTTGCGCTGTAGAACCTGGGTGCTACAGGCATTGGCAGATCCAGCCGCGGTGGCCATTGTGTAATACGTTTTTGATAAATGAATGTCTCACAAAGTGACTGTTCAGAAAACAATTGCGATTTTTCCAGTGGGAGGAAAGTAAAACTAATGATTGTGGTAGTGCCAAGCACTTCATGTCACACAAGAACAGCCTGTCCTTGGGGGCACAGATTACAAGCATGAGCCTTTGCAGTTATTGGCATGAGCACTGCGGAGTGCTGGGAAGTCAGCATGTATTCCAATGCAGAACGAATATAGAAGGGCTCACCAGAGCACACGTTATGTACATGAGAACCTACTTGGACACTCTTGCAGTTCTGACCCTAAGAGTCATGATACAGACGACCATAAGTGTGCTTAGAGGCCCCGGGAGGAGGCTTATGCTGCAGTGGGAGCTGGAGATACACTCTGGCTAGAGTTCTTGCCTTAACTGTATTCACCAAAGCAAGTCAGGCACACTTGACGTCCCCAGTTTGAAGCCTAGAACCATTTAAAAATGTCTTTGTAGAACTTTTGATTGAACAATTTTCCTTAATCTTAGTGAAAGTCCCCTGATGTACCCAAGAGGTCTGCATACACAGAAATCTCATGTACCCCTTGGTAGTCTGGATACATGGAGATCTCATGCACCCTTGGTAGTCTGTATATACGGAGATCTGATGGATCCTAGTGTTCAGTGTATGTGGGGAGCTGACCTATCCCTAGTGGTCTATATGCATGGAGATCTGATGTACCCGAGTGGTCTTGAATACACGTGTTTAGCTGTAAGGTAGTTGATGGCTTACACATTTGCCTCTGTCATATCACTTTATTTTGGCTGTTGGCTTTACTCAGTTGCAAAGTTCCCACCCTACCCCTCTGCTTTGTTGTGAATTCTGCTGATTGACTGGGTTGACCATAGACTCCGTTTCCTCTCATTTAGATTTTCCTCTAAGGACTGATTTAATAGTACACGTTGGCCTTGGTTCTAACCCTGTTATCCTCAAATCTCATGGCACAGACACTCACATGGTTCTCTTTCTTCTAAAAGTCTGTAAAAATAATAATAAAAAAAGCACCTGACATCCTGCATAACATGAAAAACTTTCCAGCATTCTTACTTCTTAAGTCTGTCATATAATTGTCATTGTATTCCCTACTCATAATTTAAACCTGCTTTTTTTTTTTAACCCTGGGAGAGTTTCTTGTTAGATATCAGATTGTCCTTGTCTTATGATGGTTTAAAGTATAATTTTTCAGTGTTAAGGTGATGGATCAGAGTTCAAGGATTAACAGGAAGCATTGGCCTTATAAAGGACTCAGGTTCATTTTGCAGCACCAGCATCTAATGGCTCACATGTGCCTTGTAAGTACCGTTCCTGGTGATCTGACCATTAGTGCCCTCTTCTGGCCTCCACAGGCACCTGCACACATGTGGTACACATTAACTTACGCAGACACATACACACACATAGAATAGATAGATAGATAGTGAGAGAGAGAGAGAGAGAGAGAGAGAGAGAGAGAGAGAGAGAGAGAGAAAGGAGATATAGACAGACAGACAGATAGATAGACAGATCTTTTAAGAAATGATGATGCAGTTTGTAGAGACTATATTCAGAGTCACAGATCCTGACTAGTTCCAGTGGGACCTGGCCCTGTTCCATGCTACGTTGCTCATCCTCCCATTCAGCCATCCTGGTGAATCAAATGCCTATCTGTGTACCACATTCCAAGTTTCAGTGGGTTTGTTAGGATATGGCTCCATTATTGGTGGATATACATATCTGTATAGATCTCAATCTTTATCCCTTCTCTGAATGATGTACAGCTCTCTTTCAGATTTCTCTGTCCATTATTATTCCTAAAATACATTTTAACTGTTTTAAAATTACTTTTGCTTAGTCTTCTCAGACCCTTATCACTTGTTCCTTTTCTTGCAAATCTATTGTTCTTAATCTTTTCTTCACTGTGTTTAGAAATGCATTTTTCCATAACTGTGGATATATGGTAACTTCTTTCTCACTCTTATAAACTCATTCTTTTTTATTTCACCTTTGTGTTCTTTCTTCTTAGCTTTGCGCTCCACTTTCACGGAAGGATGTTCTCCGTTGAGTTACTTTTCATGAGAGAGCACCCTGCTTGCAATCATCTCCCTCTTGTGGCATTTCTTTAGAGGGATGCTCCTCTACTCTCTCCTGTGATTGGCGCCTCCAGATGTGCTAATCGAGAGGCCCATGACTGAGCCTGCGTATGGCAGTACCCCTTCTCTCTCTGCTCTAATCCACAGTGCATTCAGAAAGTGTCTTAGCATTGCTAGTCACATTCTGTGCCAACAGTCATCCCTCATCTCTGGGAGGATGCACTTTTCATTTCTATTTCTGTCTCCTTATGGCTATGGTTATAATGGGGACAGATCTATGTCATTATTGGAAACTTGAAGTCTTGCCATGCATTTTAAATAATTTAAGGAATTCTGGCCAGAGCCATCTTTCTACTAATACTATTCATAGAAGGTTATTATACAAATCTGTTTCATGATTTCAAACCAACTTTAGAATATAAAAATAGCTGTTTAGGGAGCTGGAGAGATAGCTCAGTGGTTAAGTACACTGGATGCTCTTCCAGAGGAACTAGGTTCAATTTCTTACAACTATGTGACTGCTCACAACCACCTGTAATTCTGGTTCCAGGAGTTCAGCATCTTCTTCTGGCCTCATGAGCACCAGGCATGCAAGTGGCTCACAAATATACATGCAGGCAAATATTCATACACATTAAAAAATAATAAAATGAAACAAATAGCTGTGTAGAACATTAACAAAAATAATTTGCACAGTCTTACCCCAGTACCTTGGTACTCTGAAATGTCAACTAAAGAACTATCCACTGCCCTTGACTCCATGGTCTTCTTCCATTGTTTTTCTAGGGTAGAAATTTCCACGCTGTCAGACAAACCATCGATCTTCATCAAAAGTTCATCCAATAGACTTGAAAATTCATCCAGGTAATAATTCTGAAGGCAAGACAATTAGATCAGTAAGTGCATACAGGAATGTATTTTTCTTTTTGTTTCATTATCTGAACCATTTATTGATGCTGACTTAGAAAGTTTTCACTATGTTTTAAAACACTGTGGACACAGAAGTTACAAGACCTGGTTGCTGGGCCTGTTCCTTTCTGTCTGTCTTGGTTACTTCAATGATGGTGTGCATGTACTGCTTCATTCATAAGTGTTACAGTTAAGGATGCTCTGACAAAGAACCATTGAACAAGTCTGAAGGCAATAATGAGCACATGACAGGCAGTAAGCCCTATCCAAACACACAGTGCAATGACTGCTCCTGACAGGCTTCAGGGCTGCACTGAATGCTATGTAAACACCAGTCATGGATGACAGCTGAGAATTCACTGTGAAAATACCTGGGCTTGACTTGTTTGCATTACTGTCTGGAGTGCCCAACCCAAAGCTCCAGGGGCTCAATGGTTTGGATAGAAGTTTGGGTCTGATAGCAGGTGTCAAAAGCGAGCGACTAACTCAAGTAAAAACCGGAGGAGGCTCTACCTTTTCAACGCTACAGGGTTATCCTAGGGATGTAGTGAGCAGTGGAGGAGACTGCCAGCCCTGTGAGCCTGTAGCATTTCAAGGGAGGATTCTCTGAGATCCACCAGGGTTGAGAACTAGCTTTGAGCCTGTGCAGTGATAGTCACATCAGAATCACTGTGGTGTTCTCATAGCAGAAAGCAAGCCACTCGGGTAGCGACAGCAACCCTAGTCTGCTGCTGCTCACCACTCCGAGGTCCCATAGCTTACATGGTCTGCGGCCTCAGTCTCTTCCAGTGTTGTTGCTTCCAGCCCTAGAAAGGTGAGGACTTTATGCCATGTGTAAACAGCAACATCTTTAAGAGTCAAGACAGATTTTCTGTGAAAAGACTTTCTTTTTCGAAAAAAAGTCAGGAGGGAAGCTCTCAGCTGAAGGAGAGAAAAAAGAAAAAAAAAAAGAAAAACAGATAAGTCCTATGCTAGTAAGCTATGAAATAACTTTATTATTTGACAAGCTATGAGGTGGACATTATGTCTGATGCTGTTGCCTAGCGACCTTTCAGTAATTGAGTGGTGAAACAAAATTAGAAAAATGCCACTCAAGTGGAACTACAGATTGGGCTCAGCGGTGAAAATCAATCTTACTATGAAGCACACTATTATTGTCTCACAGTGGTGTTTCCCTGTGTTACACACAGTCTCAGCTGGAGTGTGGGCCTGTACCTGGGAAATAGGAAAAGGTCAGAGACCCAGCAGTCAACTGTGTCTGCATGTGTACTAATCAGATGAGCCAGCCTGTGTCTTGGATATGCATCCTTGGGTTACTTAGCTTGTCACTACTGATGAAGCTCTTTATTTCACATCCAATTTGTTCTGAGAAACAGCTCAAACAAGCAAAATTTTAGTCATTTGGAGTGTGTCTGCTTTGTGTGCCCTGGAGAACCTCACGTGGTGTTGTCCGCTGACATGAAGAAGCTGTGCTCACAGGCCCAGGAGCCAAAGCTTACACACCCACTAACTGCTGCTGAGCCACACCTTCTGGGCACATCCGCGACATTCCCAAGGATCCCATTCCCTTTCTCTTCTGGATTTCTGTTACATGGCTCTGATATTGCCTGTGTGTGTGTGTGTCCTACAGTGTAATTTCTCCTATGTGGAAACATGTCAAAACATCTCTCAAAATGTCCCTCTGTGTCATTGTCCCTCGTGGCCATAACTGTGCGCTGGATCATTGCTTGAATCTTTTCAGCTCTTAGCAGAACTGTGTGGAACACCGAAAGCTAGGAATATAGGCAGTTGGCAGAGGGACACGGATATTGGCAGGTCTGAGAGCTGACTTTAAACCTGAGAACTCATGTTAAACAAGAAAACAGGCTGGGTGTGGTAGCATATACATTTGATGCCACTACTTGGGAAGCAGAGGTAGGCAGATCTCTGCGTTCCAGACCAGCCTGATTGACAGAGTGAGTTCCTGGACAGCCAGAGCTACACAGAGAAACCCTGTCTCAAACAAAAAAACCCAAGCCAAACTAAACTAGACCAAAATGCGGTGTAGTGATGTAGGGTTGTAATTCCAGTGTTTAGAAGCAAGACACAGGAGAGTTCCTAGATTTTACAGGCAAGTCAGTAGCTTACCTGGTGAGTTCCAGGCCAAGAGGTCTTAAGAGAAAAAGATAGTCCCTGAAGGATGACACTCAAGGCTGGCCTCTGGCCTCTGTACACACATACAAGTACACACACACATTCTCTCTCTCTCTTTCTTCTATACGACTCATCCCACACTAAAAATGGATGCATTGAAAGAGAGTTAAATGAATGTACTATTGGGTAAACAGGTGGATGATGGGTAGCTAAGTAATGATAAATAGTTGGCTTGGAGGGTAGGTCGTTAGGATGGAAAAAGAAATAAAGAATAGATGGATGAAGGGAAAGCAGTGAGCAGAAAATGTGGACCATTGAAAGGAGCTAAGAGCTCCAGCCTTTGGGTTATCATGGTGTGAGCACACAAAGACACTTCTAGTTTAGCCATCTATTAACGAGAACATGGGCAGCATTTTAAGGAATAAAGAATTTGAAGACACTGAGAAAGCATGGACCAATTCCTTTAACTTGTGTTGAGCATCACCATGTGCCAAGAACAATCC
This sequence comes from Pachyuromys duprasi, assembly GCA_028658305.1. Classification (NCBI taxonomy): domain Eukaryota; kingdom Metazoa; phylum Chordata; class Mammalia; order Rodentia; family Muridae; genus Pachyuromys; species Pachyuromys duprasi. The sequence continues at coordinate 2,720,406 of CM053754.1, forward strand.
TGGGAGGGGAGAGTGCGTGGTTTACCAGCTTGGAATGTGGCTAGAATGAAAAAGAAGACAGAAGGAACTATCTAGGACTCTGACTTGGTGAGGCATGCTTAGAGTTTAAAGCTGGCTGGGAAAGTGTCTCACTGAACATCATCTTATAAAAATAAATAGGGTGCTCAGGGGAGGGAGTCAGTAGAAGCAGCCTGAGGTCAAGTAGAGGATGACAAGAAACCTGAGTCAGTAGGTGAGGGGCCAGGACGGCTGGGTCCTGAGCAGCTGTGGTCTTGCTGGACTGTTCTCAGTGAAGTGAGAGTCAAGGTGATTGTGCCCACCCTCTGCTGAGGCCAGATCAGGTAGATCCTGGAGGGATCTGTTCCCATGAGATCTGGCCAGGGCAGCCTGGAACTGTCTGTCTAAACGGACAGAGAATGTTTTGTCCTGAAAGCGGATGAGACCATTACAAACTTTGACTTCAAAGTTTAGCGTACATCAATGCATCTACGTACCATCCCGAAACACAGAGCAGCCATCAACAGAAAGAGGGCCCCACAGCAATAAGCCACAGCTCGGCGGTCAAACTCAAAATGATTGTGTAACGAATCTTTTCTACGTCTTCCTGGAAAGTGAAGCAGCAGTCCAGGAAAAGCATCTGCAGAGGTGCCAGGTGATGGTGTCCAAGTGAAGAGCAGTAACCAGCACAAGTGGGAATGGGCAGCCAGCAACAGGACCCCCACCAGCTGCAGGGAGAAAACCCCAGGACACTGACCTATCAACTCTCTTTAGGAAAGAGGGCTATTTGGGGACTTCCAAATGATTTTAAGTCATTAAAAAAGCTTGGGGAAAGGGATTTTATATGCAGCTCAAGCCTTCCTCGTTTAGGATCTCATTTTAAAGAGGCCAGCCTTCATCAGGGCTGTCCCTCCGTGGTCTTTTTCTGTATTTCTGCTTCTATCTACCCAGTAGCACTGAAAGGTTGCCTGTGTTCCATTTTCTGTTGTCAAGAGCTCTTCTAGTCCCATGTCCCCATCTTCTCTCCACTGAAGCTAGGGAGACTGCCTGATGGCCAGTTCATATACATGAGCCATGTGGGCCTGTGACAGATGATCAGCTGTAATGAAGCTCACCCTTTTTGTCTGTCTTTGACATCAGTGACCTAAAGCCTTTAGTCTTTGGACTTACAGCATCTTTCCTGTACAATGGATTTCTCCTTTATGGGGCTACTATTACTATGATAGTCTCTTGCCTACATATATATAGCACCCAGCAAGGGCTATGTAAAGACAATAACTTAGGAAGAATCAGGATGAGCTACTTAGATTCAAACTGGTTCTGGATAAACTTATGGTCTGGTTGTTAGAGACAGGGACTTGGCTTGGTCTTAATTGTGATGTCAGTGATCCAGTTTGAAACTCTGCACTAAAACCAGCTTTAGGGCTGACACATATTCTCAGGTGAATGACACACCATCATCTTGCTATCTATCTCAGGTAACATTAGCCTCCATTTGTTTCTATAGCCCTGCATTTAGAATTCCTTCTCCCTTGCCAGGAACTCATTGAATACCCTTGACTCCAAAGTTTTGGCACACTTCAATGTGGGACTGAGCACGAAGAAAGCACAGTCTAGGCAGGGCATGGGGGGACATGGCTACAATCTCAGTGCTCTGAGATAGAGGCAGGAACATTGGGAATTCAAGGCTATCCTTGGCTATATACTGAGTTTAAGAACAGGCTAGGCTACATAAGAATTTGCCCTGAAAAGCAACAAAAAGAAATGGCAATTTTGCCCACTGGGTAAAGGCACTGTGCCCTAAAATAACATTGCCATTGAAAAATGTTGTAAATAGTGGTCTCAAGCTGGACTCTGACCAGGTGAAGAGAAAGACTGCTAGCAGATGGCTTCTACAGCCAACTACCTGCAGTAATGTAGCATCTCGTTCTCTATTAATACATACCTGTAACAGATCAGAGATCCCACGCTAGTGCTTCACCTCTTCTGTCGTACCCACTTCCTTCCTCAACTCTAACCTCCAGGCTGCTCCTACTTACATGTTCCCTCTCAGTGACCTCCTAAACTGTGAGGACTCTCCACCTTCTGCTCTTCTCTCCACCCCCAAGAAATAGCCTTGGAAGTTTTGAGTTTCTTCCAAATAAATCCTTTTTCCCACCCAGAGGAAGAACTAGACCACTCTGGTCTAATCCAGTGGTTTCACTGTGCCCTTACTTACATCACCAAGCCTGACGACCTCATTCAAGTCCTAGAACCTATACGATGGCAGAACAGAATGAAATGTCCTTTGACCTCTATGCACATTCACTCTCAAATAAATAAATAAATAAATAAATAAATAAATAAACAAATAAATGTAAATGACTTTTTAAATGTAAAAAGCAAAGCAGACAATCAACCAATAAAATATAATCTGTTAGTCTACATCTCAGCAAATCAAGATGAAGGGAATGACTGACTCACATACATATACCCTAGACAGTGCAAATGCTCCTACTTAGACATCATTCATTATATCTTGGGCTTTTCTTAATATACAAATATTTTAATAGAACGCTAAATGGTATTAATAACAGTTTAATACTAGATAAAGTCCACATAGGTCTATATAATTTCTAACACAAACAACCATCATAGGCACACATCAGCCATGTGTTTTCTGGCAGGTTTATTAACTGGCCTGTGGCCTGAGTTGGGTAGGGGCAGCCTGGATTTAAATGTAGCCGTTTTAGACTCTAAGGTCTGTTCTTTCTGCTCTCTTTTGCTGACTCATTCCTCTAAGCATCAGCCTAGCAAGGTCTGGAGTCCATATTCTGTGGAGCAGGACACTTGTGCTTGGGCCCTTGTGGGCCCGTGTGAGCTGTGGGCCCTGAGAACCAGAGCTTCCTCACAGTAGTCAACTGGCCAAGTGGTTCTCTGAGATTTAATGGCGATGCTGTCTGCTTGCAGAGGCAGGAACCTGTGCTGCAGTAGGCTGTGGGGCTAGAACCAGCATCTTCCCAACTGGGGTGTGCTCAGAAGGACCAGCAGCAAGGAACGTCCAAGGGCCCTAAGCTAGACTCTGCCTGATTTGGGCCTTCACTCTCCAGTAAAGCTTCTGGCTCATCTCTGGAAGGAGACTTGGCCTGTAACAGTGCAGAAAGAACAGGTATTCCCATGCACTCATGCAAACAGCTCGGCACCATAAGCCCATTGGTGTCCCTTTTGTCCCATTTGGGGTTTACTTTGATTGATGCGGTATGCTTCCGCAAGTGCGGTAAATACTACCAAACAGGTTCTGGCATGTGAGTGGAGAAGTCTCTCTGTGTAGGATTCGGGTGACACATGGATGTAGAGGCAGCATGTGTCTATCAAAGTGCCTGAAAAACTACAGTCCTGAGGCAAGTCTCACATCTCCCAGATTCTTGCATCATCCTCTGAGAAAACCACCATCCCTGCCCACAAGGCCTTGTGATCATGGAGCATGTTCACATATAAGAGGCCCTCTACACCATCCCTGACACTTAGACAGAGATCTGTAGGCGGTGATAGCCACAGGAAACAACCATAATATGCTGTGGGAAAGCATAACACAAAGCCCATGTTTAATAGACCGTGGCCATTGTTGTCACAAATGTAACTTATAATACTAATACCCCTTATCTAATCCCCACTGAAATGAATTAGGTGGCTAGAATTTTCCATGGTGGGCCACCCTGTGAGTGGTTTGCTATTTTCTGGCTGACCAGAGTAAACCAACGTGTTGGTTGACTGAGGAAAACACCAGAGAAGGGGAGAGAATTCTTACCGCTGGTGCCAAGAGTCTGGAGAGAGAGGAATGCATCACTGCTGAGAAGGATGCCCTGGTGCTTAGAAAGCTGAGGAGATGAACACATTCCAGCATCCAGAGGAATAGGAGGAGTCCCCGGAGCCATCGTGCCCTCTAAGAGAAGAACACAACAGGTCAGTGTGTCCTGCCAGTGATCAGAAGGAAGTGTCGACACAGGCACACACCTGTGAGCTATGCTGAAATGCAGGTTCATTTAAGACCACAGGTCTCCCAAGAACGCCAGGTCTCCTGGGGACACCAAGTATCAGTGCCTACAGAGGAGAACAAGCCAGAGGCAGGATTCAGGACACATTATAAAACAGCTTCAAAAGGGCCAGGCTAGAAACAGATGGAGCAAGCCTTACTGTTTCCCCTCTGAGGCCCTGACCACTGTGCTATAACGAAACAGTAGCGGCAGTAGTGTTAGCGTGTGCCTCCCTCTTCCTGTCACATCTTGAAGATATTAAAAACTTAATCACGTGATGACTATAAAGGTTGCAACATTATAGCTTTGGAGTCTGTGGCTCAAATAAACACAAGGATGGGACAGAAGATACACAGCAGGGTGACCCAGGGGCATAGTCAGGGTACACGTCCAACACAGGAACTCAGACCCCTTGGGTCACGCAAAAGCTGTGTACCTGCCTAAGGCTGGCTAGGGGAATGCTTTCAGTACATGGCCTGATCTACTCTCCCCAACAGGAAGAAGAAAAGAAGAGGAAGAGGAGGAGGAAGAAAAAGAAAAAGTCTCATGCTAGAACTCTACGTGAGCAAAGGATCCAGATTTCAGTTTGTTTGGGAAAAGATCACCTCTCATCCCTGAGGCCCAGAAAGTTGTGAGAGGCAGGCACACCTGTGGTCTCTTGGAATCCATAAAAGACCCAGTTGAACTTGAGATAAAAAGACAGGGAGAGGAAGGAGATCATGAGCAACATGGATGGAACTTCATGTTTTCTGTTAGCTGCAATTTAACAGGTGAAAATAAGCAAGGAGACTTATTTTGCATTTTATTCAGACCAACATATGTAAAATAATATGTGCATTTAGCACAGGTGGAGATGTTTGCATATTCGATTTATGAAACTCAACAAGGATCTTATATTTGTAACAAGTCTCAATTTGAGCTGACCATACTTCTTTCTCTATACTTGCAGGAATTTAGTGGCCATGACACCAGAGAGCACAGCTGTGGGTTCCTTTCTTGTCTGATTGGCAGGGTACCAGAAAGCCTTCTTAATTGTTTTCATTATCATAATTAATTATGATAATGTGCCAAGGGGGAATTCATGTATATTCTTCCTCTCTTTCTCATCCTAGAAAACCCCTTAAGTTTTGTTACATGTATTTAAAACTTGAGGAAGCATGGTCCACTCATAGGTTAAAGGAGAGCTGAGGCCATAGGCTGCAGCTACAAGCACATCTGGATTCAGGATGCTCTGAAGGCCTCCCACACATCACAGCTCATTTCTCAGGTACCCAGCTACATTTCCAGTGCTGCTTCTGAGTGGCCTACATTTCCAGTGCTGCTTCTGAGTGGCCCGTGTTACTCACCCTCTTGGAGCATGGGGGTGGTCATTTGTGGTATAGGTGGGACACCATTACCTGTTTCACTAGATAGTATGTCACTTGGTGGCTATGTGAAGTATGCTTGGCATACCTGTGGTCCCTACAAGACAGTGAGACACAGCTGTGCTTGGGAAAAATGGAGATGACTGACATTGTAGCCAGAACTGGCCATGTGAAATACAATGTGAGCTCTGGGCAGAACTGCAAATTTCCTTATAGCTGCATTTTAACAGGTGAAAATAAGCATGGAAATTTACTCGTGTTTTATTTAGACCAACATACGTAAACAAAATATGTATGTTCAGGATAAAATGGAAATTTGCACACCAAGCTTATAAACTCCTTTACAGTTTGTAAAGCTCAGCTCCATGGAGAGTTAGAGGTACCCAGCTTTGACAGCTTGAGCTGTGCCCCAAACACTGGGTGGTGAAAATGAATCCTTTTCTAGTGATGGGACAAATGATGCAGGGCCAGAGAGCTGATGTGAGTGTGGGCAAGATGAAGCTTTATCAGGTCAGCTCTTACTTAAGAGCTAAGTGAAGGCCTAGAAATTGGCACCAGGCTGTAATAGAATCCCCAGGGAAGAGACAGTCATTCCAAGCAAGTTTTTGGCAGCAGCAAACATGATCAGAAAGATAGCACACTGTGAGGAAAGAGAGCTGTGAAAGGTGAACCCATTTCAGAGGACCAATGCTTACTTAGAGTGTTCTGAAAGATTCCTGTTTCTCTTCACTGCCCTCCTAGAAGAGCTGCTCTGTGCACTCCAGGGAGAGGAGCACCCCACAAAGCGTTTCAGGAAAGCCAGCCCAGTGGGCTTCCAACACAAGCAAGGAAACTCTAGATCATGATGGCGTTAGAACCCAGGCTGATGCATAGCTGTGGTTGCAGGGTAAGGGAGCAGATTGGAACTGCGAGCTGAGACCCCTTGGCAGAAAAAAAAAAAAGCAGAGGAATATAGATACACAGGAAAGGTAGATCAGAAAGCCTACCAGTAGTGAGACAGCGAGGCCAACAGTGGGATAGGGAGTCATTGTCTGACCCCATGTGGGTGCTGGAGAATAGTGTTTTAAAAGTTAGATAATTTTCTTCCTAGAGCTTCTGGCCACTGCCTGTATGACAGACAACCAAGTAATCTTGTACCACACACATCTTAGTAGATGTGAAGTGCTTACAAGAAGGCCCTAGGGTGGCTTCGGCTGATCTAGCTCTCCTTTTAACTGTGCATATTTCTCAGAATAACTGAAGTGGAGAAAACATCCCAAGAAGGCATTTGGAACAGCCTGAGCTCTATCCTAAAACAGGGAGTCTTAACCTTAGCCTAACACCTCCTGTATCCCCCAGCCTGTGAACCCCAGGAGGCTGCTCTCCAGGTTCCCCCAGTTATGAATAAGGAAGAGATTCCAGATTGTCCTTTGCTTGGCATCTTCAAAGCACCACCCTTCCTCAAGGTTCTGGTGCTTCTACAGCTGGGCCAATCTGGCTACAGAAAGGTCCTTCCATTTCCTCAGCCTCAGTGTCCCCAGCTGTAGCAGCTGTCTCTGAAACATCCTGTGTTTCCGGTCTAAGGTTTACCCAGGGTACGGATTGTGAGAAGGCAGAGGAGAAGGTGGGTGGAAGCTGATATAACCTCTGAGGAGACAGCAAAAACAGTGGTACCGCTTATCCAGGAAAAGAAGACTGGAGTTATGGCGGAGGAGGACCACCAGCCTGTTGTCCTCTAAGGCTCGCCACACAGCACAAAGGAGAGCTGGTCCCAGGGTGCATCACAAGAGAAGACATAAAGAAGTCAAAGAAAGGAGGTTGGAGCATTGTGGTTACAGGGAAACTAATTCTCCCCGCTTTTCACTTTGTTTGGGGAGCATCTTGTCCAGGGTGTGAGTATAGTTCTAGGTACATGATGGCTCTAGGGAAACTGAAAACTCTCTGGGTATGTAGAAAAGAGGCTTAGAGAATCTGTGGGCTAGAGATACAGGGACTTAAAAGTGGTATTTTTCTCTTTTAGGACCCTGAGTCTTTTCCTGAGCCTCAGGGTTATCACTTAATGGAAATAACTGCATCTAAGACCATCAGCACATGGAAGAAGACAACACCATATGTCTAAGCATGTTAGTGCTGTTCTCCTCATTGCAGATTATGTTGACTGTCACCTGCTTCCTCATGCTGCTGCAAGTCCATTGGCATCCCAAGCTCTTGAGGTCTGCTCCACGTAGCACTCATGGACACCAAGCTAGTGTGCATGTGTCAAGTTCTCCAAACCCCTTATTGCCCTGAGTGCCGCCATCTATGAGCTAGCAGCATTACCATTTAACCAGAACAAATTCACCACCCTGCACTGTTTAGTCCTTGTGTGACAGATGTTATTGGGCAACATTAGTTGTGGCCTATTTCTGGGTAGCCATGAGACCCATAGCATACCTGATTCCATGACACCATCAGGCTGACGTCCACAAACATATGATAAAACCCTTTGCGGAACTGGTCAGTGACATTCTCAGCAAGGGTAGTGAGGTGACCGGAGGCCACATAGTAGGCCAGGGCTACTCCAGCGGTAGAAAGCTATAACAGGGAAGAAAGATTCCTTAGTTGGCTGAGGGAGGACTCAGTTGGCACGGAGACACTCTGGTGACAAGGTGACTAATAAGGTGTCTAACATTAAGTCAGGGGTTGAGGTGATGATGCAGTTGGCAAGTGTAAACACAAAGCTGAGTTCAATCTCTAGAACTATGCGAAAATGCGGTCATGGTAGCACATGCCTATAATCCCTGTGTCGGGGAGATAGACACAGGCAGATTCCTGGGGCTCACCAGCCAGCTGGCCTGGTCTAATGGGTAATCCAGGCCAGTGAGAGGTGCCATCTTAAAAATAAAGATGGATTGTATCTGAGAAACAACACCCAGGGTTGTCCTCTAGCCTACACATGTTTATGCACCCAGATACACATGAACACAAGCACACAGACAGAGAGACAGACAGATAGACACAATACACATACACACAACACACACACACACAAACACACACACATACACACACACACACACACACGCACACCCCAGTACCATCAGATGCCAAGAAAATATGATTTCAAATACTCTTCTGCATCTACTCTACAGTGGGGGAACCGTAGTGACACTGGAATTCGTGTTTATTCAGGCTCCCAGATAAAAGTACTTTTCCTTTCACTTAAAAATGCTCTAGCATCATTTGTTCTACATGCAGAATACTGCATCAGAGAGATTACCTCCAGCCAGTGCCTCGGTTTTCTCCAGTACCTAAGGATGCCCTCGGTGGCCAACCCCCAGAGCTGGAAACAGAGGTGGGTCACATTGAGTACCAGGAACAACAGCTAGGAGGGGACAGAAATAAGGAAGACAACAGAGGTTCGGGTAGATCAGTGTTTCAAGGTCTAAACTTCTGGCTAGTTCCCCTGCCCATCACCATTTCGGTGGAGAAGCTTCTTTCCCTCTCAGCCGCATTTGATAAAAAACTAGCAGTAGGTCCCTGGGCAGCTTGGTGATACTTCACACTAAGCACTCTCAGAGGCCCGATTCCATGTGAAGCGTCAAGACCTGCTATTGACTCTGCAGGCATAGGACAAGGTGTTTGGGTGTCTGTCCACTGCCACTGCCAGCTCACCACGCCAGCCTGCCATTTAGTCACAAGTTTACAGGACATTGAAACGCATCAGCAGGGCCTTTGTGCATTCTCTATTATCTTTGGGAGCCTGTTCATTGTGCCTTGTGGGTCCACTCTAATAGACTGCAAACATAAACAGAGCCAAGTTGGCTTTGAGTGCTAAGGGAAGGTGTGAAATGGTGCTATTGTGTCATGTCATACCGGAGTCTGCCTCTACACTACAGTGCCGACCACAGTGATGCTGGAAGTAGTGAGGATTTATAAGACTTCCTGATGAAAGTATTTTTCCTTTCAGATAAAAGTACTTTAGTGTCACTGTTCTATACAAAGGAGACTATGTCAAAGAGGTTACCTCCAGCCAGTGTCTCTGTTTGCTCTGTACTGCAGAGCCAAAAGAAAGGGGAGGGAAATTGACCTGGTCTTTTAAACTGTTGACATTTTGCCCAACATGGTTTCATTTTTTTGGCAAGAATTCTGATATTTTAAGATATCATACTAGAATACTATTTACCCTGTTCTCTGGCAATTCTTTCTTTCTTTATTGATCTTTGGTGCCTGAGGCAAGAGCCTATCCTGTCCTAGCCCCTGCCCAGTAGTCCAGACTTCTGCTTCATATATATCCTCCATGGCAGTCTAAGCCATGGTTATCTCTAACAGTCCCTAGACTCCTTTTCCTTCCTGAAGCTAAGCAGATTTGACTTGTCCAACCAGCAGCACATGTTACTTTCACAAAGAAATACAAAGTGAGAAGACATAAAACCGCTGGCATAAAGTGGAGGGTGGCTGCTGAGGCTTTTGACTGTTCAGTGAACAATGTCAAACACTGAGAACTGGTGTTACTTGGGGGGACTGTTATCCCCAAATTAATATTTTGGTGCCCCATGCCCCCCGATGTCTCTATTTGTAGGCAGGCCTCGATGAAAGCAGTTAAGGCTAAGGGGAGACATGAAGCGGGGGCTACTCTTATGATTTTGAGATTTATATACATACTGAAGCCAGAAGCACACATACTTTCTTTTTGTTCACTGGCACAGAAAAGCCAGGCTGTGTGGTACAGTAAGAAGGTGGCTTCCCACCACCCAGAAAAGGAATCCTCACTATAGCCCAGCTTTCCTGGCACCTTGATCTTGGGCTTGTAGCTGCCAGTTCCTTGTTAAATAGGTGCCTATTATTTAAGGCACCTAGGCAGTGAACAGATATATGGCTGTCCATCCCCTGGTGACTGTCTGAAATGTCAATAGTGCCAAGCCCTATTAAAACTATAACTTTCTTATAAATACACAGCTAGCTCTCATAAAGCTTACTTTCAAAATTTGGCATAGTAAGTGATTAACCGTAATAACCAATAATAAAATAGAACATTTATAACAATGCTCTGTAATTATACCACAATACACCATTAGGTTGTTTAAAATCATTATTTACTTCGGAACATTGCCTTCCATATTTTCATATCATGGTTGATTATAGAAAGTTAAATGTTGGACAGTGAGGGATAACAGTATTTTGTTATGATGGCTGAAACTGACTAAGACTCCTCAATGAATTTAATACATTGTGGTGGTTGAGTATTTGAGTTCATTTTGTATGTGATGGTTGGTTTCCCCACTGGGGAATCTTCCTTGTCTCTGCCCCAACACTTATTCTGTGATTGATACTGCATGACAGGTACATAAAAGGTGTGGGGGTAGGCCAATGGGAGGGCTCTAGTCTCATGCTGTAGAGTTATTTAGCCCAGCTGAAGCCCTGTGTCCCTGCAGGAGACCTAAGCCAAGTGAACTCACCTCAGAGAGCATAAGAGGGTACTGTGAGGCTGAGCCACTGTAGAAGATGCTGAAGGACTCGACCAGGGATGAGGGGATGAGACCTCCCTTGGGGAGAAGTTCTGCGCCTAGGGTCACACTTGTGAAGAGTCGGGTTGGAGGGTTGTAGAGAGTGAAGTGCACAGACATGGCCCTGGTGCTCTGGTCGATCCACCCACTGGCCCTGAGGGTAGTCAGAGCTGCACGGACTTCGTGCCTGGAAAGCATCGCAGGTTGAGAGGGAAGGCAGGAAACAAGGAGTCCAGGGAAAATCCCGTCTGTGGCACCATGCCCCAAACACCTGATGCAAACCTTCATGGGGACAGATGACCCCTAGCCTCATTTTACTACACAAACAGACCTCCTATGTGTTCGGAATCCCCCCTAGGCACCCACTGCCCCTCTTTCCCTCTTGATCCTTTTCCCTGCAGCAGCAAGAAGCAATTCCAGCCAACGATGGCTTCCAGCCCTCACCTGTGCCCTATTTGTCCCGCTCCAAGGGGTCACAAATATTCATATCCTTCTTTCACAGTGGACAGTGTGGATGGAAAGAAACCACATTTTACTCACTTATGTTTAGTAGCAAAGAACATGTCTGGCAAATTAAAAAAACAGGGCACTACTATAACTGTGCAGACTGAGTCCCTAAGCAAAGCCCCATTCTGTGGTCAAGGATGAACCATAAATTGGGCCTGGGCATCCTGAGGAACTGCCAGGGTACCTGGCTTCAGGCTGGGTTACAGGAAGCAAGGTATATACAAGCTGTATCTGTACACACTGGACGATCCACTCCTCATTTGCTCAGTGCATCTAAAGACAGCATCTGCGTCCCTCTAGGAGTTAGAGGAGGAATAGCAAAGGCCATATGAGCACCCTGCTTGGCACAAAGTAAGCAAAGGATAAAGATTCACTTGATACCATGACTCCACAGGCTCTGGAAGCCACTTCACTTCCAAAGAATATTGCATTCTGCTCTCCTCTGTGCACTTGGGTCTAAACACTGAGCCTGAGTTTTTCGACACCATTGTTCTGAAGGAGGAGCACTGTTCCATCCTTAGCAACGCCCTTTCTGCCCTGAAGCCCATCCTGCAGCAGATATGCCTCACCTAGCAGCATGAGGCCTGGGAGCCTTGCTGAACGCTCACTGACCTTGTTCTTCCTAGGCTGTGCATGTAGCTCTCTTTCTTCACCCCACAGGCCTCAGGACCACCAGCAGTCACTTTAAGGTTCTCAGGGTCAAGGTCATGACTACGCGCAGGGAGTAGTACATCTTCCACAAGCTCTGAGAAGGACCTGGGAGGCTGGAGGACAAACCCAAACCATCAGTTGAGTAACCCCTGTCCCCGAGTCCATCTGCACTGTGGGGCCCAAGCTCTCTCCACACATAGGGCAGCCCAACCTTGTGGTCAGGAACCCTGCTACTCTCAAGGAACATTTCCAAAGCCTACTCCATGATCTCTGAGCTCTATCTCAAACTAGAAGGACCCAGGCTATGCCTCCGCAAGGCTGCAGCTGAGGAGCTAGCTGGGTGAGGCTGGACAGTCTGCAGAACAGGCATTGAGGAGTGAATGATGCTGTCTCAGGGGCTCCCATCTCCATCAGAAAATAATACAAGAACATTCTAGCTTTAGATTTTCAGAAGAAAGAGCCTTCTTTTGCCTACAGTGCCAATCCTAGATGGGAAGGGCACAGTCCTGGGGCAGAGAGCAAAGGGTGCGAGAGGGTGCTTGGAAACGGCAGAAGGAAGGTAGCTTCTGGCACCTCCCAGCTGTCTGAGGGGCTTAACTGATCTGCGGGTTCCTGTCCCTGAGTCCCCCCGGGCACTTACCACGCATGGAGGGCCAGCAGAAACCTTCAGCTGCGTGATCACTGAAGGGCCTATTAGGTGGCACTGCCCTCCAAGAGCTCCAGGCTGAAAGAGGAAGAGACTGGACGTGAGAGCGTTGTGAACTTCAGCTGCAGCCTGTGGTGGATGTCTGACAAGGCTGGGGAGGGACAGGTCACTGCATTAGCGAAATCAGCGGTTTATTCCCCCGAAAACCAGACATGCAAGCGGCACTCCAGAAACCAGCCTTCTGAGGATGCAACCTCAGGATGGGGCTGACTTCCTTCCCAGCATCCCCTTTGGTAAAGGAAAGCATTTAGATGCCTTCCCCTTGAAATCCACCTCATGTGAGTGACCCCGGGAGTCTCCATCACACTCACAGAACACAACAAAAGGGAACAAGGGACAAAACATTTCAGGAATGTAAGACAAAGATCTTGTATTTTTTTATAAAAGGGGCGGGGGTGAAATATGAATAAGGGACAGGACAATACAAACTTGGGACCAGCCTTGCCTTTTTCTGGAAGCTTCCCCGATGTTGCTGTCTTAGCCGTGGTATCTTCTACTGCTCTGGGGACTCCTGAGCCCTTGTCATGCTTACAGCAAGCTGGCTTCTTCAATCTCACCCTGAACCCCTGTTAAAGTGTCCGGGCTCTGCTTGGACTGGCAAGCATTGACCATGAATAGCTTAACACAGACTCCACCAAGGAGAGTGGAAGGTTTCTTTGCCTGCCATGGTGCCGTGGAGCAGACCCTATGCTTCACTGTGGCTTCCCTCACTGCCGGCTGGCTCTGGCAGACAGGAAAGCAACACCTACCTGAGTCCCCCGGGCTCCAGCAGGGGGTCCTTCTGGGTGAAGCTTATCTAGCAATGTGCTCAGAGTCCAGTGCCACCAGTTGTCTGTGCTCCTCAGGTCCCCCAAGGAGTGGTTAGCATTTCTTAATTCGAGAACAAGACAAAAAGTGTACACATGTGTATAAGAGCAATTCCAAGAGAGGCAGGGAAAGTTGCTTTTGTTCTGCCATTTCCCCCACTCACAGTCTAGGTTAAGCCAAAGCAATCTGCCATTTGCAGTGCAACTCCAGAATTCACTTTTCTCCTCAGTGGCAGAGGGAAGAGAAACAGGGTGGGCGATGGGTCCGGGCGGGGAACACTTATTCATTCACTCAGCAAAAATTACTGTGCAAATACTAAGCACCAGGCATTCTTCCAGACACTGGGAAACAAGATCAAATCCCTGTCCTTCTGTGGGGAAACAAACAAATTATGTCTCTATGTGTGTATATGTATGTGTGTATGGAGAAAGCACTGTACAGACAGTGGAAGGGGCAGGGAGGAATATTTGGCAGACAGGCTGACTGCACACCCGTCCCTGAGTATGTTCCATATCTGCCTAAAAAACAACAACAAAACAGATTAGTGTCCATTTAATAGTCATGCTGAGTTCCCACAACATTTAACTCTTTTTTAAAATTCATTTTTATGTGTATGTGTGTTCTCCTCGAATGCATGTCTATGCATCACATATGTGCCTGGTACCTTCAGAGGCCAGAGGGGGCATTGGGGTGCCCTGCGACTCTGGTTACAGATGGTTGTAAGCAGTCACATGAGTGTGAGAAACAGAACCATAGTTCTCTGGGAGAGCAGCCAGTATCCTTAACCACTGAGCCACCTCTCCAGCTTCCCACAATACTTTTTGAGCTACCATGGACTCAACCCCAAGGTGGCTTTGCCCATATTAAGCATGCGATCTACCACTGAACTGCACCCCTAGCCCAAGCTTGTGTCATTCAGACAAACATTATCACTCCCTGATACTTGCTCCCTGCTGGGACAACATTAAAGAAGCTGTCAAGAGACACTTGCTGTGACCCAGAGCTCACACATCCCCTGCACCAAGGAACCCTCTCCTGCTCATTCCTGGCATGCTGGAGAGCGGGAGGTGACCCAAAGGATCCAAGCATGTCTTGGTCCTGTGTACCAATTACAGTCATTATATCTAATAGACCCAGAGCTCCAGTCTATGAGGAGCATTAGTGCCCATCTTAGAGGGCACTGGGATAGAGCCCAGCTTCTGCCCCACCTCCTGTTACCGGTCCCTTACTTGTGGCTTAGTTTTGTTTGGCTGACTTGGGATTTCATGAACACTGAGTTTGGAAGTACTTCAAACACAAATTAAATGTGGCACCATCTAATCTTAGAGTAATTTTTTTTTGAAGACAGAGATCTAGAATCTCATCTTCCTAACTGTACAGAGGGTGCTGCCCAGCCTAGAGCTAAGGACTGCCAGCGACAGGGAACCAAGAGAGCCCACCTTATCCCCCCCACCGCACCCCCCGACCCCAGCTGCCCTGGATTCCCTTCTCCTTGGTTTGCCCCCTCCCTCTGGAATGCTCCAAAACACAGTCCCTCAGAACTTGTTGATTTTTAGGATTAGGTATTGGGGGCGGGGGGGGGGGAATGGGTGAGGCACAGAGGGTCTACTTTAAACATTCTGTTTGAACCATGATATATACGTATGGCCCTGCCTTGTGACCAGAGCTGCATGAGGCAGTGAGGTTTCTCTTCCTAGTGGAGAAACATAAGGTATCTAAGCCCACCTGGGTCAACATTTGAGAGGTTTACCTGAGTGTATCAGGCCCATGAGCACCTAGGAATTTTACACCTATTATCTCAGCTGGACTATTTCACAATCAAGAGGCATATGAGAGATGCCAAATAAAAAGGAATTCATGAAATGGGAGGCAAAAATAAACTAACCAAAAATCAATGATTTCTTTGTGTTTTGATTCCCATGTCTACAAAATATGCCGCACACGGTCTCTTTGTTTTGCTCACAGTGCCCTCTCCTGGCATAATCTATGCACCTGTTCAGATGGCAGAACTGGAAGTAGAAGGTAATTGTGGCTTTGCAAAATGGGGCACATGAAATACCATGTTGCTCCCCTAGTCAGAGCCACATCAGTAAGAGGTGGGGTTATTGAGCCATGGCAAGTCCCAGTACTGGGACTTCAGTGCAGTACCTTATTAAAGAGCAATAGAAGTTATAAGACTAAAGGGAATGACGTTCGTAAATCACCATCCAGCAGGGTATCAGTGTTCCCCTGTCTTACAGAATCTAAAAATATGTCCTTAAATAAAAAAAAAAGATGAAATGAATTTTACTGCCATCCTCACCTACCAAACATGTAATAAATATATTTATGTAAAACTGAATGAGAATCAAAGGCAACATATTCATAAAAGTGCCACAGAAATGGCTATTAAAATAGTCTCTACAGAAGAGAAAGGAGAGCCTGGAACTTGTGGACTTGTTATACTTCCTGTCACAGAAAGTAAGCAATCATAATTCATATTGCCAGAGTCAAACTGCCTCCAAGAAACTGCTTTGTAACTTTCACTGACAAAAGAATGCTCTACCAGGTGTATCTACTCATCTCCTTGGGCATCCTCATCTCAGGGGTATCAAGACCCCAAAAGGATACCCACATGTCAGATGCCATAGGATAGTGCCTCTGCCTTGGACTATTCATGTGGTCAGTGCTTACTTATGATGGGAGTCTGTTACAGCTAAAAGTAGGAAAAACAAACAAACAAATGAACACTTGAGACATGGCAGAGAGCTTGGCAGAGAAGTGCGCTTGGAAATTGGGTGTCATGAATCATGAATTGTGACTATAGCCTTTGGCTGAAGAACACTGATGTTCTTCTGCAAAGTAGATGGTGTGACCTTCTTGGGCGGAAAATTTCTTTCGCTATTAACCCCAGATAAAATGTCAAGCACCTGCCCAAAGCCTGCAAATTGAGCCCTCTGTTAACATGGGCAATTAGACAGTCTTTCTTCGACTTCGTACACAGGTTGTGATGAAGAGCTCTCCCTAAGAGCAGCCTTGTACAGTAAGATGGATTGAAGGAGTAGGCAGAGCATCTCTAGGGCTCCTCTTTCTGGAACAAAGGGAAGGAAACTGTTTCTTGAACCCAGAGCTGACCTTTTCTTTGGGTATGAGTGCAATGACCATGAACTAGTGCAATACTTCCCAGATCTGCAAGAGCTCCCCCAAACCTCCTACCTTGTAAATTCCTTCCTGATGGCTTGATTGAGAGAATATTCACCTGGGCATAACCTCCCGTATGTTATAAACAAAAGCAGCAGCAGCATGATGCTGTGCATGGTAATATCTCTGGGGAAAGAGATTGGAGAGTTACCATCCTTGGAGATCTTGTATGCCCACATACCTATTTTTACTTTACTAATTCTGAAAGTATTTTAGGGAGCAGGGCATCTATGTCCATGCTGGGATGTATTTGTAGAAGGCATGAAATGGATTAAATTTTTTATTTATTCTTTGTCTTTTTGAAAGACCCCTTCCTCATTTTTACTAGTTCTTTGAGACCTTCACACAAAGTACATTGATCATATTCATCTCTTAGCCCAAGTCCTTCTAGATCCACCCACCTTCCCTACTCAATTTTGTGTCTTTGTTTTTCTTTCAACCCATCCAAGTACAATTTGTGCTGCCATTATACTCTCTAATATACGCCCTTCCACTGGGGCTTAGTAGGCCTACTGGGGCCACACCATTAAGGAAAACTGTCTCCCCTTCTCCTACCAGCTCTCAATTGCTAATAGCTCCTTAGCTAGAAATGGGATCTAAACACCTCTGTGTTGGTTGTGTTCTTTTATGTTATCAACATCAGCATTCCCAGCCCCATTTTGAAAAGGCAATTCATTTATCCATTGAATTGTCTTAATGTTTTTTGGTTTTTGTTTTGTTTTGTTTTGTTTTTTTCAGTAAGACTGCCTGGGCCTGTTCATTGGCTGTTTCTGGGATCTCTCTCCTGTTCCATTGATCCAGATGTATATATATCATTGGTTTGTGATCTACTGTTTCACCCAAAAACCCATAGCAGTTTCTGAAGCTCCACAGTATACATTAGAACTGCAAGTCAGCCCTCTAACTTTATTCTTTTGCAGGATTGCTTTCATTATTCTAGTTTCTTTGTTTCCCATATTCATTTTGGAAGTGATTGCTGGCATCAGTTTTGTGTAGTCTATGGGATTTTGGTTGTGAGTGCACTGAGTCTGCAGGTCAAATTGAAACACATTGATGGACTGCTGTCTCTAGTTGATGTGCATGGTATATTCTTCAGTTTTCTTTTTATCAGAGTTTATGGGTTTGGGCATACATTTTTATTTGCTTGCTTCCATTTTTATTTGAATACTTGGATGTCTTCTGTGCTAGAGTAAACAACAATGTACTTTCAAGTTCAAGTGTCCTTCACGTCAGGTATGTAGGAGTATAACTGCTTTATGCTGTGTTAGTGTATGTGAGCATGCTTTCACGTGAGTAGGCGCACATATGTGTGAGTGTGTGTATAAGCCAGGGGCCAACTTTGGGTGTTGTTTCTCATGAGCTGCCCACCTTACTTTTCAGGTAGGGCTTCTCACTGGAGTCTTTGGCTCACTGATTCTGCTGGGCCAGCCAGACAGGGATCCTCCTGTCTCCACTTGTACAGTACTGCGATGTCTCACGGACGCCTGGTTTTACATGGTTGCTGGCCATGAAGCTCAGGTCTCCATGTTTGCACACAGAGCTCTTTACAGACGGAGCCCATCCATGGTTCTCCTTGCTTAGTCTGCTACTGTGGTAGATTCACTGGCCATTTTTCTGCCCAGGTCTCTGTTACTCTATGGCTCCATTTCTTCATAATTGCTTTGCAACTAACGTATTGAATAAGCTGGTTCTCTGTGCTGTAGACTTGTAGGTTTGTCTTCCCTCGCCATTATTGTGAGTGTAGGCTACAGGTTACTGAAGAGAGAGAGAAAAAAAACAGAAATATTCTCATCTCTTTTGGTGTTCAGTGCTATTCATGTGCAATGCCTACATTTATCAATCTATTGAAGATTGACTGTTCGTGTGCTCAGTCTGCCATTTGTTTTTATGAGCCCTGGCTGGAACATCACTCCAAAGAAAGCTCCTTTCTGCTGTGTGCTTCTTAGAGTTAATTAGGGAAGGCAGGATGAGTAATTTCTTTTCCTAATGTTTAAGAAAGTAGGTTTCTGAGCATCTCATGGTTTGGTGCCACTCTAAACTGGCGGCATTAACTATATTTCAGGAGCTTCAGTTCATACAGGTGCTGCCTTCAATTTGATGCCAGGCTGCCCCATCTTTGAGGGAGGACATGGGCCTTTTCCAATGGCTGCCAAGTCCTTGGCGATGGCTGCTTATTCTCATTGCTTTCCTGGTTAGGAAGCGATCTGAGCTCACACGAACATTCTCTGTCACAGACCTCAAACCAGGAGCAAGGGTGTTTATGGTTGTTTTGTGAATGGACACACCTAGAAAAATAGCACTTTTTCTTTAAAAAAAAAAAACCCTCTATTATTTCATCCTTATGCCTTTTAATTCATGTTGAAGACTATAGGATTTTGGTATTTTAGAGCCAGAATCCACATTTCCTTTCTCTCACATTCTAGACAATTCTTTTCAAGGACAGCAGCAATGACAAAATTAGAAAACCGTGTGATTGCTTGTCTGCCCTACCACAGTGAGCCATTAATCTGAAGGATGACGCGAGTGCTCCCCGACGATGCCAGGAGGCACGGAGGCGACCCCACTGGTTTCAGGCTACGCTTGACTGTTTCAGGATTGCTTCTTAATTTTCCCTGACTGTTCTATGCATTTCTTGTTAAGATTACACCACAGCCTCCTGTCTTTTGCTGTGCTGAACAGTCTGGTGTTGCATCTTACCTGGCTTTTGTAAGTCAGGACAACGACTCTTGATGCTTAATTTTACTATTGGCTACTTTACTCAACTCCCTTACAGCCAGTGATTTATTTTCTTTTCTTTTTGTGGGATTTTCCAAGACTTTCACCAGTGACAGCTGCAAAGAGAGTTAGCTTTGTCCCCTCCTGAACCTGCTCTGTCTGGTTGTGTTTTTGGGTGTCCACCCTGGCGTGGACTCTGCCTGTAGCTCTCAAGGTTTTGTCCTGTGGGGCTGGATTTCTCAGCTTTGCTCTGTTCAGCTCAGCAAGCTCTGTGAGCATCAGCTACCCAGTGTTCCAGACATTACATGAACCTGTGAATTGGGAGTGTGGCAGCCCAGTTCCTGGTGACTGACTCCACAGGAGCTCCTGATGCCCCTCTTCTCAGATGTTCAGACACCTACATTTCCCTTCATGTCCTGCTCTTGCAGAGTGCAGTGCTCAGGGCCCTGGGTCTACAGTGCTTTCTGTTCCTGTGTGATTTCAAGGTATAAGCACGTGTATGTGTGTGTGTGTTTTATTTAGGCCTGTAATGTGTGTTTTAGTGGGTTTGATGGGGGCAATTTAACTACTCTGCTTTTATGAGAAGACTGGACAAGTTTAAAAGTTTTTGTCAGAGCCTTGTCTTCCTAGAATAGGTTTTTTTTTTTTCTCACTTTGAATGTGACATCATAATAATGCCATGGCTCTCTGCTTTGGAAAAGATCTGTTTCAACATGTGCTCTTTATGAAAGTAGCTGGGCATGTGTGGGTGATAAGGAAGGGTTTTAAAGAAAGATGTCTAACTAGAGGTGACATTACATGCTTCAACATCATTGTGGGAAAAAATATTTGGACCTTCTGCATTCTTGAGACACTCAAGAAGTCTGGAATCTAGAGTTCAGAGCTGGGAGGCAGGCATTGACTGGGAGGTTCCTCCCAGGGACTTGCCACTAGCGTCCAACAAGATGGGCAGGGAAGGCGTACCACTGATAGAAAGAACCATGGCTGAAGTCTAATTTGGAGAGCTTGTCTCAGTGTCATAGTTACTAAATTGCATGTTCTATCTAACATTTTGAAGTGGAGTTTGTGTTGATCCCCAGAACGTGTCTGTGTAAACTGTAATGTTGAGTTCTTTTCAAATACTGGTCCCTGGGCTCAGTCAACGTCTACGAAGAGGTGCAACATTTGCTTCTTGGGTTTTCATAGCCCTGTGTATCCAGCTGGATGAGCAGAATGCCATGTCTAGAACTGAGCAGTATGGTGTGAGGGGATTCAATGTGATGCATTTGAGTCTGCACCGCTGGGGGAGTTGAGGTGCAGACCTCTGGGCCACTGACTGTGGGCAAAATAATTCCTGTGTCCCATTTAGTGTCTCTGTCCTGTGTGCTCTGGTACAGGCTGAGACACGGAAAAGGCTTTTCTCAAGTGCAGCTTGTGATCCCTACTGTTCCCTCTAAAGAGAAGGCAGGGCCAAAGAAAGCCCATTCTCAGAGTGCAGTGAATCTTATTTTAAAAGGGGGGGGGGGGTAGAAAGACCTGGAAGGGTCTGGAACTCCAGGAGAACAACAGAACCAAAAAATCTGGGCCCAGGGGTCTTTTCTGAGATCGATACTCCAAACAAGTACATGCATGGAGATAACCTAGAACCCCTGCACAGATGTAGCCCATGGCAGATCAGTCTCCAAATGGGCTTCCTAGTTCAGGGGCTGTCTCTGAACTCAGTGACTGGCTCTTTGATCACCTCCCCCTGAGGGGGGAGCAGCCTTACCAGGCCACAGAGGAAGACTATGAGAGACAGTCCTGATGAGACCTGAGAGGCCAGGGTCAGATGAATGGGAGGAGGTCCTCCCCCGTCAGTGGACTGGGGGAGGGGCAAGGGAGGAGATGAGGGAGGAAGGGAGGGTGTGATTGGGAGGGGACGAGGGTGGGGGTTACAGCTGGGTTACAAAATGAATAAATTGTAATAAACAAAAATTATTTAAATAATAATAAAAAAGCCTATTGTATTCTGGCCTGCACCCACCTCAAGGCTGCCTGCAAACACCTCTCTCTCCTCAGTCTCTCCCTGGTCACTCTAAACTTGTCCTTAGATGGTGGCTGAGCCCAGCGCAGGTGGCGTTCTCGTATTCGGGCAGCTAAGACCTGTGAGAGGGAGAGAGAGAGCACCAGCGGGGTCAGCGCTGGAGAGAGGGGGGGCTTTCGTGCCCTTGCCAACCCAAGAGCTGTCATCGCTGCTCTCTGCATTGCATTCAGGGGACAAAGAGGGACTTTGTGCGCTTCACACACACTGTGTTGTTGGGGAGATGGAGCAGGCACACTTGAAAACTCTGCCCATGTCCCAGGCCAGCTCCTTTGGCAATGTTTGCATCTGGGCTGTTAGAAAGCATCCCTTCACATGAGAGGCGTGTTCACTGCGGTCTAATCGCAGGGGCAACTGCCTTCAGTATTTGCATAGTAGTTTCTGCCAGAGACCTTTTAAGCAGTTTGTTTTATCATGAAATGACCTTTGTTTGCCTTGTGTAATAAAAGTATCATTGCTTCCATGTTGTAGCTACTTGTGTTTATGGGCAGGGTAGCTAAGATCCAAACTCATAGGAAATGGTCACCCATTCATTTCTCACTCTTCTGCTTACCCATTCTAGGCACATTCAGGGAGAAACACTTGGGCCCTCAGTCTTTCCTCCCAGAGCTTCTGGGCTTCTAAGAAACATAGAGCAAGGTCTGTAAAGTAAACCTTGGAGGTTGGGTTGTGGTTCAGATATGTCTTATGTCCTGAGGACTGTGCCCTGTGGCCGGGTGCCTGGGAGACTCAGCAGGTGGAGCATCACACCTTTACGGTAAAAGCAGGCATAGGTTTGGAGAGTCAAGGCTGATTGGCACTCAGTTGCTCAAAAGCCTCTCCGTCTGGAGATCAGACTATGTGGCAAGGGAACCTCCATGATTGCCCCAGGGCTGGACCCAGCTCCTGGTGCTGACAGAGGAAGGGCGCCTTGGGGGAAGGGAGGGAAGCTCGGAGCCCACAGGTGTTCGGAGAGTAGAGCGGTGTAGTTTCTCAGAAGCTATGGTGTTGAAGGATAGAGTCAAAGAAGGCATGAAACAGGCCTGCACTCAGGACGCAGAGATGGCTAATGTCTGTGTGGAAGGCAATGAGAGACGGAAGCTGTACATTTTCGGTGCGTGCATTGAAGAGCAAATATCTAGAAATTCTCTGAAACTGTGGCCAGAAATTATATTTTTTGTTAGCCTCTACTTTTTTGAATGCACTAATCTCCTTGTGGTTCTGATTTCACTAGGATTGGGGTAAAGGTAAGGAAAGAGGCATAAGAAATTCTTCATGGTGGGAACAGAGCAGCTCTGAGCCCCTCTTCCCCACACCCTGCTTCCTGCTCACCCTTTCAGCCTCCTCAGCACTGTCAGGACTATAGGAGTTTAGAGAAAGAGGAATGTGGGTTCTGGAACGTTCTTCCAGTTCCAAGTCCAGATCCTTTGTTGCATCTTGTAAAGACTCCATAAAAAACTGGCTGTCATGTTTCCTTCTCCACGCAAAGGCCAGTGCTGCCAAGCAGATCTGGAAGAGATGCGCCACGGCACAGGTGTCTATCTGTGTCCCTGCCACACAGAGCCACCTCGCTGGTCTTGCACTGCCAGCTGACTGCATCTCACTTCAAAATAGATACCAGAAGCCATTACCCCAAGATCCCCAGCTCCTAGCCACCAGGTGTGGCCTTCACCAAGAGATTTATTTGGGGCTTCTTGGAAACAGATTCATAAACTGAAAATAGAGGCAAAGTGCTTCATCTCCTTTGGGGTTTTTGAAAATAAAGATTCTGAGTACCAGCTTACCCCAGGTCCTGACTCCCAGATTTTCTTATCACATCTAAATCAAAGTATAAAGAGAAGTCTCTCACTACCAAAAAGTATAGCCACTGGTCCTATTCCTCCCTGGTCCCCTGATGACCAAGGCACCTCCACCACAGGGGAGTGTCTTACCATGAGTGGCTGGGTGATGAATGCACAGCAGACCAGAGAGAGGGACAGCAGGTGCAGCCACCGCATACACTGTGCTGGCACAAACCTGCGGAGAAGAGGGGTCTGTCACCACCTTCCTGGGAGTAAGCTACCCAGGAAGACAGAGTGGCAGTCAGAGGACAATGAAGCCTTTCCTGCTGGGAGACATGTAGTGTGCTTGAGGAGGGACTGTGGGATGGGTGCCAGGTCTGTTGACACATCGAAGCAGAGTCCTTCCCTGCTAAGGGAACACCCACCTCCCTGAAACTTCCCAGCACCAAGCGTAAGAGAGTCTGAACCAAAGACAGGACAGAGAACAGACAAGGAGCTGGGAAACATAGGTGGTGGTGCTGTGAAGACTCTGTATTTCATCCCCAGGCCTCTGGATTACGCACTCCCAGTGTCCCTCCTTTACAGATAAGCAAACTGGGGTGTGCAGAACCTTCCAGTGCCTGTCCTGTCCTCACACAACAGTCAGGATTGCAGTTGGGAGGAGAGACACTGTCAGAAAGAAAGGGCCTTGGGTGGCTACCCTCCCCTCATGGGTTAGGACATGGTGTGGGCTTCTCCAGAGCCACAAGGGATGGCTCTTCAGTCTTTAGTGGTAGCCCAAACCAGATGAATCAGATGAAGAGCGGCATATGGGAAGCATATGGGAAGGACTAGTTAGGATCTATGACATATGCATGATAGCCCAACTCAACAGTACTTTTTTTTTTTTTTCATATAATACCAGACAACAAATGGTTGACTTTGGCCAGCATCAGGGATATTCCTTTAAGTGCCAGTGTTGTGCCGGAATCATGATTCCCCAAAAGACCACCAGGAGCTGAGTCCGTTGCAAATCACATGAGGATCTTTTTATTATAATTACAAGCTGCAGCTTGGGCTCACAGCCCCCACCGCCAAAGTGGTGAAGAGCAGAGAGCCCTGTGCTCAGGTTAGTTGGGTAATTTAAGGATTCTGTTCCCTCCCAGCATGCCCAAGGCAGGGGCGATTCCTACCTGGCAAGCATCTATTTGTCGAAACATTACATTTTGAATTGATTGGCTATAGGAAGGTCCCCAAACCATTAATCCCTCCCTAGGGGGATGGGCCAGTTTCCTAGCAACTGTATCTCTAGTATGTGGG
>CM053754.1:2745028-2774486 GCA_028658305.1 Pachyuromys duprasi
CCCCCACACAACTATTTTAGGCCTCAAGCACTAAAAATAGCTACCTTTAATCTCTTGGTCTCTCACCAGAATGTCCCCATCTTTGGTGCCTCCCCCCTAAGCTTCTTGTTGGGTGCCCGGGGCTCTGTCTAGATAGAGCTTCTTCTGTTGAAGACCTGGCAGTACCAACTAACCCTTTGGGGTTTGCATATGACTGTATTCACCTTCAGAAGGGATGAAGTAAGGGAGAAAATAGTGACGTTGGTGACTACACATGAGTTCCCTGAAATACATGCGTCTCTTCACAGAGCCTAGACATCTATCCAGCACCTGAGGATATCTAAAAACCTCAACTACTCACCTATAGCCTAGGAATCCTGTCCCCAAACCACAGGCCAGGGAAGCTGATCCACAGATGGCCCAGGCCACAGAGCTTGGCCATAGCAGAAAGACCCTTGACTGCTGGGGCCCAAGTCCTTCAAAACCACTGCTGGGAGCTAAGGAAGAGTGAGATAGAGACCATCAGGTTAGCAGACCTTGGTTGGGTCACAGCGTACCAGGCATATGGTCACACATTATCTGAGTTGTATCTATAAGGACGATCCAGAGAGGACAATAACCTTTGAATCAGTAACTGAGCAAAGCAGCTAGCCCTCCCCATGTGGTGGGCCTCATTCAGTCAGTGAGCTGAAAATCTCAATAGAACAAATGGGCAAAGAGGAAGTTCCTCTTATTTGCTGATCATCTTTGAACTGGGACATTGTTCTTTGCCTGAATAGTGTGGGGAGGGAGGGAGGAGCAGTGAGAAGTGAGGAATGTGGAGCTGGCTCTTAGAGCTGGGTCACCTTGATTGTAATTTCTCTGCATACTCCACAGTGAACTTCTCCCTTCTGAGTTCTGACTTTGCAGCCCATCTCTCTGCCCAGCGTATCCTGGAGTCCTGAGACAGCCTGCCAGTACTGGTGCTGCCGCTATAAGCTTATCTAGTGGAGTGCACAGTTACACATAGACATGACCTTTCCCCCTCATGTCTCCTGTAGGCAGGCACAACCTTGGTCAGCTGAGCACATAGACTTTGCTGACCACTGTCTACATAGCTGTGCCCATCTTCTGCCAAAAGACTCTGTTGACCACACATCATGTGGCCTCAGAGCCCTGAAGTTATACACAGACATTCCTGTCCTCCATTCCTGCCAAGCCAGGTTCAATAGGCCCTTTAATTCCCACTGATCAGACCAGATGACATCAGTTCCTGTGACCCAGGTTCCAGTGGGAGTCACCCTGACTTCACTGGCACAGCCTTCCCTATTATCTCCTCTCTTCTTCTGGCTGGGTGAGCACTTGCCACAATTTGAAGCTGGAGCTTTTACTCTATTTTGCATAGAAAAAAAAAAAAGTGGAGGTTTGACTTTCGGCATGATTGGCCTTTCAAAATGATTGGACTGACCTTTTAAGCCAGATCCATCAGGATTGAACTGAAGCCAGATAGATATGGTTGTACCCATGCTTGGATTTTAGAGGAGACCGGAATGCTTAGTGTCACTTGGACCAAGCACACACTGCTTGCTCCGGTTTTTGCAGCAGGAGCAGGGACTGCACAATACGGCTGAAGGGTGATAGGGTGATGTCACCTTGGGAACTGGGAGGGTGACGGCCGCTCTTCTCTCTCCAAGCCAACTCTTTATGCCTGCAGGCCTCCGGCGGAAAGGGTGAACAGACCACACCGCTCCTACTGGCTGCCATCCTCCAAGCTTGGTCAGTCCCGGAGAGCATGTCTGACATAGGATGCTGAAATTGACAAGTCAATGCCTGTTTTCCTGCTGTGTCTGAAACACTAGTGACCATTGCAGCCAACTCTGAGGACAGGCATGGTCATATGGGGGCCTGGTCAGGCATAGGCCTCAGGGGGTTTTGCGAGAATGTCATTTTCTGCTTCTGGGCCAGCTCCTTTGTACCTAACCTCCAATTCCCTCTTCATACCATGGGGCCAATGCTGGTGGCCTCCTGGCTTCTCTAGGCAGTTGGGTTGATAGACTGTAAAAGCCACCAGAGGAAGAAAGGTTGGAGAGTGAGGTCTAGTGTTTAAGGGTGGGTTCCTAGCACATGCTAAGCAGGTAGGGCCTGAGAGCACCTTGCTTGAAGCAGGGCCTCTGAGCTGTGGAGCAGCTTAAGCCACTGCCTGGAAAGTGTTGGAATCAGGGAAGCCCACACTGATGCACCACCACAGAAAACAACCTCCTAAGGTCCCCAGCAACCCAAGGGTAGCAACACACAGATTCCAAAAGCAAAATCCTGGTGCAATGCAACCACAATGATAACATTAGAAACTGTCCCTCATTTGCATAGAGTTCCAGGTCCATGGGGACCTGGCCCCTCCAAGCCCTGTCTGCCAGCCAGGCAGCCCCACAGCCTCTCCTCCAGTTCTTCCAAAGACCCACCAGGATCTCAGTGGGCATACCCACAGGACTTTCCAGATGGTGCTGTGGTGTGTGCCCTTCCCTAGCCCTCCCTAGTTGTGACCCTGTCTCTTTTACCTGGGAAATGGCCTACACTTTAGAGGAGGAGCCTCAGCTATTCACTAGATCCAAATATGGCCAGGCCACAGCCACAGGAGATGCTACAGAAACCTAGTATTTAGCATTTGTGGTAGTTTGAATGAACATGGCCCCATAGGCTCACAGGGAGTGACACTGTTGGGAGGTATGGTCTTTTAGGAGTAGGTGTGGTATTGTTGGAGGAAGTGTGTCAATAGGGGTGAGCTTTGAAAGCTCAAGCCAGGCCTAGTGTGTCTTACTCTCTTCCTGCTGTCTGTAGATGCAGATGTAAAACTCTCAGCTACCTCTCCAGCACCATGTCTGCCTGCATGACCCCATGCTTCCTGCCATGACAATAATGGACTAAACCTCTGAACTGTAAGCCAGCCCCAATTAAATGTTTTCCTTTATTAAAGTTGACAAGGTCATGGTATCTCTTCACAGCAACAGAAACCTTACCTAAGAAACCTTAACCTCATGCTGTAGAATTAGCAACTGCATGTCATGTCACTTACCTGGGAGGACTGCCTGAAATCTGGTCTCTCATTGGGATCAGGAGCTGATAGGAAGAAAAAAAAAAGGCAAATGTATGCCTCTGAACTAGGGGCAGCTGTGGTCCTGCTGGAGACGTTGTCTCCACCAGAGCGAGCCTGAGAGATGAGGCAGGGCTGAAAGGAGGACTTTGATGTCTCCATCCTGATATGAAAGCAGGGCATATATACAGCCTACTTCAGAGCCTGGCCTCTAAGTACCAGGCAGCAGCACAACTTGTGTTTTCAGTTCACCATACCCCGAGATGCCTCTGTCTTCACTCCTCTGAGAGGCCGCTGTGGCGCAGCTCGTGGATGCCCTCTGGCTTCCTGTGAAGTGAAGAGGGTTGGTTGGCACTGGTCCTCCACATCGGGGTTCTTCTCAGGAGCACAGAGTCACACAGTTGGAGTACCTTGCTGAACCTGAAGAGCAGTGACGGGAACTGTGCCACTGGACCGGCCAGGAGGGCGCACAGGAGAGCCAGACTGAAGGATTCCGGAGTGATATCAGTGGGACCCACATCCAGGAGGGGCTGCAACAGTTCAGTTACATGCAGTTATGTGCCCTGCGTCTGACACACAGAATTCCCAGTGTATCCAATATGAGTATGGATCCTTTGGTTAGAGCTCTTTATCCCAGAAGCCTTGCCTCCACCATGGGGGTTGAACAAGACAAAATGTGCTCTTTCTCCTAGACACATCCTTGTGAACAGAACAAACGCTCCCTGAGCACCCACAAGACCTGTGCTCAGCTGTCTAAGTCTTACAATCCCTCTGCCTCAGAAGGTGCCAAGAGCTTCAGTATTCCCCCAGCAGAGGAGGAGATGGCATCCTGGATCAGACCACTGGAGGCTCCCAGGGAACCAAGCTCCCCCGAGAGCTGATATTTCTTCGTCATCGGTTGTTTATAGTGACAAGTTCAACCAACATATTTTTATATTTAAAAGTTCTGCGTATCTTTAAGTGTGATTCTATCTGCCGCCACATAGAGGTCTGTTGAGGACTTGTAGACCCTCCCCACCTGTGATTCCAGCCTTGTTACCTACTGGTCTACTTGGCACACTGCTAGATTGCTCCCCCTAGCTTAAGCCCTTCTCCAGGAGCTCTGAGTTTTGCTTATTAAAAGAAGAACAATCTGCATGACCGAGATTAGTAAGCTACTGCGGGAAAATTGCTGCCTCCCACCTGTTCATGGCCTGCCACAGCGACCAGGGCAGTGAGGCACGAGTAGACACACAGCAGGCAGAAGGACACAGCAAGCCGCTGTGTGTGCAGGTAGCTGCTGGAGGGGGGCTGGCTGTACAGTGAGAACCAGCTGTGGAAATCCTCCAGGTATTCCGTGAACTTTGAATAGAAGAGCTGAAACAGAAACGACAAGTGTTTTTTCAGACACAGACACATGTGAGCAGAGTAAAATAAGAATAAGACTCCAAAGTTTCTTGGCTTTTTTTTCTTGGCTGAAAGCTGGACATTTCCCAGCTACTGGGTTGGTGCAGGTGGATGCCTCTCATGATAACTTGGTCTGCCTCCTTCCTTCCCGCCCCACCACCTCTGCAACAGTATCTCCTTGGATCATACTTTCATCACTGAGACTCTGACCCAGTTCGACTTCCTGCTGATGCTTCTGCAGTACTAGAGCCAACTCTAGTTTTCTGCGTCTTTTGTGCTAGCTCACGTAGACCTCCTCTCTTGGCCTTACCACCAGTTCTTTCCTTTCTGATCCCAAAAGGCTTTCTAAATATCCCTTTTCTCAGCATTTTCCACAGAAACACAGTCACATTTTAGCTGGGCACCAGCCCTGGGGGCACTGAGAGCTGAGACTGACCTGTCTTCTACTCAACAGCCTTATTCAGTCTACTGCTCAGCCGGTGGATAGCACATGAAATTTCACTGAATTTTAAAATTTTCATGCAACTTAAATAATTTTTGGTGTTACTCATTCTAGAAAAGAACTATTTATGAACAGAATTGCTATTATAAATATAATCATGATAATCCACAAATACCAGCAGCAAACAGGTTTAATAGACCGATGATATATTGTTTACATGTAATTCCCAGGCAACCATTGATTCCAGGGACCCAGCTGTATGGGCTCACAGATGACTAAATCAATGAAATTAGGTTTCTCACCTACAGTTCTCAAGCACAATAGCTGGAGAAGCAACCATGGAGATTATTACCCAAGAGATGCTGCAGTTAAGTAGGACTGTTAATTTAAAGTCCTGAAATTTTTCTATGTACTATGGCTGTTTGGAAATTATTGTTTCAAATTCATATTGGCCATGTTTTGTGCTAAATTGGCAATGCCAGGTACTCCTCACTACAGTGACAATGGAAAGAATAAGACTCAGTGCCCAAGAAATGCAGAGGGTATTTTGCTTGCTGCCCAGCATGATGATCTGAGTCCAGTCCCCAGGACCCACATGGTGGAAGGAGAGAGCCAATTCTTATAAGTTGTTCTCTGACCTCTACACCTGGACTGCGACATGTGCTCACACATGGGCACAAGGCAAGTAAATAAGAAGTTATGAAAATTAAAAAAGGAAATCTTTCTTCAGAAAACACAAGTCTCAAGGAAGTATTTCTTGTGATATTTGCTGTCATGGAAATAAATGAAGGAAAATTGTGGCTGTGTAATAGGTTACTTCAGCAAATAGCAGTGCACAGGGGGCCATTGTATGGCCTTTAAGTTATTTAAGCAAAATTCAGGAAGAGATTTATTCTAAAACATTGAATATAAAGTGTGAAGGTTTGCAAATGGGCCGATGCCCATCAACAGGGAGGAAATGTGAATAATCAGAGAACAAAACTTCCAACTTGTTCCTTGAGATCATGGACAGTTTTGTCACTGAT
This sequence comes from Pachyuromys duprasi, assembly GCA_028658305.1. Taxonomy (NCBI): domain Eukaryota; kingdom Metazoa; phylum Chordata; class Mammalia; order Rodentia; family Muridae; genus Pachyuromys; species Pachyuromys duprasi. The sequence continues at coordinate 2,750,928 of CM053754.1, forward strand.
TCATGACAGGTCTGTAATCTGTGCCAATGGAATTGTTTATGGCATGTGAGTTAACAACAAATCTTTAATTTGGGTCCTCTTAGAAACTGCAGATCACCAGCAGCCAGAAGCTCTAGAAACTTATTATTGATGTAGACCAAAGAACTGCATCACTGTAAAGAGTGCTAAGTGGCAAAGGCAAAGTGCTAAGTGGCAAAGATAATGTGTGCTGGCTGCAGAGCTGATTCAAGCATCTACTGGGGTGGGGGGTGCGGGAGGGGTTGTGGCACTCTGCAGCTATCTCCTTTGAACTGAAATGCCCCCTCCTGGCGGAGAAGGGTAGTGCTAAGACCCAGGAAGCTCAGGAAACAAGAGATTCACAAATATCCTCTCAAAGTTAGAAAAACAGCAAACGCTTGCTAGGGAGAGGATTTACTGGTGGGGCTGCAGGCAAGCGGTGAAGAGCTGTAGGATTGCCCTTTTAGTGAGTCATCACCCATGCTGGGAGGGATTTTTGGTGGCGCGGCTTCTATGGAGTCACCCACATCCTTGCAAGTAACCCATAAACCAACTGGCTGACCAAGACAGATTTGGATGGAGCCATTTCTTTGGTTGTCAGTCCCTATCTTGGTGAATAGACTTTTGTTCATGTTCTCTCCCAGAGAAGTCACTCAACATGGGTATCCTGACAGTCAACCACTCAACTTTGGAAAAGTTCAAGTCACAACTTTAGAAAGAGAAGCAGAACTGGGCACCAAACAATACTGGTGATTGTGGTGTGTCACAGGTTCCCTGCATGGGGCCTACCTTGCAGAAACCGAGACCATGGCTCAGGCGGAAGAACTCTCGCTGCACACTGCCGTCACCAATGCTCAGAGCCAGCCAGCACTGAGCAGAGAAGAACCAAGCTTGTCCTGAGTGTAGCTCCTTTACCATCACGTGGCTGATGAACCAGCTCGGGGAAGGCCCACTGCTGTCGTGCCAGAGGTGGATCTTCTGGAGCGGACCCAGTTGGTGAGCAGTACTAATGACACAGAGAAATGTCTTACCCGCTATTTGTATTTTGTCACCAACTCTAACATGGCCCTTAGGGATGGTGGGTTCCAAATGGGCATTGTGACTGGTAGGGACACACAGGCCTTCAGGATCCACTGTAATGCCTCCTTTATCATTACTGTACCTACTGTGGTTTCAGTTACCAAATAAAAAACACTAATGGAAAATCCTTGAAATAAATAATTCCTAAGTTTTGAACTTTTATCACATGGGTTGTTACCGTGATTCCACTTTATTATTACGGGCAGATAATCTTGTGCTGCACCCCATTAGCAACTCATGCTTTCTCTTAGGCTTGGATGTCAAAGAACAATCAAGTGGGTCCAGGGTGCAGTGCTCTCTGCTGACTCTGGGATCCACAGTGTGGCCTGGAGGACCCAGTGCTCTCTGCTGACTCTGGGATCCACAGTGTGGCCTGGAGGATCCAGTGCTCTCTGCTGACTCTGGGATCTACAGTGTGGCCTGGAGGATCCAGTGCTCTCTGCTGACTCTGGGATCCACAGTGTGGCCTGGAGGACCCAGTGCTCTCTGCTGACTCTGGGATCCACTGTGTGGCCTGGAGGACCCAGTGCTCTCTGCTGATGATTCTGGGATCCACAGTGTGGCCTGGAGGACCCAGTGCGCTCTGCTGCTGACTCTGGGACCCACTGTGCAGCCTAGAACAAGCTTCTTGAAAAGCTATAATTTCCTTAAACCAAGTCGCTCAGGTTTCCATCTGTCTGTGTCTGATGCGAATTAGTCTGAAGTTGATCTTTACTGTCTTCATAAAAACATGCTCCAAAATAATACATATTTTAATAAATTATTTACAAAAAATATTATATATAAGTTATAATATTTTTTCATGAGGAAAACTGACCAACACTTTCAAGTTTTCTAAGAATGTCAGGTACTTAACTTCTATGTTGATAAATCATCTCTCTTCCCTGTGACATTTAAAAAAACACATTAATTCTAATACACAGGCTTAGTAAGCCTCCATTTTTTCCTGCCTTCATCCCCTTGCCGCCATATAAGCAATCCATGTTAGTCTATCCCAAAGAATGGAAATATTTCATGTTAGGCATGCTTGTAATTCTAGCCCCCAGACAGCAGAGGCAGGAGGTTAGTTGCAAGTTCAAGGCCAGCCTGGTCTGTATAGTGAATTTCAGACCTGCTGTGGCTACATAGTGAGACCCTGCCTTAAAAGCAAAAGCAAAACTAGAGCCTTCCTAAAATTTTAAGTATGAGAGCCAGTGATCATTACCCTTTCTATGCGTCACCATCAAGCCTGAGCTTAGGTGTGATGTTCAGAAACCCAGTGTTCTGTATACAGCGTCTCTGCGATGCCCCATTCTGACCAGCCCCCTTTCCCAAAGCATGTGCTTAAAGTTGTCAGGACTACCTCAGTATAAAGGTGTGCCTGGAATTCCTTCCAAATAAGGGCTTCTCTGGACAGCAGAGTTCTTTGGTTTCTGAGACTCCATTTTTACCGCATAAAACAATGAAAACCTTAAAACAGACAAAGACACGAGAACTGAGGAAGCGTCACAGAGGGTATGGGGTGTTTCCTTGCCTCATCCCAGCTCCCTACTGGCAGGTACCAGCACTGAGCCCAGGGGCTGTGGGGACCTGCATCACTTGCAGAGTCCTCACAGAGCAGGGCTGATATCCTTCGGCTCCTTGGTTAGCCAGTTCTTCACAAACTTTTTCTGAAATAGCGGGATGCCCCTTGGGATTCCTCTGCATTTGTCTTCCTCAGCAGGGCAGGAGAACTCCATGGAGGGCAGTATCTCCTACCCTGGGGCATAGTGGCCGGACATTGGAGGAGGCCTCAGGACAGGGCTGGTGGGTGGGATACCCATGTACACAGGGAGCTCTCTGGGGAAGCATACTGGTTAATGCTTGTCACTCTTCCTGGTATCTGTCACACAAATCTTCAGTTTTAGTGTGGTATAATTTGAATCTTTCATTGAAAAACATTAATCTCTTGTCTTTGAAATTCTGTCCTAGTCCAAAGTAATCATTTTCTTTGGGTAGTTACCGAATTAAAAAAAAATTATCTTTCTTCTTTTAGACTTCTTTAATTATTATTTTTGTATGTGTATCTAATGTCAATTAAAGGTTTCATATTGCTTCCTTTTGCAAGACTCTGGCTGCTCAGAGACATTTGGCTGAATATCCTCTCTGGCCGACAAGACTTTGGCACACACCTGGGTCATGTCTAGGCATCTAGCTATCCTATCAGTCTACTGGCCAACCCCATAAGACTCTGCCCTGTGATGGTTCTTGCCTGGCTTTCTGGTGGGGTGTCACCCCTGTTCTCCTTCAGACTGTTAGGACTATCCTTAGCCTCCAATGAGGTAGTGTTCCCTTCCACATGAACTTTAGAATCAATCATTCCTGTTCCACTAGACATCTTTCTGAAATTATAGTTGATTTTGTTAGCTTTAATCTATTTCTTTCTTAGTTTCTTAGCTTCTTTCTTTTTTCTTCTTTAGTAAATTGGATAGTGTGGTGGCTGGGTATGGTGACATGCCTTTAACACCAACACTTGGAAAGAAGGGGCAGGTGTATTTCTGTGTTCGAGGCCAGCCTGGTCTACATAGCACATTCTAGGCCAGCTGGGGTTACATAATGTTAACTCAGAGGAGTAACGCACAGTTCTCAAAATCTCAGAGACCCATTCAGAAGAAAACCAACTCTGAAACTGTTTTCCACTGTGAAGGCAGAAAGGGGGAAGGAGAGTCCAGGGGCCAGGAGGTGAGGATACTGCCCTCTGCCCTTACAAATATGCAAGACGACAGGGGAAAGGTAGCTAAACATCACACCCAAAATTATAATGGGACAATGGTCACAGGTGATTGACAGGGCAGCCAGACCATCTCTTTGTCACTTCTTGTGCCTATCAGGCCACCCACACTCTTAGACCTCCTAAAAGGCCTTGCTAGGAGCTCATGTTACCTTTGAGGTAAATTTGGCAGGTGACCGGAAGCCAGTGTCAATGACGACTGCATACAGCTGGTGGCCAGGTCTGATACCTTCTTCCAGAAAAATACAAGCAGGTGTCTTTTTCTCATGACAATCTACACGTCTGCTTTTACTCACCAAAAATCCATAAAGGACCAAGAAAAACACATTGAAAATACTGGGAAGCAAGTTGTGAGGGTGACTGTAAACAAAGAAAGAAAATTAAGGGAATTCCTCACCGGAACTTGCAGTCAGGAAGACATGTCAGCTCTTCATAAATGTGCAGCTCTTGTTGGTCTTCATGGACATGTTTTCCAAACACCTCATGCTAGCTGAAAGCACAGAGCTGCCTGTGCCAGGGCCCCCACCGCCTACACCGAAGCCTCAAGGCACCTGTGACGATCCAGCTAGGGTGGCAGAAAGCTGCACCCTGCCAGGCCCAAGGTACTTAGACTGGGAAACTGACAACAGATGCCGAGGTTATAGTTCAGTGGTAGAGTACTGGCCTAGCATATGTGAGGCTCTGGGTTTAATCCTTAATATGAATGAAAGCAAAGATGGAAGAGGAGAATCAAAGAAAGAAGAATGCCAGACATTCTAATACTCAGTCCTCCTCCTGCTGCCTCCTAGCAGAGCAAGACAGGAGTTGCTTGAGATGTTCTGATGCTCCTCTTCTACATACCCCTGAACCCACGAATGAGGCCTCTTGCTCGCCACCTGCCGCTTACACTCACCTGGTCCCCACTACTGAGGCACCAGTTCTGCCTGGGAGAGCAAGTGCCCATCCCCCTCCTCTCTGCAGACCCACAGAGGGTCACACACGTAAAGTCCTTCCAGCTGGGACCGTCACATACCTGGGCTTGAGCTTTATGGGTCTTTGATAATATTGCTGTGTGGGAATGCTACCTTCCCAGATTCCTGCCTCGTTACTCTGACTCCATCTAAGGACTGGGAGAAGCTCTTCTTCCCTGGTGTCCTTCTTTCTTTTTCCAAACCAGAACCAGAACCCCATCACACTTGCTCTCAGTCACACACCGTGAACTCACAGCCTCCTGGTTCCAGAACATCCATGTTCCTCCTTTACTTCCCGGGTCCTCTCAGATGTTACCAGTGCTTCTAGCCACCATGTTCTGTGTGTAGTAGGCCCCTATTGGTCCATTCCTCTTTATTTACCCAGAAAGACTATTGTAGAAACCGGGACTGGAATTACTGTACGCCAAGCCCTGAGAATTGGTTGGCTGGAAACCTTCCCTGGGGTAGCATCGGTTGTTAGTAACTAATGATTTATTTGCCGTCCATGATGGTTTACATGAAAATGGCTCCCATTGGTTCATAAGGAGTGGCACTGTTTGGAGGTGTAGCCTTGTTGGAGTAAGCGTGGCTTTGTTGGAGTAAATGTGTCACGGCGGTGGGCTTCGAGACTTCAAATGCGCAAGCCAGGCCCAGTGTTGCTCTCCCTTCCCGCTGCCTGTAAATCTGGATGTGAACTCTCAGCTACCTCTCCAGCACCATGTCTGCCTGTGTGCCACCGTGCTTCCCACCATAACAATAACGGACTAAACCTCTCAACTCCTTCATACGAGTTGCCATGGTCCTGGTGTCTCTTCACAGCAATAAAGCCCTACCTAAGATACTCCTGTTCAGGCCCACCAACTAATCTACTAAATACCATGCAGATGTGAAGTACAGTCTCATATTCTACCAATATAAGTGCAAAAAGTGTTCAAAGTAGCTTGCTCTCAATGCGCTCATTTCCTGAGCTCTGCATATAGTTGTTTGTTATGAAACAGTAGCTGTGAATAATGGTAATTTTTAAACTTATCATTTAAAATAGGGTAGAGGTTGTTATTGGAAATGAGACTAAGATAGTATGTGTAAACAAGACGAGCAAACTGAGGGTTGTTTTTTCATTGCTTTAGATAGTAATTTAATTGGTAGTAACGGCACCTGTCCTTCCTGACCTTTCAGATAGCCTGCCAGTGGATGTAAAGTATAAACAGAAATATAACAATAAGACAAACACTCCTAATCTCTGTGCTCCAGAAAGCAAACATGTACTGTAAGTGTTAACATGGACTGAGTGGAGCGTGGGCATCTCTAAGCACTCACTAGAGCACATGAAATGAAGTTCTGCTTTGGAGAATGGAACTCACCTCTGAAACTCAGAAATGCTGCTCACTTCAAAGGTGGCATTCAGTTTTCTTCTTAGGACAGAGAAAGGCGCAAGGCGATGGTAGCTAGAATGGGAAAGCAGATCAGAATAACAAAGTGGGGTACCCGTGTTTGTGATGGGACAGTGAGAAGTTGGGAAAAAAGAAGTCCAGTCATTCCGATGTTATGATGTAGACCAGTTTGCATGTCTTCATGTGTGACTCTCAGATGTATGACAGAGCCTCCAGGCTGGGTTCTGGGAGTCAGCTCTCCACAGAGGCTGTCCTAAAATATCAGCTATCAGGGTACACTGCCACCTACAGGCAGATCCACTACAGCACAACCCTGCAGGAGACTCAGGTTAGAGCCTCACTGTGGACCAACCTTAGCTTAAGCACCTGTCCTGCCTGGCCTTACAGATACCCCATCATTGCTAAGCCTGCGTGACAGCTACTGTAACTACTATTATTGTAAGATGTAAAATCGCCTCTTCTTCATCATCCTGCAGGTAGCTTCTCCATGTTCTTCTTTTTGCCCCAGGCTCTTGGGGAAGGAGTACTATGTAGGAGAGAACAAAGGCTTGTTTGTTTGCATAATTTAACAGCATATAAGACTGGAACACTGAAACATTACCAGTAACTTTCCATGGCATCACATTATTATAAAGGGCTACAATAAAGCCATAGTAATAAAAACAACATGGTTTTGGCACATAAACACACACACACACACACACACACACACACACACACACACCATGGAGACCAATGCGCTGAAACAGAGAATCTAGATATAAGTCCATAACTCCAACTCCAAGTCCATTACTTGCCAGGTAATACATACCCACTAATGCAATAATGGCAGGACTGCTTTGGAGTAGCTTTCTGATTGGATTTTAGGCTTCCTCCATTGTGGGGAACACATGCCCGGTATTGTAAAGGTAGTAAAAAGTGTATGTCTGGAGATATTATAGGCCCTAGAGAGGAGTGTACTACTGATATTTTGCTAAATAGAGTAGTCAAACTGCCTTCTAAATATGCATGTTTATAGACATAGATTAATGTTGCTTTCAAGCTTGGTCAGAGAAGCATGTGTTTGCAGTGAGTGTGTTAATGCAGAAGCTCAGAACTCATTAAAATGCCAAGAAAGTGACTGCTGGGTGCTCAGTCCTAAACAGGACATTTATATGACCTTCAGAACCAAAAAAACCCAAAAAACCCAAAAAAAACCCATAAAAAAACAAAAAACAAACAAACAAAAAAAACCCCAAACATTGTGAAGATGAGGAGGAGCCAGACAATGACTAGGAACATTCTGAAATGTCATCTTCTGGATATGACATGGCCATTGCAATCAGGAACACGCAGCAGCTGTGGCTACTTGCCTAAAACTTCAAGGAAACAGTGTCTTCCAGACACTTAGAAACTCACAGAGACTGTGGCAACATGCACAGGATCTACACAAGTTCAAGCCAGATGGGGTTCCAGTCCTGAGAGCATCCCTAAGCAAGACACTAGCTTCAGTTGATAACCACTTGCAAAGGAAAAAAACTTCGCTGTATTCAGTGGAGTTTCATTGGGAATATAAACCACACTTAGGGGTAGGCCTCGTTCGCCACAATAGATCACCAAAACAAAATGAGCTCACTGGTATTTTTGTTATATTTTTTTGTCTTTGATTGGTCATTTTTTAATCTCACTGATCTTTTGTGTACATAATATGGTTTTCAATTGTGTGTGTCCGTGCATGCTTTTTTTCTGTTTATTTTATTCTGTTTTGTTTCAATTTTTTTATGAAAGCATGTTTGTTTTCTAACGAGAAAGAAGGTCTGAAATTGGGTGGGTGGAGAGGTTCTGGGAAGAGATGGGAAGGACACATCCCAATCAGAATATATTGTATACATTTTTAATTAAAAAAAGAAGCTCTCTTACACACAAACAAATGATGTGAAAGTAGGAGAGGAACCAGAAGTGAGAGGTATATAAGAGAGGGTAATTTGGTATTAATATGATGAAATGCTTTATAAATTAATGAAAACTATTCAACACATCAAAAGCAACATATGGCTGAAAATATCACCAATTAGTACAACTTAAACACGTTTGACTCCTAACAGGCAAACACAACATGCAGCTCCATGTGGCCTCATTGCTCTTGAAAGAGAGAGAAGAAAAAAAAAGACCGTTTCTATACCAATAATTATTGAGTTTTAACACCATTGAGAAGGTAAGCGCATTACAAATGAATGGACTGAATGATCATAAGATTGTTAAGTCCTAGGTGATAAATTTAGTGATATGACCCAGATATCCTGAGATGGCCAAGAAGGCTGCTTGTGTCCATGCAGCGACTTCTCTTTCCAAGTGCAGTTACCTTTCAGCCCACGCCCTTGGGCGGGGAATTCCTGTGCACACAAGCAGATGGGAGGACAGGGATTGTACCAGTAGAGAATGCACCGGCCTGACTACAAAGTACACAGTCTCAGGATGCAAGCACATGTATGGTAAGACATCTGATGGCCTTGATGTGCCATTTCTCATTTCTCAGTGGGCACTAACTGGCAACATGCCAGTCATTACAGGTGGCTCAAGCAGGAGGCCCAGCAGACATCAGTTCCTTTCCTCGGGAGTCATAAAACTGACATACCGACAGAAGTAGCGGGCCCATTCTGTTAGGCTAGCATCAATCAAGCTTGTTCACCTTCCACGAAAGGACACACCCACAGAAGGCCCCAGGGATTGATGCAAATGCAGAATAAAAGGGGGTCAGTTGTGAAAACTGCCAGGCTCCTTGCAGCATACCTGCAGTTGACTTTTTCAGGAGAAGTTCCTGGCTGTGGGCAGGGACCTTCGGATCTCCACTCTCTCTTGTCCCAAAACACACATTGGATCCATTGGAAATAGACCGTGTAGTTTACTGCCCCAGCAAGATACTTGTTTGGAGGCCTCCTGTCATAATCAGCATCTAAGAGGGACAAATATCCCACAGTGGCCCCTAGAAAAGAGGGAGGACACATCAATAAAACATGGGAACTTTGCAAGGGGCGAATTCCACCCCAAATGCAAGTGGAAGGGCAGGTGGGGACAGAGAGACAAAGTGTGAGGGACGTGTCAGATTCTGGCCATGTCTATTTTGGGGGAGGTTAGGGAAATTAACCACTCTCAGGCTTTTATTTGTGAGTAACAGGGTGCCTGAGAAGGAAACTGTTTCCAGTGCTGCCATGTTCCAAGTCCTTCCTGGCATCCCAAACAAAGGGATTATCTTCACCCCAGCAAGGCCAGAGACAGTTCAAGCTCCACATTACCTACCATTCAAGCAACATCTGCTTCTCAGACCATCAGACACTCTGTCAAACCCTTGGCTGCTAGGGACAACACACAGACCAGCCGTGTCCAGATAAGTTTGATATTTAAAAGGAAAAGTACTTAACTTTTCCAGTTATTTAAAGTTTTCTCCTGAGATTTTTAAATAAGTGGTTTGGTGACACTTAGATATTCTTAGACAATTACATAGAGGTGTCAGTAAGACTATGCAATTGATGGGGACATGACAAGTGGGTAAGAGTGCTTGCTGTGCCAGGATCAGGACCTGAGTTCAAATCCCCAGAACCTGCATAAAATGTCTGGTAGGGTCACCCATTTGCTTGTAACCTAGTGCTATGGGAACTGGAGACATAATGAACCCTGGGGCTTGCTGTCCTCAGGTTCATGGAGAAACCTTGTCTCAAGGGAGCAAGGTGCAGAGTGATAGAGCAGGACCCCAGACATTTTTCTCTGAGTTTACACACACAGACTTACACACCCGCCCACGAATGTGTGCATCACCCACATACTCCATAAACTTGCACCACACATTCTCACAGTAGATAAAGAAATAAAATTAGATTATTCTTCATATGATATTCAACAATAAATAAATGGTCAGAGATATAAAATGCTAAAGCATTGATACTGTACCAGTGCTAAGTGACCCATAATGATTTCTCTTAAAGCTCAGATACAAGGAATTGGTTTTTAACAATGTCCCCAAATGTAAGAGTTTTTTTTTTTCAGTAAAGAAACCTCTCTTTGCAACAGATGGAGACAATTACAGAAACCCACAACTGGTCAAAATGCAGTAAGTAGTGATGATGGAGTGTCCAGTCCCAACTGATGCATACATAACCCAACTCCTGCACCTAAGGCTCAGGGAACATTGAGGAAGAATGGGTAGGAAGACTGAAGAACTGGATGACCAGGAAATCTACTGTGACATTGTGTCTCTTAGAAATGGCAGGGAAGCTTCTCCCACAACACTTCAATGATATGGGTGCCTAAACTAGACCCAAAGAAGGATAACAACATAGAACTACACGGAAGTGGGACAATTTCGCAGAACCTCTTGCTTGGGCAAAGAACTACAGGCAACTAATAAATGATCAGAGGGAGATAGCTGGTCTGCCCTAGGAATGAGCCATATAATTGGTTACGCAATTCCAAACAGTCAGCCTTGAGTTATATACACATAAACATAGTTGTAAATGAACTGAGCAAGTTGTGTTTATATATTTGGGCGCACGTGCGTGCGTGGCAATAACAAAGCAAATCAGGTCATAATTTGAAGAGGGAGCAAGGAGGAAAATGGGATGGATTGAAGAGAAAAAAAAGAAGGGGGAAATGATAGAATTTTGATTAAAACAAGGCTGATAAATTTGACCATTAATATGTTTTACTGTGTGCATGGTGGTGAAGACTTAGGTTGACACAAGAAAGAAAGGAAGAAAGAAAGAAAGAAAGAAAGAAAGAAAGAAAGAAAGAAAGAAAGAAAGAAAGAAAGAAAGGAAGGAAGGAAGGAAGGAAGAAAGGAAGAAAGAAAGAAAGAAAGAAAAGGAAGGAAGGAAGGAAGAACACTTCCATGCACACACTGGCCTCAGCACATAGAGTATGGAGTGTTCAACAGTTTAGCATCCACTGACCTTTCCAAGGAGCAGCAGGAACATAAATTTGTACAGTCTTCGCATCCCAGAAGTAGATCCGCTTCACCAGAAAATCAGAAGGTGTGGCTTTCTCAGAGAACCTAGGACAAATGTGATATAGTGAGGTACAGCTTTTCTTTTCTGTGTATACTTAAGTACCTGTAGCAAACATCCTTTGCCCTAGAAGGGGATCATCAGGGCTAAAAAGAACCAAGATTCTTTATTTTCTGGTATACAGCCTCTTAATAACCACCCCTGACCCAACACACGTAACACTTTATCCCTTACACATGTAACCAAAACCAAAACCAAACAAAAAATAACAAACCCAATCAACACAACAAAACTAAACCTATTTCAGGAAAAAGCAACAATAATAACTAGCTGTGTCTGTGGGGTGGGAACAAACACCTGGCTGTATGCTGAGGGCCGAGCTAGGACACATGTATGCTTCTCCGCACTAATGCTTCACCACACGGTCAGGAAGTGCGGAATTGTTAGGGAGAGGACAGAGGCTCAAGCAAGTCAGGTAAACAAAGTTCCAAGCACTTCTCTTTTATGTGTGACTTTGAAAAATTAAGTGTGGGTCGGGGGGAAATCCAGATTCTTTAAGCAAATAGAAACCTTTACACATCCAATGGCTCAGTTCACTTGGCAGATAGTCAACTCAAAGAGACTCAGCTGTGTGTGGGGTCTAATTGCCGAGCATACCACATACCCTTGCTCCTGAGTCCCCTCCAACTGACTGAGGGACTGGAACAGCTAACATCTGCCCACACACAGGACAGAAAGAGCCAGGGCTGCTGCTCCCAGGAGACACTGCCCCTCCTGCCTGCCACTCAGTCACCCTGGTGTCTTCTAGCAGTGTTTTCACCTGACAGTCCAAAGAATCTAAAATAGCTTTTCTACATAGTCTAGCCACTATGTGAGACCAATCCAATCTGGAACATGCAATGTCACTGAAAAAGAGGATTAATTTGTCATATCTCTTCGGGAGCATTAACTTGAACACATTTTCTCCTGGGAGAAAGAGAACCACGAAGCGATCAAAGGGAGGCAGCAATAGAATAATTTTTGCCTAGGTCTGTACTGTGGTGTTATCAGACTTCTAAATGAGGTTATACGTAGTATGACTGAAACTCAAGTGTTTCTCATTCTAGTGAGCAGGCAGGAACCTAAAAATGGAAGATCATTGTCTAAACAGCTTATCCAACCATACATATGCATGTCTATACTTTCTTTAGAGAATGACATTCATTATTCCTTTAAAACTAGTTTAATACTCTTTTGTTCACAAAACAAACAAACAAACAAACAAAACCTTTAAGGACACTCCATCATGTTGTCATCTCATTCCCTCTGTAGACTCCACCTTCACATACCTTACTAACAGCATGATGGGAAAGGCTCTGGTAGCTGGCTTAAAGAATCTGATGCTTATCTGCAAAGATTCCTGCGGTTTTTCTGAAAGCTCACTGAATCGGTGGACATTCACCTCATCCCGAAGCAACACAAACATGGCTGGATTTCTCTTGTGCTGTCATTGGAAAGAAAAAAAAAAGTCAGGCAAAGTTTGTTTGAAGAAAAGGAAATGCATCACTAAGCAGCCAGGCCTAGCAAAATGAAGCAGGACAGCTGTCTTTACCTGGCGGCCTTCCTCTCCAAACTCCACAGTCACAGGTATCTCCAGTCGTCCTCTGAGGATGGGTCTTTGTCTCTTGCAGCTGTAGAAGCTAGGTCTCATGACAGCACCCACCTTGAAGAACAAAAAGAATGAAGCCAACAGTTGACTCAAAAGAGAAAGGCAGGTTTAGTGGCACACATGCTTAATCCCAGCACTCCCTGGAGGCAGAGGCAGAGGCAGAGGCAGAGGCATCTCTGTGAGTCTGAGGTCATCCTCATCTTCACAGTGAGTTCCAGGACAGCTGGGCTATGTAGAGAGACCGTGGCTCAACAAACAAATAAAGCCAGAGAGAGAGAGAAGTAGGAAATAATTGGAGCCATACTCTTTCCAGGTCTGATCAAACAAAAATGAATTTGAAAAGTTAGGTTGGCAGAATCTCTGTGTGTGTGTGTATGTGTGTGTGTGTGTGTGCGCGCGTGCGCGTGTGCATGTGTGCGTGCGTGTGTATGCGTGTGTGTGTGTGCATGTGTGTGTAGAGGGGGATTTAATGCTTCGTGTATGTTTCCCTTGCTAAAATGATAACTTTTAAAGTTAAAAATAAATATTAAGAGCCCTTACAAAAAGAAGTATCTGGGAAGGGTGTGATGGTGCAAGACTTTAGTCCCAGTATGCTGGATGCAGAGACAGGTAGGGCTCTGTGATTCTAGTGGCTACATAGTGAAATCCTGTCTTCTTCTTCTTCTTCTTCTTCTTCTTCTTCTTCTTCTTCTTCTTCTTCTTCTTCTTCTTCTTCCTCTTCTCCTTCTCCTTCTTCTTCTTAAGGAGACAAAGGAGAAGAAAAGGGAGGAGAAGGAGAAAGGAGGGAGAAGAAGGAACAGCAGAAAAAGAAGGAAAAGGAGGAGGAGAAGGAAGAGGAAGAGAAGGAGGAGGAGAAAGAGGAAGAAGAGGAGATGCCCACTGAGCTGAGCTGGGTGGGAAGGCAGAGGATGTGCAGAGCGTGTTGCACACACTTCTTTGCTTTTCATGGCCAACGTGATTCATAGATCCAGGAGCACTTGTGGATTCTGAAAAGTAGTCACTCACACCAAAGTTCAAATACCTGGCAAGTCCTCCCTGACTTCCATACCCTTAACCAGAGTTGATCCACAAACACCCCTCTGTTAGTTTGGAGGAGGAAAAGGCTTCAGCGGCTCTTCAGAAGCCCCTTCTCATGAACTCTGCGTTTATTTTAGAAACAATGAAACCTGCCTGAGGCATGACCACTCCACCACATGCCCCAGTTCTGTATTCCGTAACATAGATTAGGAAACTCCAAGGTGAATATTGATGTGTCCCCTTATCAGAGTAGAAGGAGTCTGGTTCTGCTAAGATGTTTCCGGAGAAATTCGTAAAGACGAAAGACCAAAAATAAAAACAGAAATTCTGATACTTGAACATTCAGGCCACGATCACCCAGAGCCTGACCTTGGAGGCCCGGGACATCTTATGCAAACAACTAGAGCTTAACTCCGATTGGCCCATGGAGTCAAATGAATGAGCTCAAATGGCCAGTGTCAAAAAGGACAACCTGTGCAGGCGGCACTTGCCCACAGTGCCTTTCTCTTAGGGTCTTGTCTCTGGGAAATACATTTCCCACCAGCTAGTCACCAGCTCTCTAGAGGCCGCCCTCGACACAGCAAAGGGACTTTTAGCCACTTCCCTGTTGGAACTAAGACAGTGGACAAGTGTGCCAACCTGCCCTTCTTTTTTTGGCATGAAAGTCAAGTCACTAAAAAATTGAACCCACCATTATAGAAGTGGTAGAGGCCAAGTCCTGTACCTGTCCAGGAGCTCTTCCTACTGGATAAGGGCTCTTCATGAAGACCATGAGCTGGCTGATGTAGCATGGGCTTTGTGTTTCCCCCTGAGCTCCAGGACCGTGCAAGGCCAGGTCACCAGGGAAATGTACCCAGATGAAGCCCAGATTCTGGATGAAACTCCGAGTGCTATGATGGAGAAGGGTCCAGAACTCCATCTGCCCAGTGTTTATATGAAGCTGCTGCTGGTGGCTCAAGGAGAGACAGGCCTGCAGATACAGGTCATGGTGAGGACGATGCTTGCAAGTGAACGATCAAATGGATATGAAACACTAAAGGCAATAACACTGAAAGCTCAAATGGCTTTTTTCCTGTTTCAGTGCATCTTCACTGATGTTTTATTTCATTTTTAAGGACTGCTAGGCTTCTTTGTGCTTCCTAGTGCATAAGCATAGTTACTTTTTAAAGACCATTAGGTTAGTTGGTGTGTGCACACTCCTAAGGCCTTAGTCCAGGTTCAGATGCATATTCACATGTGCACATGAACAGTAATGACAACTTCCAGATTCAAATATAGTATAAATTTCTCTATAATTTCCAAAGTATTTAGATAGCTATTGGTTAAATAAACAAGCAGACTTGGGTGGAAGTGTAGAACGGGTGACAGACAGGTGGAAAGGAGAGAGAGAAAAACATCTGCTACGACCTCGCTGCTTCCTCAGAACGGCGGCCACTTCATAAGATTAAAATAAAGTAGCTGAGACAACTTCTCAGAATCATTGCAGCAGAACTAGATGCCTATGTGTTCCAGCAGTCACAGATCAACAGAGCTCCTCTTAAAAGATAATGTATGCAAGCAATCATTTGTGTGACTTCATGTCATTAAGCAGAAAATAAAGTATGTCTCCAAATGCCAAATGAAAATCTGTCAGAGCACTGGACACACAAAACTGCTTCCACAAAACACTTAACATTCCAAATAAACATTTCCAAGTGCTGAGCTGACACCCAGAACCATAGCTTAACTCTAGGAACTTGTTCTAATTTTCACTGGGAAAAGGGATACATATACAGGCTAACATGTGATAAGGGAGAAGCTGGTGTGTGTGTGTGTGTGTGTGTGTGTGTGTGTGTGTGTGTGTGTCTGCTGGGGATGGGAACAAGGGTCTTGTGCCTGCCAAGCACATGTTCTACCACTGAGCTGCACCCAGGCCTATGATTTCATTTCTGTGGGTAGCTAGACATCTTACTAGTAACATGTCAGAGATGATCTTCATGCCTTCCTCTTGCAGATAGACCTCATTCCACACGTCTCCTTTGGCGGCTTCCCAGACTCCAGAGACGAGAAGGACAAGTTCAACTCTCAGTTTGTTGTTGACCAGTAACTTCCTGGAGAATTGACCTTGAGCAAGGAACATCTGGATGTATTTGAGGATGTTCATGGCACTCAGCAAGCCCAACTGCATGGGAAGAGGAGACAGAATCACATGTTCCCTGGAACGTGGTGTGTTTGCTCTTGCTTCATTCACTCTTGCTAGGGATTGAAATGATTTAGCATGGGCCAAGGCAACAGAATCCAGCTCATGTGTAGTATTAGGTGGTGAGTGGACAACATTCCACCAATGGTTTGTTCTGGTATGTCCAGTTCTCCAGTCAGAAAATGACCAAGGAAAAAGCCCAAAAGGTCCATTATAGCCCTTCATGCTTTAAGACACTATGCATTAAAAAGGAAATGATATCATAAATCCTTTGACATATTGGCTCTGACATCATTCCATATCCTCTATTCTCTCCATCACTCATGTGTGGCCTGTGTTCAAGCCGTACTGAATGCTTGTCATCCCCCAATAATCAAGGCTTTCCCCCAATATCATGCATATTCCTTCGCCTAACATACCCTCACCCTCGGTTTGGCTTGCAAACCCCTCCTTCTCTTCCTCTCTTTATGACCCGTCACCACGCACCATTCCCAGACGTTTGTAAAGGCAGAGAGGCTGTGCTGGTGCCCCCACATGCCTGTTCCTCGCTTTCAACACTTACCCTTTGCCAGCAGCACTCTAGGGAATTGACGTACATGTATTAATTCTTTGAGGATCTTATATATGGATACTATGTGTTCAGAACATATCCCCCACCTACCCCTTCACCTATTTCATCTGAGATTCCCCCCATCACTATCCTGCTTCTTCCCAGTCGAATTTGTGCTATGCAAGTATTGATGGGTGTAGGTTCATCCACTGGACTGTGGTCCTTAAGGGGCCACACCCTTCATGAAAGCTGACTCCCCCTTCCCCAGAAGCCATCAACTGTCCACAGGTCTCTGCTAGGATGGGTGCTCATGAGCCCTTCCATCTTCCAGGCAGCATCTTTTCTTAGATTCCCCTTTCAAGTTCTTTTTTTTTTAACACAGAAATCTTAGATATCATTTTTATCTCTGAATACTTCACTCTCTTAACTACAGAGAAGGACCCATTCTGGAAACGCCCTGACTATGCTGCAGTTAAAGAGCCACAGTCCTATCTTGCTCATTTTGTAAACCAACAACTACTAACGTCTGTTGGAGCTGTTGCCTGTGCCTCTGTTGAACTGTTTCCCTCTCCTAGTGACAGGGCTTAGCACAGTTATTGAAGGATGGCTGCTTCCACATTTAATTTCATTCATTAGTGCCTATGAGACAGGTATCACATATTTCCTTCTTTGGTATTTAGCAGCTTGGTAGGAACTGCTAAGTAAGTGTGGGTGATAAAATAAAGTAGGTTCTATTTTCTGATGATCACAATTTTTTAACCAATAAATAACAGTGGCTTAGATATAGCTTTTAAAATAAAAATTCCCACAAAATGCAAAAATAAGCTAGTTTGGAAGTAATTTTTTAAAAAAATGTGTGTGTGTGTGTGTGTGTGTGTGTGATAGTCAATGATGGATGTCTTTCTCAGTATCTCTATCTATCTGTCTGTCTGTCTGTCTATCTATCATCTATCTATCTTTGAATGAAGGTCTCTCACTGAACCTGGAGCTCATCAATTGGCTAGCCTGCTGGCCAGTGAGGTTCAGGTATCTCCCTGTCTCCACTTCCCTAGATCTGAGATTATAGGTATGAGCTACTATGCTTAGCTTTTTAACCAGGTAAACTGGGGTTCCATGCTTGTGCTGGAGGCACTTCACTGACTGAGACACCTTCTCAGCTCCTGGAAGATCATTTGAACTACTTACAGAGTCGAAATAGGGCTTAAAATGTACAGAACTATCATTCATCAAACATATATGGAGTTTTATGGTCAATTTTTACTGCACAATTTTTAAACAAACAAAAATAGGCACGGTTACATGGCAGCCATGTTCATTTCTGAGAGATACACAGAAGGGCTGTGGGCAGGGATGGGTTGGTCTCTACCACAGTTGAGCTCTATCTCCTGAGCCCTCTGGAGGGGTATTTCTCGGGAGAAATTCCATATCCAGGTCCTGTAGCCCAGCAGAGGCCAGGTGTGCAGCACTCATGAGGAGAATGCGTGGAAAGAGGCTTGACAGTTCTAGGGTGACATTTTTTACATATAGCATACCTTATTTGTATTGTTCTCCCCTGAACTGGGGAGCCATAGAGTGAAGATGTCATTGGCATGAGAATAAAGGAGGGGAAGGTTGAATTTCTCTGTGTTCAGTTACTCACACACCAGGGCTTTTGTTATAGCAGCTGACATTACTTTAGCATACTTTAGCATGTATGTCAGCATACACAGCTTGTATTGTGAAAGAATTACAAGATAGATATGCCCTAAATCCCAGTTCAAGTGCTGTGTTTATGTGGAGTCAAATGAACTCTGTCATCAGATCTCTGAGGGTTTCAGGGGAGATTATGGCATTTTACACAGCTTTGATGAGAAGGTAGTATTTTTCAAGGACAAGAAATAACTTGTTCCAGGTTAAGAGAAAACTTCTTACTTCAGGAGCATGAAAAACATCTAAAATGACAGAACCTAGACTAGATGGTGTGCAAGGGGAGGTACAGAGATAACGAGTTGGATCAGGTGAGGTCTTTATGTACTGTGTGGAGAATCTAACTGTCATCTATAATTAGAGAGCCATAGGCATCAGAGAGTATCAGGTGACATGATCAGATGTGTTTGATGAAGGCATATCTGTAAGAAGGCAGCAGTATGTGGTATGTGATAGAGCTGCAAGAGGAGAGGGGCATGTGGTCAAGGGAAGTCCGGCCTTCTGCAGCCTTGGCATGATTGGTATTGATATTCAAGATGAAGATGAGCTGAGGAGGAACAATGGGAAATAGAAGACAGGGCTACCAGTTGGTTTTCATTCTACTTTCATCTCTCCGCTCTCATGGCACCTACAGTCCAGTGAGGGAAAGAAGAACAATGAAGAAGCACACAAGACAGTGGCTAAGTATAAAAAAACCAAAGGAGAGAAAACCCAGGCAATAAGGAAAGAAGGTGCAGGGTGACTTCTGTGAAGAAAAACACTTAAGCCAAGTGTCTAAGAATCATTTTCAGTTCTCTGTTGAGCCAAAGGCAGAGCACAATAGGACAAAGACAATTATGCTAATTCTGGGCCAGTATAAACCAAAAGCAGTTGAAGGTTGAAGGACGCAAAGACCCAGGTGGAGAAAGTGTTTGTCAGAAGGAGTCAAAGTTCACAGGCCATGGCAAGATGTTTGCATGTTATGTTTACATGTTATGTTTGCAGGTTACATGAATATGTGACCCAAAGCTGTAGACTGGTATTATGAGGAAAAAAATGACCAATTCAGGCTTTTCCATGATGATGCTTTGAGTCCCGTGTCTGGCAAATGTTATCAAGGAGATAGGAAGGACGCAGAGAGAACAGTTAGAGAGAAACAGCCTGAATGAAAGACGGTCAGCTTATGGGTGTGTGGGGAGCAGCAGAGATGGAAGAGACGGAAGTTTCATATTTTTAAGAGGAAGAATGAATTAGTTCACTTATGCTTGATGGATGCAGAAAACAAAGGATGCTCAGGTGACTTTGGGTATTTTGACTTGACTCTGGGTAGAAGTGCTACCCTGCCTTGAGCCAAAGGAAGCATGAGGAAAATGGGTGGCCCTGAACTTGGAAATGTGAGGTAGACTTGCAGCACATAAGAGGGTTGAGATGAGGATGTGGAATAGGAAGTCTCATATTATCACAGTGATTTAAGGCTACTCAACTACAGGAGTTCGCCAGGAGAGAAAGCTGGAACCATCCAGAGGACTCCCTGCTGAAACACTAACCATGTCAACACGACAGGGAGGAGGCAACCGGACAGCAAGGGATAGCAAACAAAACATAATGCTCCATGAAGCATAAAATGGCAGCTCCCCATCCTTACCCCTGCCATGTCCTGTGAAGGGAAGTGGGTAAGCAGAGCTATCTCATAGGGATAAAAGTATGGGGAAAGCTTTCTTTTTCAGCATTAACAATATGCAGATCCAATGCTGGTAACATGGCTGGAGAGACAGCAGGCATTGACACAGTAAGCCCAGGTGTCACCTCGATGCTCTAGTGCAAAGGGGTGACAGGAAATGAAAGCTTCTGGGAGCGGGTGTGGCATTATCAAGTGGATATGTAAAGAAATAGGGGAGAGTCTTAGCATACCTTGGGGTCATCTAGAAGAGGGATAAAAGAAGCAGCAGCAGATCATGGCCAACTTAAGGAGACAAACCCTGGAGAGCAGTATGACAGGTGGAACTACCTATACAAGCCATTTAGGCTGGACATGTCCCAACCCCAGGATCATCAGGCACACAAGCTGGACTGAAGGTGCACAGAGTGGCAATGGATAGGTTCCTGAGCACAGACGGAGGGAGGATGTTCTCTGGGAGCCAGGAACTTTATTTCCCAGTGACAAGGGGGGTGAAGGCAGATGTAACTACAGTAAGATAGGCTGGCTGGTGGCCATGAGGGACTCCCATGAATTCTCTTATTATCTCTCAAAGAACAGAATAGTGAAGACATCTATTGAAGGACTCTGGGGGATGTTAGAAATTTGAGAAAACAAACAGGTATTATATGGGAAAATCCAGTACCATGCGTTAGTAATAAAGAACAGTCCACCCTACAGTATAATCCATACCATGGAGGACACCTGCTACCCTTTTATACTGCTATTTCTGTATGAAGAAAAGGTCTTCAGGCATGGCTTGAGGTGGATAAGGCTGTTCAGAGGTGCATTTAGGAGAGAGTCCTGTTGCTAATTTCAATGTCAAAATATAATTCTGAATTATGTGTTTATTAAGTCCTGATCATGGCTGTTACAGTTATGCAAAAACCAGGAAAACACACTGAGAAAGAAATAGGACTTACCTTATTAGGGAAGCTTATGAGGTCTCTCAATATCCGAATAGACTCCATCATTGTTTCCTAAGCAGCAGAAACAAGCCACCAACAAACCAGAGAGAAACAGATAGAGGTAGAAAGGGGAGGGGGGATGTTGTTATTTCAAATGCAGCTTGCTTATAGAGAAATAGAGCATATATTGTGTCTTTCTATGAGGAGGCTTCCTAGAGACTAGCCCTTTTGTAGCAAGACCATGACCTTGGTGTCAAAGCTTGCTCCGAGTCCAGCATTATCCTGGTGTGTCTCTGGCCAGCCCCGCCAGACTCCAGTAGGGAACTGACACAACAAAAGCTGAAATACAGAACTAAACACAACTTTGAAGAAGGGGCAGAGAAAAATGTCAACAGAAGGAAAGTTATCAGGCCTAGTAGAGTATCTTGTAATTCTAAGGAAACAAGGTATGTCCTTTGTTGTCATAAACATTCTCTGGTAACCACTATAAAGCAGTGTCACAGAAATTCTTTGCGTCTACGGTCATTTATTAAGAGGTTGTACTTGTGGCAGGGGATCTGGTTCACTGGTTGAGTGTACTGTCTTTCTAGAGGACCAACCTTCAATTTCCAGCACCCTCATGGTGGCTCACAACCATCTGTAACTCCAGTTGCAGAGGATCTAATGCTCACTTCTGGCCTCAGATATGTGCACAGGCAAAATATCCATTCACATGAAATAAATAAATCTATACAAACTTTTTAAAAGTTATTGTTTACCAAGAAGAAATTGCATATAATTTTGACTTTATCCCTTTGTTTATGGTTGTTAACAGAATAAAAATTAGATTTATAAATATTTTTATCCATAGAAACACTGGGAGAATTATCTATAATGACAACTAACTTGTATTACTTTTTAAATTATGAAGCAGAAAGCACTCACAGGAGCCGAGTTGCCTACGTTCCTGCCTCCTTTCCTGCCTGATTTTATAAGCAGGGACCCTTGCTGAGGAGAGAACTATTCAGAGGTACTACCACTGTCTAGGCTTGAAAACACTGACCTCACCCTGGTCAGGACCATACCTGATCTGTCAAAGGTACTTTGCACGCTGAGGAAATTAATACATCCTGTATCTGTGACCACTGACCACACGAAGAAGTGTTTCTGCTCTCCATGTACAGACGGCTCAGGATGCCAGTGACCATGGCGATGTAATTCTTGATTTCCCTGTGACTTCCCAGCAGATGGAGAGTAGACAGGCTTTCTAGGGTGGAGTCATATCTGAAGAAAGCACAGAGCTATGATGACATTGTAAGCCTCTGCTTCGCTAAAGGAGAGAGGGAGTTTGTTCCTTTTTATTTTTATGTACATTTTAATGTCTGTGTGAGGGAGTCAGATCCACTGGCACTTGAATTACAGACAGTTATGAGCTGCCATGTGGGTGCTGGGAATTGAACCTGGGTCCTCTGGAAGAACAACCAATGCTCTTTTCTCCAGACCTATGGAATTTGTCCTAAGTGGGTATAAACCAAAAGAGAATGACATGAAGGGGAGCTGGTCTGTGCAGGGGAAACTTGAAACACACAATTAGATATGATACCAAAATCCTAATTTAACACATCACTTCGACTAGAATTGAAAAAACACAAGATGTCAAACAGTTACCAATATACAAGCATAGGGACAAATGAAGGAATGTGGCCCAGAGCCAAACACAGTGACTAGAGTTGGCTGAAGTAGACCCGGCAGCTGAACCATTAAGGGCTCATAGCACAAAGACCCAAATTAGAGTAGAGATGGACAACGTATTTGTGGCTGGGTGTAAAAACCACAGGTTTATGACTTTTGATTTTTAATACTTGGGCATTTTACTTATTTATGAATGTAATAATCAACTTAATTGCATCTGGAAAGGCAGCATAATGTCTTAGACTATACATAAGTCCAACGCCTCTTCCAGCCCTACCTCCACACTGTCCTTATCATATGACTGCAAGACATCATTTACTTGAATAACTCAGCCCAAATTTCCAAAGGTAAAACAAACTCCAACTAAGTAAAAAGGCTTGGTGAGCAATGAATCACATACCAACCACAGATGACCTGTAAGTGACTATAGACGAGGAAGCCAGGCACAGCTGAAAAGCACACAATGAGTCTGAGCAGAAACAGATTGTATCGATAGAAAAAATGTGTTTTACAGATTTAGTCTCTACAGTCAATAATCATAAAGACAAAATACCAGGTAAACAAAAGCAGCCACAGTAAGCCTTGGAAAATGGGGCCCACGCCCAGAGAGGCACAACATCTATAAATTTACTATAAAATCAAATGAAATTTCTGGAGCTATGTGTACAATAACAATGATAAAAAAATCACTGCGGAGTTTAAAAAGCAAATTTAGAAAAACACCTGTGAAACTGGGGACAGAACAACAGAGATAATGAATAACAAGCAGAGGAGTCGGAAGAAAATGAACACAGATTTGTAGAAATGCTGGATTCGAGTTCACAAATTACATTTTTTTATTTCTTTTCTTAAATCCATTGCATAAGATAATGTGTATGAATTGTTATGGTTGCACCTATAACATGTAGGAATGTGGCAAATAGTAACAACTTGCAAAGGAAGCTGGGAATGAAATTTTGGAATGATGAGATGATCCTGTTCAGCAACTGGACTCTACTGAAAACAACCAAGAAAAAGTTAATATGCCTTAAGCTGCCTCTGAAATACACTGCACCGTTCCTTTTTTTCTAGTATTTTTTTTT
>CM053754.1:2774986-2805146 GCA_028658305.1 Pachyuromys duprasi
CCCTCCTGTACACCAAAGACAAAAGGGCTGAAAAGGAAATTAGGGAAACAACACCCTTCACAATAGCCACTAATAACATAAAGTACCTTGGGGTGACTCTAACCAAGCAAGTCAAAGATCTGTTTGAGAAAAACTTCAAGTATCTAGTATTTTTTTAAAAGAAATAGTAGACTATATAAAATAATAATTATAACATTATAGCTTAGTTTCTTTTCCTGTTGCTCTGATAAAAGCAACTTAAAGGGAAAAGATTTATTTTGTCTCACAGTTCAAGGGTACAGTCCATTATGGAGAAATTAAGGTGGCAGAAGCTTAACGCAGCTGGTCACATCACATCTACAATCAGGAAGCAGGGGTAATGAATGTTGCTCCTGTTCCACTCCCAGCCAGGGCACGGTACCTCCCATGGTGGGTGGGTTCCCCTTCAATTAACATAATCAAGATTATCTCCCACACACCCACCAAGAGGCCGAACTCTCAGGTGGCTATAGATTTTATTAAGTTCACAGCACTAACCATCACACACTGTATTGTTTGGTAAAAGTCATAAATATAGAATTGGTCAAAGTGCTAAGACTAAGAGAATGAGTGTTCAGCCTTGAACACTGTGCTAAGCACACTATCACTAAGGCTTAGGAGTTACAAAGACTGTGAGCTGGAGAGGGTGTGCTGTGAAGTGCTGTCTTCCGGACACGGCACGACTGTCACAATCATGAACTCATCGGAGCTGTGGTTCCCTGGACAAGATCAATGCAAGCAAAACTCCAACATAGATGAGGTCAATGCTATAGGCTCCACCTCTTGCTGAGGGGCTATTAGCAGGCCACAGTTGCTGGGAGGGGAGAATTATTATTTGAGGATGTGGGCACTCATAGGAGTCCCCCATGCTCCGAGAGACAGCCTCACTCCCATGGCTAGCGCTAGCTCTGCTTGGTGGGTTGTTTAAAAAGAAAGATATGAAGTAGGAGGAGCATATTGAAACATATGGAGTGACTTGGAGGGGGAAGTTGGGTCGGAGATGGTCATATTTTTTGTATACACTATGAAATTCTCAGAAACAAAAATAACATTTACAAACTTAAAATTCGAATGCACAAATGTTCACAATGCATTATTAAATGAAAAAATTGCATCATTGTACTATAGTGTGCTCACAATTGCCCAAAAACATAACACTGTGGAACTGTACAGAAAAACATGAATATATAGGGAGTTGAACAAGAGAAATTGATGGCACTAGAGAGATAGAAATGACTTCAAAGGTAATAATGTTGTCAGTAATGGATAGAATAACAGCAGGAAATCAACAAGGTATACAAGACTCAGGAGGAATATGAGCAAACACATTACATATGAAAACACTAAAGAATAAGTAAATTTATTTATTATTTAATGTGTACAAGTATTTTGCCTTTGTGTGTGTCTATATACCATGTCCACGCCTGTTGCCTTTGGAGGTCAGAAGAGGGCATCAGATCACCTGTAGGTGAAGTTATGAACGGTTGCGAGCAAACACGTTGGTACTCGAGACAAAACCCCAGTCCTCTGCAAGAACGACACATGCAGTTAACTGCTGAGATATCTCTCCAGTAGCCAAAGAATACAATTTTTAAAATATTCGAATTTTAAGATTAATTTGGGGACCAAAGAGACGGCACAGCAGGTAAAGGTGCTTGCCATGCAAACCTTACCACCTGAGTTTTATCCTCAGAACCTCTGTAGAGGTGGGAAGAACAGACTCTGTGATGTTGTCCTCAACCTACACATATGTGTCACGGCATGCAAGTGTCCACATGTACATCATGCACACAATAATAATAAACATAATAAATTATAAATCAGTTTGGAAAATCTATAAGATATAGGCATTAAACCACAGAATTCTAAATAATCATTGATTCAAATAAGCAATGGAGAGAGAAACAACAAAATGCTTTGAAATGAATGAATGAAAAATGACATTGCAGAGCACTTGGGATGCAGGTGCAACAGGTTGTAGAAATTCCTAACTATGTGTGTCTATAAAGCAGAAAACAACTATTATCCTAAACATCCACCTGAGAAACGAAGAAGGAAAGTAAATTAAATCCAGAAGAGATGAAAACATTAACAGCAAGTGGGTAGAGGAATAGATTAAAAAAATCAATAAAATCAATAAAATCAAAAGTTGGTTCTTTTTTTAAAAAATTAAATAAATGACACATTTTTAGCCAGACAAACAGAGAGGTAAAGGGAAAATAAATTACTGAAAAGATCAAATGTACACTCTTTGGACCAGGGGCCATTGATGGGGGACACTGCAGGGCTTGGAGGAGGCTGAGCCAATAAAGGGATGTCATTTTTAAAAAGCACTACTGACCAGTGCATATAAAACTATTACAATGGAGTATTTATATCTTAAAAATACTGTACACAATAATATTAGAGAATAGACTAGAATGAAAAAAATTCCTAAAGAAATGAACTACTTAAATTGACCCAAAAAGAAAGAGGAAAAGGTAATAATGAGGTTAAATTAGTAATACCCACAAAGAAACCTCCAGATCCAGATGGTTTCATTGGCCGCTTCTATCAAATTATTACAGAATAAGTAACTGCCATTCACAAAATCTTCCAGATATTACAACTCAAAAGAATATTTACATGTTGCCAGCCTTATCCGGATACTACAGCCAAACAAAGACAACCCAAGGGGAAAAAACCCTACATGCCACTATCCCAGAGTGTGCGCTAAAAAACTATCTAAACTACTGTTATTTAATATATGAAATAAATATGTAATGAAATTAAAAACTTAAACTATTACCCACATTTAGCAGTCACACACCAAACATCAATCTACAAAAACAATTGTATTTCTATGCCCTAACAATAAAAAAATCCAAACTAAAATTAAGACAATATTTCCATTTGTAGTGGTATCAAATAATGAAATGCCGCTAGGCATAGTGACATATGCCTGTCACCTCAAAAGGGAGGCTGAGGGAGAAAGACTGACAGCTTGGCAATAGTCTTGGCTATGAAGTGAGTTCAGTATCAGCCTGGGCTACATAATGAAGCTCTTTCAAAAAGAACGAGAAACATATTTATAAATAAGTTTAACATTTAATGAAAGAAGTACAAAGTGCAACCACTAAATATTATAGAACATTGTTGAAAGAAATCAAAATCCAATTAGGGTATCCTACGTTTGTGAACTGCATGAATTAATATTGTTTAGACTCATGTTACTGAAGCTGGTCTACAGATTCAACAAAATCCCTATGAAAATCCCAGCTGGCTTTTGCTGTGTTTTGACTTTTATATCCCCTTCAGCAGGCATCTAGAGCCCTGGACCACAGTCCCCGGAGAAACAGAGTAGGCCGGAGCAAGGCTGGCCACCCCACACATGCTCTGCTTTGTTTCCACAAAAACCAGCAAGTTGACGTTAAAAGTCAAGTCCAGAAATGTCAAGAAGTCTGGAAGAGTCGGTCTTAGCAAAGAAGAAAAAACGTTAGTGAGTTTAGCTTTAACGTTTACTACAAGGAACTGCATATGGCTTAGTGAAATAGTGGCCACCATGAGCAAGGCCCTGGGTTCAATACCTAACTGGGAGGGTGGGGGAAGGATCACAAAACTACAGCCATCAAGGCAGCATCAGGCTGGCATGGAGGGATATCAAGATCCATGGAACAAAAAGAAATGACAATCAAGACATACACTGTAACATTTTTGGTTTGTCCCAGTTTGTTTTCTGTTGCTGTGATAAAGCACTAACTAAAAACAATTCGGGGACAAGTTTATTTCATTTTACAGCTTTTATGTCACGATCCATTATGAAGGGGATTCAGGATAGAAACTCAAGGCAGGAACCTGCGAGCAGGAACTGAAGCGGATCTATGGAAGAACGTTGTTCACCGGCTTGTCCCCCATGGTTTGCTCAGCCTGCTTTCTTATATAACCCAAGACTAACCTGGGCGCGGCATCACCCATAGTAGGCTGGGCCCTCCCACATCAATCATCAATCATAAGAATGTCCCACAGGCTTGTCTACAGGTCAATTTGATGGAGACATTTTCTCAACTAAGGTTTCTCTTCCCAGATGACTTCAGTTTCCCAGCACAGTTAGCACAGAGGAAAACCCTGTGCTCGCCTCTGCTAGTGCTGGTGGGAATACCAAAGGATGCAACCACTCTGAAGAGCTGTCATATCATATGACCCCGTGATTCTACCTCCAAGAAATGAAAATGATCATCCACATCAAACCCTGCATGAGAATCTTCATAATAATCTCACTTACTACAGACAAAATATAAGCAATTTCACAATTCAATGGATAAACAAAATGAGGCAATACAATGAATATCATTCAGCAATAAAAAGAATGAGGTACAGAACCATACCACACCATAGGTAAAACTCAGCAATATTAATATATGAAATGAAAAAAAAACACTCAAGAGAACATTTTCATTATCCTGTTGCCATGAAATTTCTACAATAGACACTCTTTAGATACAAAGTAGATTTGGGTTTGGGGGTGTTGGGAAGTAAAAACTAAGGATGATGATGCAGGAGCGACTGCTGTGTAGTACAAAGATGTTCTGAGGACCAAATGTTCTCAGACTAGAACATGCTAAATGACACAGTGCTCTGCGAGCCTGCGGGACTTCAGCAGAAGAGCTAGAGGATGAATAGATGGCTCAGTGGTTAAGAGCACTTGCTGCTCTTCTAGAAGACCAAATTCAGTCCTCAGTACCTAAGTAGGATGGCTCATAACTGCCCCTACTCAGGCTTCAGGGGTCCAATGCCTTCTTTTGGGCTCTTCAGGCATCCACATATGTGTAACCTTCACCCCCACATCCCCAAAGATTCATAAATAAAATAAATCTTAAAAACATGTTTTAAAAAGGAGAGAAAGAGCCCATGAGCCCTGAAGCACATGTGCAGCGCTGTGCATGCGGTGCTTAACTGTTGGATCACGGGAAACCCTGGCTTTGGCCCTGCATGAGAAGACCAGTGACTATTGTTCTTTTGGTAGCTGTTTGCCATTTCTGCTGGAGGGTGTCTTTGTTGCACCCTGTTACTTACAAGTCCTTGTCAGGGCAGTCATTTCCATGGTAACGGGGTAGCACAGTCACCATCACAGTGCATGGCTGCACCTTGGAGCCTTGGCCATCTGTGATCTCAGTAGAAACAATGACTGTGGAGGAATGTGACAGAGGAGGGTCATCCCACACACACAGCTGTGGAGAGCGTCTTCACACACCAACTTCAGCTGAATGGAAAGGGTGATAGTGACAGGGTACGGGGATGCTGGTACAACTCAGGCAACCTGTTTGCCCTCCCATCATTGTGCACAGTGAGAAAACCAACAAATCAGTTAATAGAATCTCTGTTAAGCAAAACTATGAGCTATGGCGGGGATAGCTTTAAAAAAAAAGATTTATTTTTACTGAAAACAGATTTCTATGTAATACATTCTGATTGCCCCTCTGTCCACTCTTCTCAGATCTTCCCCACTTCCCCACCCACCCAAATTTATAATCTTGCTTCCTCTCATTGAAAAACAAACAGGCATCTAAAAGAAAGAAGGAAAGAAAGAAAACTAAAAAGAAAGAAAAAAGGATATTAGGAAAAAGACAAAACATTCTGAATAGGACAAAACAAACGAATGAACAGGAAAAAAAAAGCCAAAGAAAAAGCACAGGAAACACATATAGATACAGAGACACATACATTTGCACACACAGATATCTCATAAAGCCACAACACCAGAAAGCTTAACATACGAGCAAAAGACCTATAAGGTAAAAAAGAAAGAAAGAAAAGAAAAATGCCTAGACAAAGCTATATTCAGTGATCAGTGTCTTGCTCAGCCATACGGAGAAGCTTTCTCCTGCAGAAGATGGGAACAAATACAGAGACCCACAACTGCAAAATGTGTAGAGAGTGGGGGACCTTGGAATGCTCAGTCCTATATGGGATGTCTCTATTATATCCCTTCCCCTCAGGGCTCAGGGAACCCTGTGGAAGAGGGGGCAGAAAGAATAAAGAGCCATAGAGGGTGGATGACACCAAGGAAACAAGGCCTGTTAAGACACAATAGGATTGTCACACATATGAACTCACAATGACTGTGGCAGCATGCACAGGACCTGCACAGACCTAAGCCAGATTGATGCATCTCAGCACTGAGAGAGGAAGTGGACACAAGCCTCATCCATCCCCAATCCAGAAGCCATCTCCAATTAATAACTACTTACAAAGGAAAAATTAGTTTAGCAGCGTCTCCTTGGATATATACCCACACTTAAGGTCAGGCCCCATGCCCAGGAGTAGATGACTGACCTGATAGTATTTTTGGAGGTCTTATAAAGATTGATTTTTAATTGTGTGTGTATCTGTGTCAGGGTATGTACATGTGAGAGGAGGTGCTCTTGAAAGCTAGAAGATGGTACTGGATCCCCTGGAGCTGGGGCAGTTGTAAGCCACCTGACCTAGGTGCTACGACCTGAACTCAGGTCTTCTTCAAGAGTAGCAGATGCTCTTAACCACAGAGCCAGCTCTCCTGCCCCATTGTAATGGCTTGTTTACAAAGGATTCAAAAAATAAGTCACACTATGAGAAAAAAAACCCAAAGTTTTATCCTTCCGGGGAGATCTCACAGCTCAACCTAAGAGCTGAGCACCAAAATGAGGCCAGTGAATGCTCCATGAGACAGGGCAACAGGGAGTGTCATAGTGGATAGACAGGCTAGTGAATGCTTATCAGACAGGAAGACAGGGAATGTCATAGAGGACAGAGAGGCCAGTGAATGTTCATCAGATAGGCAGACAGGGGGTGTCATAGAGGACAGACTGGCAGGTATGATCACTATGCATTGCAGGAATAAGTCACCATTCATTCACAAAGTCATGGTAGCCAGGACCATGTCTGCCCCTCAGAATGTCCCTGTCTACCAAAAACATAAGGAGTGCTGAAATGGGGTACCAGGGCCATGGGGAGAGAAATACAGACTCTGTGACGAATGTTCAGGTGTTAGTGTCATATTAACTAGTTCCTAAATGGTAGAGGCAGATTTTTTAAATTTTTATTTTTATATTAATTACAGTTTATTCACTTTGTATCCCAGCTGTAGCCCCCTCTCTCCTTCCCTCTCATTCCCACTCTCCCTCCCTCATTTCCTCCCATGCCCCTCTCCAAGTCCATTAATAGGGGAGGTCCTCCTCCCCTTCCATCTGACCCTAGCTTATCAGGTCTCATCAGAACTGGATGCAATGTCTTCCTCTGTGGCCTAGCAAGGCTGCTCCCCCCTCATGAGGGGTGGTCAAAGAGCCTGCCACTGAGTTCACGTCAGAGACAGTCCCTGTTGTCCTTACTAGGGAACCCACTTGGAGACTGAGCTGCCATGATTACATCTGTGCAGGGATTCTAGGTTATATCCATGAATGGTCCTTGGTTGGAGTATCTGTCTTGCAAAAGTCCCCTGTGCCCAGAATTTTTGGTTCTGTTCCTCTCCTTGTGGAACTCCTGTCCTCTCCAGGTCTTACTATCTCCCCCTTCTTTCATATGATTCCCTGTACTGTGCCCAAAGTTTGGTTATGAGACTCAGCATCTGCTTTGATACCCTGCTGGGTAGAGTCTTTCAGAGACCCTCTATGGTAGGCTCCTGTCCTGTTTCTTTTTTTTCCCCTTCTTCCAATGTCCATCCCATTTGTCATTCTGAGTGGGGGATTGATCATCTTACCCAGGGTCCTCTCTTCTTGCTTAACTTATTTAGGTGTACAGATTTTAGTATGTTTATCTTATATTATAGGTCTAGTATCCACTTATAAGTGAGTATATACCATGTGTGCTTTCTGCTTCTGGGATCCCTCACTCAGGATGATCTTCTCTAGTTCCCACCATTTGCCTGCAAATTTTATGATTTCCTTGTTTTTAATTGCTGAGCAGTATTCCATTGTGTAAATGTACTACAATTTCTGTATCCATTCCTTTGTTGAGGGACCTCTGGGTTGTTTCCAGCTTCTGGCTATTACGAATAAAGCTGCTACAAACATGGGTGAGCAAATGTCCTTGTTGTGTACTTGAGCGTCTTTTGGATATATGCCTAGGAGTGGTATAACTGGATCTTGAGGAAGCACTATTCCTAATTGTCTGAGAAAGCACCAGATTGATTTCCAAAGTGGTTGTACCAGTTTACATTCCCACCGGCAATGGAGGAGAGTTCCACTTTTGTGGAGGCAGACTTAACAGGAAGAAAGTAAAGAATTCCGAGGGGAAGTTTACATAGAAATATCTGCATGTATCTAGCAAGAAATGGGTATTTAATGGACCTAGGAATGCCCTCATGTAACAAAAGCCCAAAGGCAGCGGCTCTCAGCCTGTGGGTGGAAACTTCTTTTGATTGAGATTGCTATAGTTTGGAGCTGGAACACCTCCCGGAGGCCCATGTATTAAAGGCTTAGCCTTTTGTTTAGTACTGTTGTGAGCTAGTGGAACCTTTCTGAGACAGGGCTTAGTGAGAGGTCCTGGCATGGGGACACTCTATCAAAGGGGACACAGAGACCCTGGCCAATCTTCTTCTCTCTTGAACGTTCTTCTCTTTTTCACCTAGCCATGAAGTATACAGACCTTCTCAGCCACATCCCACCACGATGTGTTATGCTTACTACAGGCCCAAAGCAACAGCTGCTATCAGCTGTAGACCGAACCCTCCCAAACTGGCAGCCAAAACAACCGACGTCATGTGTTCTGACTACAGAAATCACTGCTTGCTCACTTAACAGTCTTTCCCCACATTTTTTTTAGGTTGTGAATGCCTCAATTTGTTTTCATCTATAATAAATTCAAAATTCAGTAGATATGAGCTATTTAATTAGCAAATGTCTAAATATAGACAGGTAATGGGTCTATGTTTACTGAAGTGAATAAATTATTTTAATTTCTAGGCCATTTTAATAATTTGTAGTTTTTGGAAACCAGGAGAAAAGGTGGAGGGATAAGTAGGCATACCTAGTCACATGGCCGACACTGTGACTTACCTTTGTAATTGTCTGAGGTCTCGCCAGCTGGCAGTAAAAAATAATATTGGGTATCTTGTCCGCGGTACAGAGTGTGTGAAGAAGCATTTCCTATCTGGTAACGAAATTCATACTGGAAGTCCTATGATCCAATCCATGGAAGCAAAAAAATAAATAAAAATAAAAAGGACATTGAACACGCTATGGATGGAATCACTAATCAATACCACACACCTCTGCCCTCATGGCCGCTGTTGGTCATGTTTTGCAACCCAAACCAGGGTGCCTGCATCTTCCTCACTGCACACACATGAGAAAGGCTTCCTGGTGCCGTGGGATTCTTCTGCTCTCAAGCCAAAGGGCTTCTCACAGGAAGCAGGATTCCAAAGTGGAGTCAGCTAGCTCATTTCATCTTTGGATCCCCTAACACAGCAGTTCTCAACCTGTGCATTGTGACCCTTTGGGGGGGTTGAATGACCCCTTTACAGGAGCTTCCTGAGACTCTCAGAAAACACAGATACTTAACTGTTACAATGACTCATAACAGTAGCAAAGTTACAGTTACGAAGTAGTGACAAAAATAATTTTATGGTTGGAAGTCACCACAACTTAAGGAACTGTGACTGCAGCCTCGTACCTCAGTTCTCTACAGACAGGCATGATGCAGGCACAAGGATCAGGTGGGGACACTGAGATGTGCTGGGCCAAAAGCTGAGGCCATGCCACAGAAAGCCCAGGCCTGACTCCTCTGTGTATGAGGGCAGGTTTCTGAGAAGGAACATGGCAGAACAGGAAAGGGACAGGTGGTGTTCATGGCCACCACCATGGACAGTGACTGAAAATTCACAGCCTTCTACTGTGCTCCCTCCCACCTGATCTCAAACAGAACCTCAGTTCCTTTACACCTGATTCTCCTCAAGTCCTCACAAGATCCTGAGCAAAAAGACAGAGTGACTTCTGCATTGCCCACATTAGGACAAAAGGGTCAAGTGGAAGTCAGAGTCATGTCCTGCTGATAGGGTAAAGCCTCAGGCTGAGTCCCTCCCCTACACTCCACAACTTGTATGCTCTTAGGTAATGGAGCCTCCTGACTTGATGGCAAAGTCCAGCAAGGATCCTCTCCTTCTCATGAGGAGGATGCTCTCATTAGTGGGGAAAGTTCCCATTCAGAGAGGAGCAACTTTCCCACATTGCAGAGCAGGCCCACCCCTGCAGCCACTCCTGTGCCTTCCAGGAGTTGTGGCTGTGTGCACCCCTCAAAATAGACAAGAGTCCTCACATACCGGCTTCCCTGACATGCAGAAGACACTGAAGATGGTATGTGCCTCCATACCGTAGTGGGGCCGCACCTGGCAGGACATGTCCTGTGGAGCTTGGTTGACCGTTATATAAAGCTGAGCTTTGCCTAGTAAAGCATGTTTTGAAGCTAAGAGAAGGACAGGGGAGATTTCAGCCAGGATAAAGAGCAACAGCGGGGAATTTATACATACACATATTCACATATACAACACACACACATAAACACACACGCACAATTTCCCATGTCCTCAGCTTGTGTCTAGAATCTGCCATAAAGATCCAACAAAGAATTTTCTGGGCCAATGTACAACGGGCACAGTTATTATTCCCTAGTAATTAAATACCATGTTGTCTACTTTCTGCATTATTATTTATCCTACAATGATGATTATCATTCATAGTTTCTTAAAGTAATATATTCTTAGGATAAATTGTGGGTTGAAGCTTTCTATATAATGTCAAGATTCTTCACCGGGTCCTGTGGGGACTGTCTTTCCTATTTAACAGTGACATGACTACATCGACCATAGAAAAGAGGCCCTTCAGCTCAAGTGAGATCCAAGAGGATGGGGTGATCAGTTCTGCCTTTGACCAGGCAAATCCCGGCAGAAGGTGCAGCATGGGCTAACAACCCTGGGTTATGACTTGCATATTGGATTTAAGAAAGGGATGCAGGCACAAGAGTATTTGCCACACTGTGCCGTGTGCGATGGGAAGGGTACAGGAGAATAAAGCTGTTAGGGAGGTTTGTGGGGCTGAGTGACAGACAGCCGAGCACGTGGAGTCTGAGCTCAACTCTCCCAGGTGGCAGGGGACACTGAATGAGACCCTGGGACCATGGGAAGTCTCTCAGGGATTTCCTACATCAAGAAGGTGCATGGCCTAAGAGAAAACTGGGGGTGGGGATGGGGTGGCACATGAACAACCGAAAAGCAAAGGCACTCATAACAGAAGCAAGCATTGCCACTGTGTGGGCGGGAGCAGGGACCCAGGCCTTAGTGGACAGGAGGGCAGAGATGCATGGCATTGGCAAGAATCTAGAAGAGCCTGTCTATGAATTATTAGAAAACAACCAGCCTTGTGGCTCTTCCTTGGGTGGTATATATACAAACCGCAGGACGTAAAGCTGGTGGTGCCCAGTAAGTTTTGCTTATCTGTGATTGCTTTGAGATAACTTGCCTCATAGTTGCTGTTACTAAAGCTCAGCCACTACGTCGGGCTCATATGAATGCAAAATGTGTAGTAAGAATCAATCCTGCATATCAAATGAATTTTCTGTGCTTGTTAAATGGGACTGAAGGTCTCTAGAAACAGGGGAGTGTTTGGAAGTTACCCAAAAGAATGTTCTCAGATTTAGTCATGAAATGTAGGAAGAGTTGGAGACACTGGGCATGATAAACCTGTGGGTAATTTACAGCCCACACTGACCACTCAGAAAAATATGGTTATGGCACCTGATTGGGATTAAATATATGCAAAGAGCTGACTTACTTAGGCATCTAGTAAAAAAAAAATCAAATATACAAGGACAATAACTGATCGTCGTTTACCCTGTTCCAGTGCACCTGATTTTGCTAGGAAGGCAAACATCACAGCAACCAATGCGAGCAACAAATAACGGGGTTGTGGCAGCAGGTGAGAAGAGAGAGTTGGGGCCCAGGGCAAGAGGTTGCAGGAGAGAGTCACTGCTATTTCGAGGAGAAAGTATGAGAATGACCCAAGCACCCCAAACCAGCTCCAACTTGTACCTTGACGTACCTACAGAAGCCTGTACGACATATGTCTCACCACTGCTCAGTGAGAATGGCTTTATTGTCACAGCTGGTCCCATGATACCTACGGAAGAGAAAGTGTCCGCATGCACGTGGCCGTTAGGGGGCTCCCAGGAGTGGGCTCCGCTTTTGCTCCAAGAGGCAGGTAAATAATATTCTGGTGCATGATCTGTTCATCCTTGGGAATGGCCTTCACTGAGGAGCCCAAAATCTCATTGATAGGCCATCCCCACCCAATAGAACAGTACTGAGGTGGACCAGTCACCCTCAGCTCCAAAGTAAGGTAGATTTCCCTAGCAACAAGCAAATGCTGGTAAGATCTCATTTTGTGCCTTTATGGTAAGCTTAGTGTTTGAGTTTTTATTTTATAAATTTTGACTTATCTGTTAAGGTATGGCATGACTTATCTGTTAAAGTATTGAGTGTTTGTAGAATGTTGGCTATGTAAATTTCTTATCTCACCCTACGCAAGTAAGCTGGTCCATCCTGCTTAGCCTTCCTTAAAACTGGCAGAGATCCAAGACACAAGACTAGTGATTAGAAAGAGAGAGGAGAAAAATCCCTTAAAAATAGTGTGAAATCTGTAGCTTTTCTAAGAGGCTTCCGGGGGTAACCTGCCCGCAGGTTGTACTCAGAGAGGCAGTGACCCATCAGAGCAGGCACACCAACATGCTTCTTCTGGGGGAGACAAGTTAAAGTCAGCCTTACTTGACTCATTCGCGTAAATGGCTCACCCATTTTATGCAAAATCAGGGAGATGGATGGATAACAAGTATTAGGGTATGAACCAATTTGAAGCTTCATCCACAAAGAAGGAGCCATGGGCTATTGTCCACAGAAGGTCAAATATGAACAGAAAATGCTCGATGGGTCTCCTCATCCATTAAAACTGAAGGCTGGAGAGAACTTGAGGGCTGATCCCCAAACTCTTCTAAAATGGCTGCGAATTCCAGGGTGCAAAGAGCACGTTTGTACCTGATGAGGTGTAGCCATGGAAGATAGCTGGGCTGACCAGCGCCTTGGGCCAGTCAATCATGAGAGCTGGCTTTGCTCTGCCTGTGTGGAGGAAAGGGCCGAGCAAGTTGTCCCCATAACTGGTATTCTCCTCAGCACTCATGCTTGGCTCTGATTCGTGGAAGTTGGTGCTGGTCCCTAGGAAGATACATCACGCCACAGGAGAGAAAGGGAAAGGTCACAGTCTTGTGCAGCGTGAATGCTTCAAAGCTGATGTTAATACAGGTTTATTGCAGATCTAAACCAATTGCTTTAGTAAATATGACTGCTCAAGCAATATGCTTTATTGTCTTATAATCGACTGTCCATCAGCTTCTTTCTTTATGCCTCCTTTCTCTTCCCTTCCTTTCTCCATCCCTTCCTCCTTCTTTCCCTCCCTTCTTCCTTTTCTTCCTTCCACCCTGTCATCTGCAAAACTGTGTCTCAGAATCCTATAAATCATCCAAACAGGAGCAAAAATCACCTTTCTGCTTAGAAAGGCCACCCCTCCCAATCTAACCACTCCCTAGTGATCCACAGCCGGGTCCCCTCTGTCCTCCTGTACACTCGGGCCAACAGTTTTCTCCTTACTCACCCCAGGGCCAGGTGACCAGACATCAGTCCCTTGCCAGGCATCACCACACTGCCCACCGCCCACTGAAATTATTCAGACCACTAGATCCTGAAGTACCTGTTGCCAATCTGATTCCTCTTTTGGAACCCCTAATGAAGCTGGGGTTTACATCCTTAAGGCTCCCTCACAAGGCCAGAATGGACCTGTAGTCATAGCACACTTTGTTTCCCTGGGCTTCTCTTTTGCATCTACCTATGACTGCATATGACTGCATATCTCATACAAAGACATGTGATACACAGGAGAGAGCATGAGGAGCTGAGGAAACCATATCAGAGGCAGTTGAAGAGAACCATCTAAAAAAACACAGCAGCGAATCAATCGGAGGATGAACACAACTTACCCATTTATTCACTTGAAAGATGAATAAACAGACTGACTGCCTGTTCATTCAACAAATTAACAACAACCCTATTCATTTGGGGCTCACATTCTCACTTTAAGTACTCCGTTGGGGGTTTGTAGATGTCCTTGATGCAAGGGACAAACATGGTGAATCCAGGAAGGCTGGTACATAGTGAGTCTGGATACAGGGCTCTTCTACATGGGAACAATCCTAAAAGTAGTTACCTGGTTGTCTTCCTAGAGACGGCACTGCTTCTTGGATGTCACTATAATAGGCTTCAAAATCTATACAAGAAGGAAAAATGAACAAACAAACAGCATTTCATTTGAAGACATAATTAGTAAATGCTAAATGTTATAGACCAAAGCTACCCCTGAAAAGATTTGTAAGGTTGTGGGATTAGAACGTCATGATTGTGGAGAGTTAGAATTTTCCAGATCAGAGCCAAACTATTTTTAGTACTCTTCAATTGACATTCATTCTCTACTCCCATGTCTGACTGAACATCTTTTTGACTATTTGTAAAACCTTTAAAATGTATTCTTAGCAGAGGACTATTTGCTAAAACTGTTTTTGGTCCAAAACCTATACGCCTTTTCCCCATCTGACTATAAGCCACCAACTGGTGGTCCCCACCAATGTAATTGATACAACTTTACTTGCTGTATAAATAATAAAATATCATGTAACCACTTCTACTGTGGAACACATTAGTAAAGGCAATCTGTATCTGTGTCCCTGGGCCACTGTCACTCATACTTGGATCAAGAATAAACTATCTCTCAGCTGGGACATGGTGGCACATGCCAATAATGCCAGTGCTTTAACAGGGAAGGCAGACAGATATGGAATTCAAGACCAGGCTTCACTACATGCAGAATTGGAAGCCTGGGCTATATTAAAACCTGCTTCAAGATATAAGAAACACAATACTATTTTATGACTCTGAGGTTGAAGTTGGGCTCTGCATTGAGTATGAACACAGTACTCTTAGATGCAGGGCAAAGGTGGAAGTGATGTCAAACCTGATCCATTAGATTCACTCCTTCCCAGGTGAGCCTGGATACAAAGAACAATGTGTAGAGATGATGGTGATAACTTACCACCAAAGGCATCAGAGGAACTGGGAGGGGGCCAGCTTCCCTCAGGGCTGCTCATCATCAGGATGTCTTCGTCCAGGGAACCTGGTGTTGGACCGAGTGAGCTATAGTCCTCCATGGGCTCCCCTGAGCCTGCCAAAGGTTGCTCAGCTGGAATGTGGTGACCACCTGCTGTGGACTCAGCGGAAATGCTTCCCAGGTTGGGCATGGCTGAAGGCTCTGCTGAGAGTGTTGTCGGTGACGCTCTGGGATTTGGTGGCAGAGATGACTCAGACAACTTCAGAATGGCCCCAAGTGCTGAGGTGCCCAGTAGCTCCACAGTGCTACAGAAGGGGACTTAAACGGGGATGCGACAGGGTTGAAACCATGGAAATACATGTTTTCAAAATATACAGGCTGTGGGACTAGTGCAAGATAGCTCAGCTGGTAAAGGTCCTTGCTGCAGAAGCTTAGAGATCTTAGTCTGATGTGTAGAGGTTGTGTAATGGTGGCTGACTTCCACGTGTGCACTGCAGCACACACATGCAGCACACACATATACAAGTAAAGTTAAAATAAATAATAAAAACGTATAGAGGATACACAGGCATGTCTACTTGGGGGTAAAGATATTTTCTGTGAACTTGGAGTGACCATCACCATCGAGGGACTGTAGTTGCTGTAGTAACCTACTTCATCATGGAAACACAAGAAACAAATCAACACGAGGTCACTGGGGACTTGGCTGTCAATGCTCTCTAGTAGAAGCGGGGAGAGATTACAGCCATTCTCCCTTTTCCCCCCAACTGCAGGTGGTCTGGGGATGGGTGCTAGAGTGAATGGGGTGGAAGCCCAGAGTGGCGGCTTTCATGACTTGTTGCCCAGGCTGTGTTGTGCATGACCTACCTGTTTTTATGTTCACCCATACTCCTGTCACTAACGCTTCAATGATGCTCTTGACTTGAATACACTCATCTTTGGTGTATCTCAGTGCCCTATCTGGAGTGAATGAATACTTGCTCACATATTCCCAGGAAAACTAACACAATGCTACTTTAAACAAACCTGACATGATTTGGAAACCTGATGCCCGAGGCCCCGGCACATGGTTCTGGCCTGGCAGTGTCGAGGCTAATACATGACTTAAACATGTGTAAGTGGGAAAAACAAAACCTTAAAACTCCTTCCCTGGAATTTCCTCTCCCCAGTCTATGTTCAGACATCAGAGTCACTCTATCAGGTCCTATGAATCCCATTTGAATGACTCTGAGCTCTGCAAAGAATTTCTCCTAATCACCATCCCCTCCCTGAAGATGAGGATCCAGTAATAGTTCTACAAAGGGCCTTGCTAGGAAGTATAAAGGAGTAATGACGACAGAAAAATGCAGACATAGAAATAACTCCTTCAAAAGCAGCTTTTGTTTTCCACCAGAGCAGGCCTCTCCACCTGTTCTCTATAGTGACCATTACAGTGAATTAGTGGATTTATGTCCCTGAGTTCTGTGCGGTGCTGTAAGGGGGGATGATAGGAACCCTATCCAGAGATCTCTGAGACACATTTGTCCCAGGCAGCACTGGACTTGTTGAAGCTCAACTACTTCAGCATCAGAGGTCCCCAGTTAGGCTTTGGGCTTTGATTCAGGAAGGTCTAGTTCGTCTTAAAGCATTCAGGACCCCCTCCTCTGCAATGGGCACTGTCCCACTGATTACCCTATGTGTGAGGGGAGTAGCTGTACTCCAAGATCTGCTTAAAAGATTTTGTGAAAGCCTAGAATGAACTAAGCAAACATGGCAGCCAGCCAGTGGGGGCTGAGCAGAGCTGGTTGCCCAGCACAGAAACCCAGCTCTTCTGTGGGAACCTAGTCTCATTCTTCAGTATCCTGCTACTCTGTGGAGTAGTATGAGAAATGGTGAGTACAAGATTATATTGAGTTCACAGTAGTCTTCATCCCAGACAAATGTGAAGCCTGAGACCACAGACCCTCAGGTCATTCTCATCAACCTGGCAGATTTATTCAGATATCCTGAGATCACACATATCTTAACGAAGCCCCATTATCCCTCCCTCCTTCCCTTCCTCCCTCCCTACCTCCCTCCCTTCTTCCTGGAATGCTTAACATCACTCATTGACTGCCCATCCCATCCTGTGTTCTTCCTATTGACCAGTGCAATTCTAACAACCACTTTGGCATGTAAGCCCTGCTCTAAGGTGTAAACACTAGAGACCCCTCTGGTTTCATTTCAGGAGTCCCTATGGTGAGCAACTGCCATTCCTGGTTTCTCCCTATGGCCATCTTCATTTGGAGTTGAAAAAACTCTGTTCCCATGCTTGCCATTTAGAGTGACAAATAGATCACTATCATTTACCCAAGCAAGTAGAGTCTTTGAGAGGAGCTTACTATCCTCATTTGGAAGTATGGACTGAGAGATAGAGCCAGGTCCCGCTGGGCACCTGTCCCAGAGAGGCAGGTCAGAGGAAAATATGTAGACAAGACTAGATCAGACTCAGCTGATCTAGTTTCACCACACAAATGGCTTCTTTGATGCCCAAAGGTATGGGAATTTCACCTCACTAGCAGCAAGCCATTCTACAGCAGCAGCTGGTATCTTGTGATTCAATCCTCATGCTGTCTACCTGGGCACTGCATTAAATGACAGTCTGAGGGTTTGGTTCCTCCTCTATCCCACTTCTAGATGCCCATGTGGTTTTATGATTCTTGACTATAAGAGTTTTCAACATTTCCTCTTAGAGATGCTCACATGATTGAGAGAAACAAATTTATAGATCAAATATAATAGCATTGCTGAGTATAGAAGTGAAGAGGTTCACAGGGTGAGGTGTGTGAACAAAGGCCCCAGCTGCCAGCCCTTTCTAGAACTCCACCCTCCGTCAGTGATCCTTGTCATTCTCAGGCTCTACTGGAAGCTCTATGACATGGACATGATTGATTAAATCATCCTGCTCCAATGTGAGGTCTGGCCAAGCTTCACCACAAAGATGCTAAGGGGCTGCTAGCCACCTGTCAGCTCACCAGCATAGAAAACCATACGGGATTTTAGGAGCTGTATAAACTGTGTATGTCTGTCATGGTCTCAAGGGCCACAGTCCTCTGGACAGTGAGCTCCATCACAGACCCTCCACAATAGCTTCCTGTGATTCTAAACCACATAAATTGCACAGCTGAGTTTGGACTCAGCCTTCTTACATCACATATCTTAGAAATGATTTGTGGGCTGTCACCAAGTGTCTGGAGAGTTGAAGTAAAAAGAAATCCCAGCCATGGGTAGGTCCAATATGATGGTTCACAAACCACAGAACAACCCTGAGCTCTTCTTATCCATCAACAAAACAGAGCAGTCATCTTACCTTCCATCGTACTCTTTTCTGTTGCATTGACTAGGAAAAGATCCCAGGAATAAGTGAGGTTGGGTACATCTCCACAGTCTTCACACACAGCATGGAGAGACAGTTCTTCATTCCAGTTCACATGGATGTCTCTAAAGTTGACCCAAGAGATATGGACGAATCTGGAACAGACAATCACTTTGATGTTATGGGAAAACACCATGTGCATCCTTATGCTGCATTCATTTGGGCTGGCCAGGTTTGAACACCCAGGTTGGCATCATCAGAGTCTTAGGAAGCATGGACTATTGACCGGCTTCTAGACTTCACACAGCATGATCTGACCTAATACACCAGACAAGCACTTTCACGCCTCACCAAGTTCAGGGAAGCCGTGAGACTTCCTCAATGTCAAATAGTCCTGGGCTTTATTCTCTGTCACCCAGCCTCAGCTCTGGCAACCAAACACAGAAGTCAATAACCTGAGTTATCTCCTCACCTCTTTACCACATGCTTACCTCCATAGCTACACATCAGTGTCACCATCTGCCTTTGTCACAGCCATCTTGCTCAGCTTTGCCTTTTATCTGAGCAGGGCCATTGGGTCGTGAGCTCCTCCATGCCCTACAATGCCCACAGGGACACTACTTAGCTACCTCTTGGAAATGTCTCCAGGCTCTTTACTGACCCAGGGATGCTTATCAAAAAGCATTTCATGAACTCTGGTTCTTTTTGTTGTTTGTTTTTTGAAAACAGTGTATCCTGGACTTGCTTTGTAGATGAGGCTGGCTTGAACTCACAGAGATCTGTCTGCCTCTGCTTCCCAGAACACTGGGATTACAGGTGTGTGCCACAGTGCCCCGTAAACTCTGGTTCTTTAGGGCATTATCAGGTGGTATGAGAGACTGTGTTGAGTTTCATCACATGAGTTCCTTTCCTATAGGATATGGGGACCCATTAAAAGGCTGAGTACAGAGGAGACTTTCTAGATGGTATGCAGAATTCTCTGTCTTTAGCCATCAGCCATATCCCAAGCCACAGCTTCGCCATATAACACCAAGTGCAGGAGGCAAGAAGGACCATGGCGGTATAGGTCTGTAGCTTCCTCAAAAGGAATCAAACAGCCAGTCACCTGCTTGTGTGTACCTCTGTAGTTGTGCGTGTGCATGGGTGCATTAGCTGTTATCCATAGTTTCAGTGACTTGCAGTCAACTAAGGTCTGAAATATTAAGTGGAAAATTCTAGAAATAAACTGTTCATAAGTGCTCAGTTAGGCCATT
The DNA here is from genome assembly GCA_028658305.1 of Pachyuromys duprasi. Classification (NCBI taxonomy): domain Eukaryota; kingdom Metazoa; phylum Chordata; class Mammalia; order Rodentia; family Muridae; genus Pachyuromys; species Pachyuromys duprasi. The sequence goes on from CM053754.1 coordinate 2,794,741, forward strand.
CTCAGGAGTGTGTAAAATATTGTGCCATCCCCAAAGTCGGTAAGTCACCCCCGGCTCAATCACATATAACCTAGTCCTTAGAGGGAATCCAGAAACTTCTGTGTCCTTGCCCATCCTGGCAGCCCAGCTCAAGTCCTGGCACTTGCGTTTGGTCCCTGTGAGTACTCTGGTAGCCTGGGTGATGAAGAGCTGATGGCTTTGATTTGTAGCATTTCTTTGCCTCTAGAATCCCTCATGGTCCCACACTTGCATATCCCTTCAGCACTGCAATCCCTAGAAGGCTCCCAAGTCTGGAACTCAAATGGCCTTGTCACCTTCTAACATCAGCCTCAAATCACTGGTCTTCCATCTTGGGGATGAGTAACAGGAGGGACCGTGGCAACATCCTTCAGAGTTGCTGATGTATCACTGTTAGCTTGGAGAGCTTTCCAAGTCACTAGCCCCTCCCTGGCTGCCACCTTCTTCCTCCTTAGTGGTATGGGTCCACACGGCCTAACGTCACACTGGTCTTCACTAACACAGACTCCTTTCAAGCTACCGCTGCCATCCAGAGTGTTCAGCAGGTCTGACCAGGGCAAGGGTACCTGAAATCTGGGTCAGGACGGATGGACAGGAAAATCAAGGCCCGAGAAGAGTTCTGTCCACTGCTGGTGACCATCAGTGTCACAAGGAACTGGTCACAGCACTCACTGAGCCACTTTGCCGGGAAGGAAATGGCAGGAGCCTGAGTGTCCACTCGGTTTGGAGTCGAGTCATCAAAGCAGGGCCACATTGGCGAGCTGGCTGAGGTACAAGTCCAGTGATACCTATTAAAGAAGCCATTGCAGGGGCGGGGATGGTTACCATCACTGAGTGTTGAAGGCACATGTAGGTGGGAAGAGATGATATCCCTCACTCTTTGACATCAGCCATATGGGAGCTGTCACTGTCTTTCCCATTTACCGGCACAAAGACCACTGTACTCTACCTAGGGTCCTGCTTCTGGCTTCTGGCTCACCTGTGTCTCATACCCTGTGCTTCCCCTCCCTGTGCATGCTGACCCCAGCTGCTCATAAGTAACATAGCCCTGCAATCCCTAGAAGGCTGCATCCCCCACCCCCGCAATAACTACATCCCATCTTTGATACAGCTCCACTTGGTCAGACAGGAGGTAAGAAGTCACACCATCCCAAATTTAGGAAGAGAACACATTGGCAGAGGCCTTGGGGGAGCTGCCCTGTTTCACTCAGAGCTGGTAAAAAGTGGGGCCAGCAGGGGACTAGAAATGATTCTCTTTCAAAGTCACCATCTTTCTGTAAAATGATAATTGTGTGAGCCACAGGACTCGTGGTTGCACAATTAATGAGTAGAAAGACAGCATCATCCCAGCTTTGAGAAGCTCTTAATCCAGAGGGGGAGACGTGTTTAATCAGGCGTCTGGCAGGCAGAAAACAGTATGGAAATCCACTGGCAAGCTTGGCTAGCCTTACCATGGCAACCAGCTTCCACAAGGGTCACTTAAACCTCAACAGTTGCTGTTGAGCCTTAAAAGTCCATTTCCCTGTGTAGCCTGCAGGTACTGCTTTCCAGTGACCTCTGTTCACAAAGCTGCATGAAGCAACACGGCAACCCATGGTTGACCTCCGCTGAGGATCAGCATCCCCGGAGCACAACAGAACTCAGTGCCCAGTGCCGTTTGCAAGCTGTACAGAGAAGCTATCTCATGATTCAGCCAGAAGATCAGACACTGAGCTCTCATTTTCAGATGCTGTGATGGGTCTTGCTAGTTGACAATGTGAAAATGAAAGGGACACGGGCTTAGTTTCCCAGGCTCAGAGTGTGTTTGTGCGTGTGCATGTGCTCGTGTGTGCATGAGTGGAGGGTGCATGCTGGATGGTAGAGGATCACAGCAGAGGACTGGGAAAGGCCATGTGACCGCAGAACTGAGCCATACTAACAGGCAGTGCTCTGCCTCCCTCCCACCTCCCCAGCCCAGGCATCTAGGGAGTCCTAATGAAAGGGTAGCATTTACAATGTACATTCCAAAGTCACGTTTCAAGCATCACCTTTAAAAAGCTATTCACATTTTACTCTCCTATATTAGCTTACACCCAGACAATGAATAAAGCAGGTCAAGTAGAGAAAGCAGGTATACATAACTGTCTCAAACTATTTTGGCAGAGTTCCCAGACTAACCCTCCTAATATTCCTGAGCCAGGGTTTGAAGAAGTCAGAGCCAGAGAGCCTTGTAGCTCTGTGTTCTCACCTGAGAGCAGCCCCTGGGTTGTCAGGGTCATAGGACTGGGACCCTCTGAGGATGATAGAGGTTGAGGTGGTCCTGGGGATGAAGAGGTGCGTGCCTTCAGAGATCATGCTGACAGGTGCCCTGGCTCGAACCTCCACACCAACACAATAGTTGCTATACACCAGGCTTCCCTTGATCTGAACCTGGAAGACCAAACACAAGAGGTATCACATGAGAACGAAGCAGAGGCTTTCTGGACCTGTACACTGGCTCTCGGCTGAGTACAGTGGTCGCTCACAGTGTTCATCTAAGAATATGGCTGGAGGGAAGACTATGAAGCTGTTAAATATAAGTCTACCGAAATGTACAGCTCTCTAGGTGTGTGTTGGCAGTATTTCTGTAGACAGACGCTAGAGTCCTCGGAGAGCAGGGAACCTCAGCTGAGAAAACACCTCCATCAGATTTGCCTGTGGGCACACCTGGGGAGCATTTTCTCGGTTGGTGATTGATGTGGATGGGGCCAGCCCACTGTGGGTGGTACCATCCCGAGGCAGGTGGCAAACAAAGCCAGTCGTGGTGGTGCGCGCCTTTAATCCCAGCAATTGAGAGTCAGAGGCAGATAGATTTCTGAGAGTTTGAGGTCAGCCTGGTCTACAAAATGAGGGGTACAGTGTGAGCAGCTACCTCAAACCTCTGTCACAGCCAGGACTTTTACATAGAGAAATCCTGTTAGAGAGAGAGAAAGAGGGAGAGAGAACACAATGAGTGAAACAGGAAGAGCAAGCTTTTTCTCTGTGGTCTCCACTTTAGTTGCTGCCCCAGTTTTCTGCCCTGAGTTCTGCCATGCCTTTGCATCCCTCAAATGGACTGTGACTCAGGATATGTAAGCCAAATAAACCCTTTCCTTCCCAAGTTGTTTTTGATCATGGTGTTTATCACAGCAATAGAAAGCAAAGTATGACAAGGTATTTAAATACTCATGCTTCCTGTATTCACATGGCTGACAGTTTCCAAGCCTCCAAAGTAACAGTAAATTTTCCATGGTCTTGGTATTTGCTGGCTCCCTTTACCTTGCTACATCTAGTAGGATGGAAAGGGATTGACAGTGAGGCCAAGAGGTCCCCTTTCTGTACACTTAAGGAGACAGTGGGTGTGAGGGTACAGCCAAGGAATGGAGTAAAACACATAACGGTTTTTGAGAAATGTAAATTAAAAGTATGAGGAACTTTTTTAAGCTTAGAAATAATGAAACATGTTACAAGGATGGTAGGTATTCAAAGTCTGCTTTAAAAGTCTTGGCGCTTTTTGGAAAATACACACACATACAATTGCCGTGCTTTATTCTGGGGCTCAGCCTCTGCCACTCTGGATCGTCTTTTTACAGCGACATGGCTGTCTGCTGGTCACTCCCTTGAGCAGGATAGATAGATAGTAAGTAAGAACTAATCTTCATTGTCTACTTGGCTGGTTTTAGGATCGTCACAAAAACACCCTGGAGCGTGCTTCTGAAGGTGTTTCCAGACAGGCTGAGCTAAGGATGGTGCACAGACTGGGATCCTAGACAAGTGCCAAGGAGAAAGCAAGGTGAGTTTTGCCCTGTCTCTGTTCCCAAGTAGGGGTGCAGTGTGAGCAGCCAGCTCGCACCTCTGTCACATGCCCCCACTCCGTGATGAACTGTATCCTCAAATCAAGAGCCCAGACCGCCGCTTTCTTAAGTTGCTTCTGTCATGGATGTTGTCATAATGAGAGGTAACTAGTGTGTGGTCAGATCTTCTCTGTATACCCTAGCCAGTCCTTGCTGCCCTCTGCAGCGGCAAGCATGTTCTGAGCAGGCACCATGCTTGTGAAGGATAGTAGCTCAGTGTGGAGCTACTATGGGTGGTGGGAGGGGGGCACAGAGGTGTCAGGAGCAGGAACCCGAGGTCTGACTCCCGAGTGGAACATGCCAAGGAGAGCAGTCAGAAAACAAAACAAAACAAAATGCTTCATCGGGGGTCTTCAAATCCTAGACACAGACAGGGCCCCTGCTAGAGAGCTGGATACAACTAATAAGCAAACGTGTGAACAGACAGTGATGGAGTATGGATACTTGGCCCCAATTATGACCTCACCCTTCCAGCAGGTGTATGAGAGCCTAGGTTTAGTCATTCAGCATTTTATTCTGTCTCCTTGGCTATTATTCCAGAACCACATCTCCTGAAGTGTACAGAGAGGGGACCTCTTGGCCTCACTGCCAAGCTGGAAATGAAGAGCGCAAAGTAATAGTGATGTCTTCTGAAAGTGACATCAGTACTTAGTCATCTACAAAGCCAAGTTGACACCAATACGAGGCTTGTCTGAGAGGGTTAGCAGACACTATCTAGGAACACTCTCTACCTTCCCATGGTGCTCCCAGGGCTCCGAGACATGAGGGCTGATAAATGCAAGTTTCCACTGTGACCTGGGAGCTTCTCCTAGACCAGTGGTTCTTAGCCTTTCCACTGCGACCCTTTAGCACCTCATGTTGCTAACCCTCAACCATAAAATTACTTCTGTTTGCTACTTTACAACTGCTATTCTGCTACTGTTACGAACCACAATATATGTATCTGTGCTTTCGATGGTCTTAGATGGCCCCTGTAAAAGGGTAGTTTGACTCCTAAAGGGGTTGCACTTTATAGGTCAAGAACCACTGCTCTAGACTATGACAGGATCAGGGTGATCTAAAGCTCCAGCCTAGAAATCTACTCCCATGGAAATAAGATCTGCTACCCCTCAGTCAATATTTCCAGAGAGAACTATACATCCTGCTTAAAAGCAGGATTTTTCCGACCACTTGCAACTAACACAGTGCCCCTCAAAGCATAAAGCATAAGCAATGGCCCTCTGTCACCCAGCCAGTCAACAGCATTCTTACCAAGATCAGCACAGGAGCAGTTCTGAGAGCATGTAGTATGAGCCTCTGTTCCCAATGCCCAATAGGGCCCAGCAGACACATTTCTTTGAGGGGTATAGGGCCGGCCAGTTTGGGCGTTTGGGCACTGTCTGATGAGCTGCCTGAGGCCTGGGCTAGGACCAATTCTCAGAGAGACCAGGTGTCCCACATAGTGAAAACACCCCTCTTCCCTGCAGAGACTTGGGTCCCAAAGAGCATATCCCCTTCCTGATCTTCCCATTTCACTACAGTCTGACCCCAGAGCCTTCTTTCTGGTTCCCATCACTACACAAGGCCAAGCACAGCAATGGCTGAGGGTCACAGTGGGTACTTCTGTCATGGCCCTGCCCTCTGGTGGACATGGTCCATTTTCCTCCCCTAGAGGGCAGCATCAATATTCTTCTATTCCTCCATCAGTGCAGGGTTTATTTAAAAGATACCTCTGTATCTTAGTAGTAGTAGTTTTTCATTGATTACTTGGCCAATACTAGAACATATGGGAAAATGAAAAGATTCTGAGTGTGCGTGTGTTTATGTGTGATAGAGTGTGTGTGTAAGAGAGACAGTGTGTGTGTGAGAGAGAGAGAGAATGTGTGTCTGTGTGTGTGTTCCGCACACCAGTCTAGTCAGTGATTCACCTGTTTCTGCCTCTCCCTATAAATACTGGGGTTGCAAGCATACAATGCATACTGCCATGCCTGCCTTTTTTACATAAGTGCCTGGTATTGGAACTGAGCTCTTTTAGCTCCGTTTAAACGTTTATACAACAAATGTTCTTCCCCACTGAGCCATGTTTGAAATGAAAGAACTCTCTTAAAATCCTACCCACACTTTCAACAACAGAAACAACTCCCTTTTGTTGGATAGAAGTGGTTTTCTTTAGGGCTTGTGGAAAGGGTTAGTTGGCGTGACAGGGCTTGGGAAACCGAGTGAGCTGACCTTGGCTATAGCTGTGTAGTTCCCACACTGCAGTGTGTAACTTGGGAGCATGACGGTCTGTCTGTGGGTGTCAACAGCAGCAGGGAGGGGGACAGAAGTTGCCTCTGCATCCACAAAGCTCCAGGTGTAAGAAAGTCCTTGGGAAATGTTACAGAGGACTGGAGCTTCAAATGTCACTCCTAGTCTCAGGGGCTGAGACCTCCATATCTGGGAATTGACAAGAGAAGCCACGTCAATGAATGCCCACCAACCCTCATGGTACAGCAACCTGTTAGAAAGTGTCCCTTGTGAACCTCCAAACATTTGTTTGTACAACTACAGGATGAGACCTGGGGCTAGACTTTACATGGCACAAGCACATTTATTTCATAGACAAAACCACACAGCAAAAATGCAAAAAACAAGAGAAGTTCTTATATGTACATACTCATAGCAGGATTTTTTCCCCTTAAAGTCAGTCAATATTTCCAGGGAGAACTATACATCCTTCTTAGAAGCAGGATTTCCTGACCACCTGTGACTAACACAGTGCCCCTCAAAGCGTAAACTATGGGTCCTCTGTCACCCAGCCAGTTGCCAGCATTCTTACCAAGATTGGCATTTTTTCCTGCTATGAGTATGTAAATGAAATACTTACTTTTTCCTTCAGACATAAAGGGTCTTCCTTTCAAGCATACAACTAATGGGAAATATCAAAGGAATAGGTCAAATCAAAGATTTGATTGCATTAGAATTTCATTTAACTGTTTATTTATTGTTTATGTGTTTATTGGCAGTACTCCTAGCTATGCTGTTCTTCTAACGCTCTTTATGCCCTTTACCCCTTCTTCTGGGTAGATACAATTCTCTCCCCAATAATCCTGGCCTGACTTTCAGGTTTGTGCCTGAACATGGAAAACCATTCCAGCTAAGCCCACCTTCGGAGACTGCCCAGCCAGGGACCCTGCCTGTTCTGGGGCTGATGCTAGGTGCAAGGGCTCCCCCTGGAGGTAGTCCCATTTAATTGGAAAATGAAAACTGGGGAAGTGGGATTTAAGAATCAGTTCAGAGAATCTTATGAAAGAAAGAGGAGATAGAAAGACCTTGAGGGGACAGGAGCTCCACAGGGAGAGCAACAGAACCAAACATCTGGTTCCAGACTTTTCTTAGACTGATACTCCAATCAAGGACCATGCATGCAGATAACCTAGAACCTCTGTGCAGATGTAGCAGTGTCCAAGTGGGTTCCATAGCAATGGGAACAGGGACTGTCTCTGATGTGAACTCAGTGGCTCACTCTTTGATCACCTTTCCCTGATGGGGAAGCAGCCTTACCAGGCCACAGAGGAGGACAATGCAGCCTGATGAGACCTGATAGGCTAGGGTCAGATGGAAGGGGAGGAAGACTGCCCCTTCAGTGGACTGGGGGAAGGGCATGGGAGGAGAAGAGGGAAGGTGGGATTGGGAGGGGACTACTAGGGAGGGGGGCTACAGTTGGGATACAAATTGATTAAATTGTAATAAATTGAATAAATTGTAATAAATAAAAAATAAATTAAAAAGAAAAATATTTTCACTACAATTATGCAACAACAACAAAAAAGAATTGAGCACCCTTAGCCTAGCATGGGTGCCCTCTGAGTGGCTCCAACCAGCAGCTGATGGACACAGATGCAGGGACCTACCACCAAACTCTGGGTGGAGTGCAAAGAGACTCATGTAAGAGTGGGGGAAAGCTAGGATGACCCAGAGAGACAGGAGCTCCACAAGAAGACCGACAGAGCCAACTAACCTGGGCCCAAGGGGACCTGTGGAGACTGAAGACCAGCCAGGGGCCATGCATGGACTGGACCTAGGCCCCTACACAGATGTAGCCGAAGGGAAGCTCAGTTTTCATCTGGGTTCTCTAGTAAGGAGAATGGGGACTCTGACTCTGACATGACCCCTGTTGCCTGCTTTTCAATCATTTCCCCCTGGCAGGGATTCCTCGCCAGGCCACAGGGGGAAAGGACGTGCTTAGTCCTGATGTGACAATATACTGGGCGGGGGACTCCTCTGAGGAGTGTGGGAGGGTGGGCAGGAGAAACAGGGAGGGAGGGGCTGTGACTGGGGCGTAAAGTGAGTTCAAAGAAAAACAATTCGGCACCCTTAGTGTTAGTTGTCCCTCCCACACTACCTCTTTTACCTCGCCTCCTCTCCTCTTCCCCCACTTCACCCCCGTTTAGTCTCCTGTCTCCTTGTAACAGTACACTCCAGCGCAAGCCCATAGGAGTACTTGACCAACACAAAAGAGACTTCATTGTGTGTGTGTGTGTGTATGTGTGTGTGTGTATGTGTGTGTGTATGTGTGTGTGTATGTGTGTGTATGTGTATGTGTGTATGTGTGTGTGTATGTGTGTGTGTATGTGTGTGTATGTGTGTGTGTATGTGTGTGTGTATGTGTGTGTGTATGTGTGTGTATGTGTTTGTGTATATGTGTATGTGTGTGTATGTATGTGTGTGTGTGTGTATGTGTGTGTATGTGTATGTATGTGTGTGCTTTTGTTTTGTTTTAATATTTTGTCTCATTCGTTTTCTTTTTTCAGTTTATCTATTTTGATTTGTTGTTGTTGTTTTGTTTTTGTTTTTGGAGAGAGAAAATATAAAGTTGGGTGGATAGGGAGGTGGGGAGGCTCTGGAATAAGTAGAGGGAAAGGAAAGAATATGATCAAAATATGTGAAGAAAATTTGGTTTTTCGAAACAGGGTTTCTCTGTGAGGCCCTGGCTTCCCTGGACTCACTTTGTAGACCAGGCTGGCCTCGAACTCACAGAGCTCCACCTGCCTCTGCCTCCTGAGTGCTGGGGTTAAATGTATCACTCCCACACCTGCCCTTATTTGAAAAATTTTAATAAAATATATTTAAAGGTAAAAGAAGGTATTAGTTGTCCTCCTCACACCCACTGACTAGGATTTTTAATCTTAAAATATAGTTGAAATATAGTTTATTATAAAGGAAACACAATAAAAGACTAGAACACTTTGAAAAACAGAACGAGAAAGAATTTATAGTCTTATAACTAGGAAATTTACTCTTCGTGTTCTGTAGGTGGTACCATTTAAATTACTGTTCAATCCAGTTCATTGTTTCTACTGTGAATATGATTTCATTATAGGACCTATGACAAAGCCACTGGACTAACATAGGTAATGACAAATATATAATATTGTCAATTTTCAGGCTAGATAGATAGATAGATACTAAAATGATAATATGAACTTAAAACTATATAATTTCCCCTGGAGTGGGAGTTGGCTCTGAATGCTGACAAACTGGGCTGCCTAATAGGCTTTGGGAGACAAAAGTAAAGTTCCCAGAATAGACATTCTGTCTCTCAGCTCTGTGAAATGAAAATACCAAGGACTTGAAGAAAGATGTATGCAGAGTGTTGCATGCTAAAGACATGTTCACAGAGGGCCACATGCTGTCTATAGTAAGAGAATGCCAGAAACAATCAAAGTTTAGAATTGAGGAATCTCAGAAATGGTGTAGAATTTGTACATACGATCCAATACATGACACCACTAAAATCACTTAGTCAAGATGGTGTAATAAAAGACAGTAGTCATGCTATAACAATTACCCAAATTTTGTGATACACACGCACATTAAACACACACATTCCATATATAAAGAACAATAGTGGGGAGCTAGAGAAAGGGCTCACAACCTTCTTGAACACCAATTTCACGGTACCTGATGCCCTCTGCTGGCCTGTGCAAGCACCTGCACTCATGTGCATTTATCCATACCCCAACTTTGTGTGTGTGGGGGGGGGTTGTTTTTGTTTCTCTGTGTAGGCTTGGACTTGCTTTGTAAACTGGGCCGGCCATCTGCCTGCCTCTGCCTCTCAGTGCTGGGAATAAGGAGTGCACTACCATGCCTGCTTTCCCCAATATAATTTTAAAATAAGAAAGATAAACCCATTTTTAAAGCAATACAAAAACATTTAATATAAATACATCTATCTCCTGTTGTCTTGATTCGACCCAATTCCATTCTTTCTTTATACTCTTAGAAAACACACGAAATATAGAAAACAAATGGGGTCATCAATATTGCTTTCCTTATCTTACAGAAAAACTCAAATGAAAATGTTTTTCAGATTAAAAAGTAAGCTCAGGCAGGCACGGTGGTGAACACCTGTAATCCCACACCCTGGGAGGCAGAGGCAGGTGGATTTCTGTGAGTTTGAGGCCAGCCTGGCCTACAAAGCATGCAATTCCAGCATGCAAGAGGCTGAGGCAGGAACTAAGCTCAGGCAGGCACGGTGGTGAACACCTGTAATCCCACACCCTGGGAGGCAGAGGC
>CM053754.1:2805246-2856066 GCA_028658305.1 Pachyuromys duprasi
CAGAGTTCTGGGATAGCCTGGGCTTTCTATAGTCATACCCAAACTCAAATAAAATTAAATAAATGCAATAAGATAGCATAGATTTTAAAATATTCCTTAAAGAAAAACAAAACCAAACAAAGGGAAGTATTGACTCCACATTAGAGCAAGAATTCCAGCTGAGCCTTGTAAGCTGTGGTCTTTCCCTCTAGTCCCTTGAGTTTTGGTCCATCCTTCACACAGAGAGTACAGAAGAGCTTGGCACCATGGAATGCTGGCCTTGAGAGCTACAGAGGTCTTGCCTCTAGGGACATGGACACTTGAGGGCCATAGCCTGCCCAAGGCAATCCCATACCCTCTTTGAAGTCCACTGCACTCTGGGGCTGCTGGGACCTGAGATACACAGGGCCCGCAGCTGATACATCAGAGAAAGCATTCTGGCAAACACCCAGTAGAAAATTTTGATTCCCAAGTGTCAGGCCGAGCACCTTTGACCTGAAAGTAAAACTGCTTGAAATCAAAGCCCTCAAAGGAGTTGAAGGAATAAAAGGCAGCCTTATTTTTACTACTCTGAGGTTAGTTCTCAGCATATAATTGGTCATTTCTTTTAATTTTGGTGTCAAATTTTCCTTTGACAGAAAATGCTATCATTCTGTGTACAATCAAAAAAGAAAGAAAGAGAAGAAAAAAGCTACTCAACGCAAGCTGCGCCGATCGGCAAGAGTCATATAGGCAAATAAAAGACTTATTCACCCACTAGAAACCAGGCTTCCCCTGCTCAGGGACCAGCTCCGAAGCCCACACAGGGACTCTTTTGTGTTGAGCGCAGCCAGACAAACTCAACAAAGCCTCCTTCATTCCCCAGTGAGCTCAGCAGTTTGGAAGCAGCCTATAGGAGGCAGGCCAGGAGGATTCCTCAAGCCCAGCCCTACCTGCACCTTCATAGGCCCCATGTTCTTCACCGGGGGCGGTTGGCAAGGTTCGCGCACCACGAAAAGCTGCTTTCTGAGGGTGGCAGAGCTGATGTTATTGAAGGCAAAGACTTCAACTGTAAACTCTCCCTCCCTGGAAGAGTGAAAAGCAGGGAAATGGAGAGATCAAGGTTGCTGTACATGTATAACCATCTGCAACATGTAGTTGTTCTGTCTGATGGCAACTGAGCCCAAACGGTAGGGACAGAAGAGACCTGCGTCATAAGGCTGATCTCCACAGAGACTGTTCTCTGTCTGCTTGGTGGAACTGCCCACTCTGCATGGATATGGCCCTGTGCCAGTAAACTGGCAGTCTCATGCTCCAAACACCAAACTCAGGTGAGGGCATGATGCTCCCAGTGGCTGCCGCCTAGTTCTCTGCTGACCACAGAGTCACCCAAAGGTTGGTACTCGAATTTTTCCTGCTGATGAACCCTCCTGACTGGACCTTGAGGGTCTCTGGGCACAATCTTCCTCTTCTAGGGGGTCAGATTTCCTGAGCAATCCTTAAGAGTTTGGAGCACTAAAAAGTAGTAGAATGGGTTTCAAACCTGAACACCTTTATCAGGCTCCTGGAAAGTTATGGCTATGGAGAGTAGCACAGGAGGATTGTGGGAATTTGGCAGCTTGTGACCAGGTTGGGTGTTTGATTAAGAAAATATATGATCATATAGCAACTGAGGCAAAATGCACATCAGTTCAAGACTCGAATTTGAAACAGAATAAAGTGCTATCAGAAAACTACATATCTGAATTTTCAAGGACTATACTGTCAGCTGCTATCACAAAGCCTCAGACTGTGGAATAGCCTAGCATAAGCACTAGAGCTGGCACCACACACATTCTGTCATCTGAAGAGGCAAAGAACACATCTTTGGTACCCAAGCTCTAGGCACCTGCCTAGCGACATGCAAATCCCCCAAGAACTTCGATTGATTCCTTTTGCACCTAAGGATCTATTTGCAAGGGAGAAGTTATGAATTATGATAAATTGTCTAATGAAAGACCATTCAAGATTGCCCATGAAAGCTAGAAGAGGCCATAGGCACGGAGCTGTATTAAGGGAAGTCTGCGATGGTTTCTGGTGCCACTGCCCCAAGAGGCCTCACTTTTTAATTCTTCTACTTGTGGTTTGAATGAGAAACATCTCCCATAGACACATGTGTTTGCACACTTGGTCTCTGATTGGTGGTACTTTTTGGGAAGGTGATGGAACCTTTAGGAAGTGTAGCCTTGCTGGAGGAATTGTGTCACTAGGGGTGGGCTCTGAGGGTGTATAGCTTCCTGTCCCTGCCCTCATGACTTCCCCATCATTGTGGGCATCTGGTCCTCAGGACCCCTCACTCACGTATACTGTTCCTGAAGTTTCTTTTGACCATAGCATTTTATCACATGGTATTTTATCACAATAGCGGAACGGTAACGAACTCACTTCTGCACATGCCAGCATTCCTCTGCACCAGCTCCATGCCAGTCTGAGGCTTGGCCATGGCCGGATTTGTCTCCGGCAGCTATGAAGACTGGACACTCATTGGGATTCTCCCTCACCAGATACTCAGCTGTGAACAATTGTCCTGTCTCTCTGCAGGTTCCACACTCCCAACCTTGATTACCACATGTGCATGTGGTTTTACATGGATGATAACCATTGGGAGACAATGATTTTGGACAAAGATAACTAGATATAACTTATCTTCCTAATCTAGCCAGGTGCCAGATAATGATATCATGGCTAATGAGGTATTGCATGTGACATGACAAGGGTTCCTAGGATTATAAGATAGAAAATTTTGTATTGTCTAGTGCTACCGTAGCTGTCATAATATAAGGCATTGCTATTGTGTTTGTGGTGATACTGTGGTGAAGTCAGCCACCATGTTGCCAGCACAAGCAATGAAGGGCAGTATATGGATAATGATAAGAATAGCTACACTGTTGGTTTATATATTTATAAACTGTATTTTTTTTCAGAGAATGTACAGCTACTTCTAAAAGAAATGTATCCTAGAAAACATTAGCTGGCAGTGCCTTTATGTACCTAATATTTATATTCCCTCTTGATTATATCAGATACCATGTAAGTAACTTACCTGTGGCATCTAAATTTGTGTAAACACATTTATAAGGTTTGCACACTAACAGAACCAACCAGTAACACCATCTCAGAGTGCCTCTGGTTGCTGAGTGACACATGACAATCTCCGTAATGCCTTGTTCCAAGCAAACAGTGGGTTGAATTAAAGGTAGCATTCATACTCTACCTTCAGACACAGAGACCCATTATAATGTGTCCTTAGAGCCTCACAGCTTCATCTGCCCACCTGTGTACCTCCCCTCATTCTCCCCCTGCAGGCCTACCCCTGCAGGCCTTTCCCACCGGTGCCCTTCTTTTGGGTCTCTGTTGGTTCTCCCTCCTCACTTTTCCTCTAGGAATCTTCTGTGGGAGGTTCCCCTTCCAATCATGCTCAAAGGTCTGGGTATGGTTCTGATAGCTATAAAGCCACTCGTGTGGGTCATGCCCTCTGCACCCCATACCTTCTTTGCTGACAGAACTCTCTTGGCTGACAGCCTCTATTTGCCTCCTTTTTCTGAACTGCAAGCTCCTCCAGAGCCCTGGCTGGGCCTGGCTTGTTTCCATTCAATATTTGTCATCTACATCACCTACAAGATTGGCTGTGAGGTTTTAAGGATCGATCCTTCAGAAAGCAACCCCGTGCACACCTACAGTAAGCTGTCACCTGCCCTTCATAGCTCACCTGCTGTAGACATGGCTGGAAGTGCTGCTGCCCAGCTCAATGGTGGCATCTCCAAAGTTCCAAAGGTAGGCTACATCAGTACCAAAGTTGAGCCTGCACTCAAAGGATACGTTGGCGTTTACCAGCGCCGAGGCAGGGGACATGAGCCGATTGGCCATGATTCTTTTCTGCACCCTGATGATGTGGGACTCAGAGACCACACTGCCGATCCTGCTGGTGGCCTTGACTGTCACATGGTACCTGAGGGTGGTGTGCATGGCAAGATCAGAACACAAGGCTGGGGAGAGTTTCCACATCACTTCAGCACATAGACAGGGCTGGGAGCTTAAGTTGTGGGCATTATCCAACTAGGTATATCAAATCTGAAGTGGATGGAATTTGCCTTAAGTTCCCTTTTTCCTTATTTAGCTCACATCTCTAAATGAAGGGAGGCCCTTCTTTTTAGGAAGCATATCCTAGGTTAAACTGAGGGCTGAGATGAAATTTAAACCTGAGATCACTCTGTTGCTTAGTGTTACAGCAGGGAGGGTAAGCTCCTCTTCTTTTACATTTTTATGGCTAAGTTCATAGAAGTGCCTAGGGGCTGGATGTAGTGTCAACACCATTAAAATTATTGCGATCCTGCCAGGGTAATCTTTATCCTGAGTATCAGCTGCATCAGTACTGAAGACCACATTGACAGACCACTGAGGGATGTTCAGCTGTCTTCTGATGCTTCTGGAAGTTGTCCTCACTGGTGGGCCATCTCCAAAATACCATGCGAACTCCAGGGGTAAGGTTTCCTTGGTAACAGCCACAAATGTGATGTTTGTGTCTGCAGCAAACACAGTTCCATTGCTGTAGATAGACACAGCTGTGACAAAAAGGAGATGGAGGTCCATTGGTACAAAGGGCTGGAAGCCACTCAGAGGGCTACCCCAACCCCCGCCTGCCACTACCACCTTACCAAGGTATGAACAGTAAGAATGTGAGTATAGGGCAAAGCCAGGGAACAAGGGGAATCTGCAGTGCCCAAGCAGGAGATTACAGCCCAAGTCTGACGGCCATCAGTAATGGCTCCCGAGGCAACATGGACAGCTTTTGGGGGACTGTGTTTGGAAGGCATGGAATGGAGGGGGGTGGGGCAACAGATGACTGCATGATAGTCCCTCATCTCCCATACCCTCGTGGGGGCCTCAGAGCCCACGGTGTCTAGAAAATCCCAGAACAAACTACAGGTGCACAAGAGTCCGCAGAAAGGCCAGTGGGCTGGGTCTCAGGCTGAGCTGACAGCAGAAGCTTTGGTAGTCAGCCACCGAGGGAGAAGGGCTACATCTAGAATTAAAAGAGACGCACATTGCATCTTGTACCCAACAGTCACTCCAAGCCAAGCCTGGCCGCTGCCCGCATGGGTCTGAGAAGTAAAGGACACATTGTATGAAGAAACAGATGAAAAGCAATGCATCACGACCACGCCTGAAACAAAAGAAGACACGGGAGAAATTTTAATCCACTTCCCTTAAGCCTGCACATGTGTATACACACACACACACACACACAATACTCCTCATTATCAACTTTATCTCTTTGAATCCTGAAATCTGGATTATACACTCAAGTGACATGGCTGCCAAACTTGAATAATGGCACAGGATTTCTCTTTGTAAATTTTTCTTAAAATGATTTCTGTCTCTTCAGAGAATTCTCTATATAGTAATGAATGCATCACTTCCTTTGTAATATGTGAATTCCTTTTAGCTGGCTTTATGTTAAACATATGTGTCCTAGGGGTCTATTTTAAACACTCTCCACAATAAGCCTCATTCATCTAAGCCCTCTAAACTGTAATGCAGTATTTTCTGTGCATGTGTGTGGATGTACACATATGTATGTATATATATTGGAAGGCAAATACCAAAAATTAAATCAGATCCTAGAAGAGGGCTATGATGTCTAAGAAGATTTGAATCAACTCAGTTGGGATATTGAAAAGGAGACAGGCTTTTTCAAACTGCAGATCGCTATCAGTTTCTCCCCACCTCCCACCCCCAGAGCTCAGGGAACCTTGTAGAAGAGGGGGAGGAAGAATTGTAGGAGCTAGAGGTGTCCAGGACACCAGGAGAACATGGCCCAAATACGTAACTAAGCGGGGCTCACATAGGCTCACAGAGACTAAAGTGGCACTCATGAAGCCTGCATGGGTCTGTGCTAGGTCTTCTGTATATATGTTACGGTTGTTAGCTTGCTGTTTTTGTGGGACTCATAACAGCGGAAGTGCGGTTATCTCTGTCTCTTTCAGTATCTGCTCCTGGGATCCTTTTCCTCCTACTGGGTTGCTTTGCCCAGCCTTGATGTAAGGGTTTGTACCTAGTCTTACTGTATCTTGTTAGGCCATGTTCAATGGATACCCCTGAGAGGCCGGTTTATTTGAAGGGAAATGGAGCAGGAGTGGGTCTGGGGAAGATGGGAGTTAGGGAGTGTGCTGGGAGGAGTAGAGGAGGAAAAACTTTGGTCAGGATGCACTGAAAACAAAAAATAAGTTCAAAAACTATTTTAGAAAAAAATTACATGGGCTTTTAAAGTATTGTTTTTTCCTCTACAATTTTTTCTTTATAAAGAGAAAATGTTTATTTATAGCATTTCTAAAACAGACTCCGTACAGATTCTTTTTAAATATGCCCCACGAATAAGAGTGACATGCTCTTATTAACAGTGACTAAAAGTTCACCTTAACCACAATCTGGTGTCATAACATGTGAGGAAAGAAAATAGATTTGCACAAGGGTGTCCTATTATTGGCTTTTGGTCCAGGATTAATACTCACACCATCCCATTCTAAGTTAGCATAAAACCAGAGACATGCATGGCTTGTGCTCACTCATTTTACTCAAAGTTTTCATAAGACAAGTCAGTACCAAGGGTCAGCTGGCCAGCTTAGCAGGTTTAAACCTCCTGTGTTATCTAACACTAAGCTGGTGAGTTCCTCCCCCCACCCCCCTCAAGGAAAACTGGATGGAAATACAGTTCATATGTGGTACAAACAGTATGGATTCTCAAAATGAGTCTTTTTTTTATTTAAAAAAGACTTTATTATTTATTTTATTTCATTTTGGTTTTTTAAACATTTATTTATTTAGGTATTTTACGTATGTGAGTGTCTTCATGTACATCTGCACACCAGAAATGGACACCAGATGCCATTATTGGTGATCGTGTACCACCATGTGGTTGCTGGGAATTGAACCCGGGTCCTCTGGAAGACCACTGAACCATCTCTCTAGCCCGAGAATGAGTTCTTTGGGTTAAATCCCCCATTGGAGATTTTCTTTTTCCTATTTCTAGAGAGAGCAAGCCTTCATCTACTAGAGCTGAATACTTTGGGGTCATCCTGCTCTGCTCCAGCTCTTCTGTATAATGCACCCTAACTGTTTCCTTCAGAACCCTTAATTACAGCCCCTCTTCTGACTCCTTCTGGACTGTGAGATTTTGATCCCTTTTCCCAAGTGATAGGAGAGGAACGGATGCCTACAGGTAGTTTGGGGGCAAGGGTGAGGAGGCATGAGTTCCAGGGCTTCTGACACACTGTGAGCACTCAGCATCACATGTCTTTGGCCATGGCAATGCTATCTGACAGAATGTCCCCACACGCACTCATCACAGCTTACTGTATGTATCAGCTCCCACCTCAGGTAGTACCCGTCCCATGGTGACCTCCCAGCTCCATGGCCAGGCTCCTGTTCAGGCACTTTTATGTCCTTTTCCTGTTTGTCTTATACATTTATTCACATATTTTTACTGGATTGCAAATTCCCTGTATGTGCCAGGGAGTAACAGCCTGGCTAGACCCCAGGGGAGGACATTGCAGCCAGCCCTGAGGAGACAAGATGAGCTGGGGTTGGATGGAAGGGGAGGAGGTCCTCCCCCATTGGTGGACTTGGAGGGGGCGGGGAGGAGATGAGGGAGGGATAGGGAGGGTAGGAGGGAATGAGGGAGGGGGCTATGCCTGGGATGAAAAGTACCTAACCTGTGATTGATATAAAAATAAATAAATTTAAAAAAATTCCCTGTATGATTTCATCTCATCTCCCGCAACATACATTTCACAGTAACTGTTTCCTACATGGGATAAAAATGAATGATGGCAGCAGCATATTGAACAGGGTGGCTGAACCTTAGTGCAAATGAGGTGGAGTCGGATGTGTGTGCAGCAGAGACCCGAGTGCTCAAGCTTCCAGGAACTGGCCTCACCTTTTTCCTGTGGGAGAGAGTCAGCAAAAGAAAGAGCTTCGCCATCGTGAACAGAGCTGGAATTCATGAACACAGACACATTTCCATGGCCAAAATCCACGTAGTAAGGGCCCAGTTCCACATCAGCACTGTGAATGTCATGGACAACAGCTCTGAGCTTATAGACACCTTCTGGAAAAAGAAGACAAAATGGAGATTTGATGGATTCTTAAACAGACATGAGAGTTAACACTTTCAGGGCAGTCACAATGGGGTGACTAGCCTGTGATACTGCAAATGAGATTTTAAAAAATCCATGCAACAACAGGGACATGCAGCTACACAGCATCCACAGTCCCACATTCAGCATGCGCCGGTGTAGCTTAATGTTTTACTGTCTCAAAATTCTTAATCACTCTTAACAATCAGTGTTCATGTTTTCCACTAGACCCTGGAAATGATGTAGCCTATCTGTGCATCAGAAATTATTAACACTATTTATGCATTTATATACACCAGTCATCTCAGAACAATGAGGTTAATTTATGTGTATTTGATATACATTCCTGCTTGAATAAACATCCCAATAGTATACAATTAAAAGATTTTGAAAAGCTAAAATATCGCCTCAACTGTGTTTCTTGAAGTATTTATAATGTCATGATTATATGTCTTTGAATTTTTCATTAAGTGGTACAACCTATTTTTTTCTCTTCTGGATTGGTGCTAGTCTCATGATCATAGTTCCTCTGGCTTGCCTCTTCTTTCTTGTCTTTGTGCTGGTCATTACTATCTTGGGAAGTAGCTGGGCCTAGCTGGCTGAAAAAGAAACCAAACTAGGTTGTCCCAGGGAACCAGCCATCTCCAGGAGATGAGTCATATAGTCTACTGGTAGCTGCCTACAGATCCATAATGAGCCCTTTGAGACTAGCCCAGACCCAAAGAAACCCCTAAAAACCTATGGAGGAATGACTGCATTTTTATTTTAGTTCTATGGAAATTTCATAACACTCTTAACACAGCTACAGATGACTGATACAACTTTGTTGGGCTAGAGAGGCCTCTAGCAAGTCTCTGACCCCAACCTTCTACCCATTATTCTTAAATTATACATTTAATCCTTCTGTATATTCACTCTTATATGTGACCCCTTGTATGTTAGAGGATAATGTGCTGGGCTGGTCCCAGTCACCCATTCTCATCTCTGTCCCTCACAGACTTCATCCATCATCTACACAAAACAAAGGTCCCCTGCCCAGCCCCTCTCAGCTTACAAGTGCCCATTATGTAGGCTTTTTTTTTCTCCACCTGGTCAATTCATACCTGCCACGACACTTTTAAAATAGCTCAGACAGAAGGAGTAGCTTTGTCTGGTGATTGCCCACAGCTCTTGCGCTGTGTTGCATTTCCAAGCTCACGATATTCTGTGTCCTTTGCTCTAAAGCTCATACCAGTTCACTTAACACAGGCACAGTAAATGTACATGAAATAACCAATGACACTTCATAGAATGGAGAGCCAAAGCCAAACAAATAAAACAGTATTCTCAGGACCCAGAGAATTCTGTTCCTTAATAGAGCCTTTACTGTCCTAAAGAGCAGTAGTTGGCAGCATAATATGTTTAAAAAAAAAAAAAGGGGGGGGAGAGACTTTGCAAAGAAAAAAAAAACATCTATAAGACAAGCCAGTAAATATGCTGAGATGCAGGATTTTGGAGCAGTGGGCTGAGCAGAGTCCAACAGAAAACATCCTGTACTGGATATTTAATTAACTGTGTAAGAATGGCTATACTCAGGGCTGGAGAGACAGCTCAGCAGTTAAGAGCATGCACTGCTCTTGCAAAGAGCTGAATATGATCCCTACAACCTGTGTTGAGCAGCTCACAGTCTCCTGTAACTCCAGCCCTAGAGAATCCAGTGCTCGCTTCTGCTTGTGTAGGAATCTCCACTCAATTGTGTACGTACACACACACACACAGTATAAAAATAAGTCTTTTTAAAGGCACACTTTTCCAACTTGCAGAAGCTATACCTTATGTGTTGAATCGTCATTAATATCTTTATCACACTTATAAAACAAACAGACATTGCTTCTCGTGATAGCACCCAAAGGAGAGCAACAAGTGGATTTTAACAAATAGAAAATAAAACTGACAATAGGCCAGATCTCACAGTCACAGGGAACAGGACTTAATTATGAGTTATGCTATACTTCGGCAGAGTGCAGGAAATCATATGAAAAAGGGGGGGAGTTAGTAAGACTTGGCGAGGACAAGAGCTCCACAAAGACCAAATAGATCAGGGCACAAGGGTTTTCTGTGAGACTGTTTCTCCAACCAAGGACCATGTATGGATACAAACTATAACCCCTGCTTGGATGTGGCCCATGGTAGCTCAGTCCCAACTGGGTACCCTAGTAAGGGGAACAGGGACTATTTCTGTCATGAACTCAATGGCTGGCTTGTCCACCGTCCTCCCCCCCGACCCCCATCTAGCTGGCAGCCTAGCTAGATCCCAGAAGAGGACATTGCAGCCAGCCCTGAAGAGACCTGATAAGCTAGGGTCAGATGGAAGGGGGGGAGGTACTCCCCTATCAGTGGGCTTGGAGGGGGGCAGGGAAAAGACGAGGGAGGGATGGGGAGAGTGGGAGGGAATGAGGGAAGGGGCTATGGCTGGGATACAAAGTATATAACCTGTGATTAATATAAAAATAAAATTTAAATTACTTTTTTAAAAAGTTATGCTATAGACAAATCAGCACATAACTCACACTTCATTTTAAAAGGCAAATCTCATCACTCCAGCATCAGGAAGCTGCTTACCGAATAGTTAAAAGACCTGTGCCTAGACTAAGGAATTTGGCTCCAGATCTGAGGTGAGTTTGTTGGCAAACTTTTAAACTTAACCTATAAGAATGGTAGAGTTCCAACTTTGTGCTGGATAGTTTTATGCCAACTTGACACAAGCTAACGTCATTTGAGAGGAAGAAATGCCATAAGAAAATTCCTCCCTGAGATCAGGCTGTGTGGGTCAGCCTGTAGGGCATTTTCTCAGTTAGTGATTGATGGGGGAGGGTCCAGCCCATTGTAGGTGGTGCCACCCCTGGGCTGATGGTCCTGGGTTCTATAAGAAAGCAGGCTGAGCAAGTCATGATGAATATCCGCTCAGCAGCACCCTCCATGGCCTCTGCATCAACTCTAGTCTCCAGGTTCCTGCCCTGTTTGAGTTCCTACACTGACTTCCTTTGATGATGAACAGAGATATGAAAGTGTAAGCCAGATAAACACTTTCGTTTCAAACTTGATTTGTGGTCATGGTATTTCATAGCAGCAACAGAATCCCTAACGAAGACAAACTTATTTTATTTTTTGAGGCAGTAATAAGACCAATTCACCTGTATTAATTAAAGTTGTAGGTATTTAACAGCAGTAGAGAATGTCCTGATTACAGTATGGTGCACTTAGCTTTCCACTGAGTCTCCTCTTATTACGCAAAAGTAATGTGGGTCAGAATGAACCAAAACAAAACACTTTAGGGAGAGTGATAGGAAACACCCATGCATGTTCACAATACAAAAGAGATACAAAAGCAGTGTGATGAGCAGGGACCATGCTAGAGATGGGAAAGGGAAGATAATATAAAGAATGAAGAGAACAGCATAAGGACATGGTGACTGTAAATGTCTCAAGCAACATCACCTACAATCAGCCAGTACTGGGGGGGGGGGCGGGGAGAACTCACTTATGACAACATTGCAAAGAAAGAGAAAAGTAAAATGAAGAAAGGGAGGATGAACCACCATTCAGAATATATAGGATTCTACATGGGTTAAGAGGAAAGCTTCAGGAGGTATTCAGTGGATGAAGATCATTCTCCAGAGAAAATATACAGTTCAAGGAAGATGAAAGGATTAAACAACTGTGGAATCATTTCAAAACTCACACTGGATAATAGACAGCACACAATGTGAAAGCAGAGACATAAAGAAAAAAAGGGAGTCAATTAAAAGAAATTAGAGATATTGGAAAAATGAATAAGATTTGAAAAAATAAAACAAGAGAAGAATGCTCTGTAACAGGGTCTCTCAAATCAAAGTTAAAATGTTGGAATGGAAAATGATTTCAAGACATGATCAAATAGATCTCCCATGAAGGTTAACACATGTCTACATATGAGCAAGAACACTGTATACTAAAGTTGATCTAAAATGGCCAATTTTCAGACATGTGAATTCTGGTGAAGCTAGTGGAAATTATTTATATAGAAACAATTATTTTGAAAGAGAAACAAAAATATTAAGCCATCTTTAAAGAGAAAGAAACCATCACATCCTAAGAAAGTATATAGCCACCTAAGAGAGGGCTATTCAAGACATAGGTGTCAGGGAGATGTGGATAGCAAGGTGGGTCTAAGAATACGCATTTTAAGGTAGACTCCGGTGATGATGATGATGATGATGTTTACCACCATTATGAGAAGGAATGAAGTAGAGAAATGAATACAGTCCTCAAGAAAACAATACATAACCAAGAATTTATAGGCCAGCAAACTGACACCTGAACACAACAGCGACAACTTTAAACTTTTTATGTGAGCTGTTCCCACAAGTCAGATGGAGGCTGAGCTTCACTAAACCAAATAAGAACAGCACAGAAGGAATGTAAGTAGAGCCTGTCTCACACTAGGACCAGAGTAAACCAGGTGTGGTCGGCTAGTGGTGGGCAGAACATCAATACAATATCCTGAAAATGTAGAATTTATATATCAAGCTGAAGTTGAAAATGGAAGGGATGAAGTGGCAGTTGTGAAGTAGCATCGCTAAGCTTCATTGTCAACTTGACTGGATTTAGAATTACCATGGAAACACACAGTTCTGAATTTGGGCTGCATCATCCCATAGTCTGATATCCCAGACTGAATTAAGAAAAGAAGGAAGGAAGGAAGAAAAGAAGGAAGGAAAGCAGACAGACAGACAAAGTGAGCTGACCACTAGCATTCATCTCTCTGTTTCCTTAATGTGTGGGGGAAATGTGACCTCATACTCCTGGATGTCTACCTGTAGAAAATGCAAATAGATCCATATTTATCATCCTGCACAAAACTAAAGTCCAAGTGAATCAAAGACCTCAACATAAAACCAGACACACTAAACCTCTTAGAAGAAAAAGTGGGGAAGAGCCTTGAACTTATTGGCACAGGAGACAACTTCCTGAATAAAACACCAGCAGCACAGGCTCTACGATCAACAATCAATAAATGGGACCTCATGAAACTGAAAAGTTCTGTAAAGAGAAGGACACTGTCAGAACAAAATGACAGCCTACAGATTGGGAAAAGATCTTCACCAACCCTACAACTGACAGAGGGCTAATATCCAGAATATATAGAGAACTTAATAAGTTAAATAGCAACAAAACAGGTAATCCAATTAAAAAATGGCATACAGAGCTAAACAGAGAATTCTCAATAGAAGAATATCGAATGGCAGAGGAGAAACACTTAAAGAAATGCTCAATATCCTTAGCTATGAGGGGAATGCAAATCAAATTAACCCTGAGATTTCACCTTACACCCATCAGAATGGCTAAGATCAAAAACTCAAGTGACAACACATGCTGGAGAGGATGTGGAGAAAGGAAACCCTCCTCCATTGCTGGTGGGAATGCAAACTTGGACAAACACTTTGGAAATCAACCTGGTGCTTTCTCAGACAATTAGGAACAGTGCTTCCTCAAGATCTAGCTATATCACTGCTAGGCATATATTCAAAATATGCTCAAGTATACAACAAGGACATTTGCTGAACCATGTTTGTAGCAGCTTTATTTGTAATAGCCAGAAGCTGGAAACAACCCAGATGTCCCTCAGTAGAGGAATGGATATAGAAACTGTGCTACATTTACACAATAGAATACTACTCAGCAATTAAAAACAAGGAAATCATGGAATTTGCAGGTAAATGGTGGGATCTAGAAAATATCATCCTGAGTGAGAGATCCAGAAGCAGAAAGACACACATGGTATATACTCACTTATAAGTGGATATTAGACACATAATATAGGATAATCATACTAAAATCTGTACACCTAAAGAAGCTAAGCAAGAAGGAAGACCCTGGGTAAGATGCTCAATCCTCATTCAGAAAGGCAAAGGGGATAGACATCAGAAGAAGATGAAAACAAGGAACAAGACAGAAGCCTACCACAGAGGGCCTCTGAAAGACTCTACCCAGAAGCTTATTAAAGCAGATGCTGAGACTCATAGCCAAACTTTGGGCAGAGTGCAGGGAATCTTATGAAAGAAGGGGAGATAGAAAGACCTAGAAGGGTCTGGAGCTCCACAAGGAAAACAACAGGACCAAAAAATCTGGGCCCAGGGGTCTCCTCTGAGACTGCTACTCCAACCAAGGACCATTCGTGGAGATAACTTTGAACCCCTGCACAGCTCTAGCCCATGGCAGCTCAGCCTCCAATTGGGCTCTTTAGTAAGGGGAACAGGGGCTCTCTCTGACATGAACTCAGTGGCTGGCTTTTTGACCACCTCCCCCTGAGGGGGAACAGCCTTATCAGGCCACAGAGAAAGACTATGAAAGACAGTCCTGATGAGACCTGATAGGCTAGGGCCAGAGGGAAGGGGAGAAGGGCGTGGACTGGGAGAGGGGTATGAGAGGAGATGAGGGAGGGAGGGCAGGATTGGGAGGGGATGAGGGTGGAGGCTACAGCCGGGATACAAAGTGAATAAACTGTAATACATAAAAAATTATATTTAAAAAATAAAAATATTTTGCTTCTAAAACTGAAAAAAAAAGTGATGGTGGAAACAAGTCAATATCAATGAAAATTCAAGCACCAGAGGGGCCTACTTTGTTGATATCTATGTAATTAAGCTTGAAGACTTGTATTAAGAGGGTAATTTTCTAAGAAAATAGAACTTAAAAGAATTAACCACATGAGATGTCATGTAGTTAGTATGTCAATATGTCTCATGTCAACAGAGAAAGGTGCCAACAAGTTAATTAGAGGCAGCAAGAGTAAAGCACCAGTGAGAGAGAGAGAGAGAGAGAGAGAGAGAGAGAGAGACAGAGAGAGAGAGACAGAGAGAGAGAGAGAGAGAGAGAACAGGTCTGTCAAGGCAATAGCTGTTTCCAGTGCTGGGTTTGCTGTTCCAGGATGAGTGGAATATAAAGCTCTCCACCCATCCAAACATCTAAAGCTAATGCCCAAAGACCAGTCCCATTCAGCAGCACCAGCATAAAACCCATGAGTGGGATTTAGAAAACTGAATCCAATCACGTGTATAAAAAATAATATGGCAAAAGTCATATGGTTTTCCTTTCCCAGGAATTCAGGGATGTCAAAACTCTGTAATGTAACTGATGGCCTGTAGAGTTCCAATGGAGAAATCGATCATAAAATCACCTCAACAGATAGATGGTGTAAGGAGCTGGCAAATCCAACAACTGTTATTTTTTTTTCAGGTATTTTGTTTTCAAATGAAAACTTCTGTACCTCGATACATTGAATCTATCTAGTCGAAAATTCTGAAGACAGATACCTCCAGGATCGTCTGCTAACATCACCCACAATACCCGGGAATGTGGGCTAACGCAACAAGACAAGAGAAGGGTCTATGGAGATGGGGGGTGACATATCAGCATTTGTAAACACCGTGTTTACACAGCTAAGAAAACATGCAAAAGTGCATGTGGAAGAAGTCTGTGTCAAAGCTCAGGCTGGAGGTCACAAAACAAAGAGCAATTTCCTCACCTCTCTACACGCCACGGCAACCAGCTTGACGATAAATACCTTATCCGTGGCAGCACAAAAAATGAAGTGCCGTGTAAAGTAAGTTTCATACGGAAACAATTAAAAAATTTACATTTGTGTGGAAACAATTAAAAAATTTTTTACATTTGTGTGTATATATAATTTATAGGAGTTGGCTCTATTATATGGAGAAAATTTTAAATGTTTCCAAAGGTGTGAGGAAGGGTAAAAAGGAACAGGGTATATTCTATCAAAAGGGGGCACTTGGGAGCATAAAGATTATCCATAAATTAATATTTAAGTTAAACACTCCTCAGATGAATTGCCAATAAAACAGCTTCATATTAGCCAGTGTTGGTTTAAAGTTCACATGGAAATATCACCAAGGAAATATGACAAAATAATCCCAGAAATGTTGAGGCACCAGGAGAGCTAGCCACGGCTGTGAGACCTGAGGAAAGCAAAGCATCAATGGCTCAAACACAGGTGGGGCACATAACAGGAAGCAAAGCCATGTAGATGGCGTGAGAGCAACAGGAACCCAGCATGTACAGGGAAGAGAGGGAGACAGCAAGAGAGACAGCGAGAGAGACACAGAAAGAAAGACCAAGCTTCCAGGCCCATCTGAAAAGGTGGAGGGTTTGAGCCATATGAGCAGACTATTCTGACCTCAGGAAAAGCAAAACCTTCATTTACACCAGAATATATATCCAAGTATATTAACTATGTAATGTACAAAATACAGTCATGAAAACGTTAGAACTCATGAAAGAATCGCTTTATAAATTTAGAGTGAGGAACTCATTTTTAACTGGGATGTATTTCTCAGAAACCGGGGCTTAGGATGCAGCTGAGTGTTAGAATACCCGCCCAGCATGCGTGAAGCTAGGTCCAATCTCTAACACCTCCATAAACAGATGACGAAACAAACGAACAACATTTTCACACACACACACACACACACACACACAAACATCTGAAAGCAAAACTGAAGCACAATAAATGAAGAAAAGAATACTTGCAACTTTGTACCCTCAAATAAAAAGATTAAAAGATTAGTTTTCTCAGTAATGAAAAACGCTCACAAAACCCCATGTTATATATAGAACCGCAAAAGTGCTCTTCTTGGTTAAGTGTAGTTTTTAAAAGAATGCCTTAATTTTGGATAACAATAATACCACAGAGAGCTTTAGAAGGGCTTTCCGTCTATCAGACTGCCATCTGCACTGCTCACGGAGACAGCTCTAGCTGAGAGCAAGTTGGCAATAATTAGCAAATTACTACTGTGCATAGCATTTGAGGCCAAGTGTCCTGTTTGCTATGAGCTGGCGTGGAAACGCAGTTACTCACTGTAACGTTACTTCTAATACTGAAAGATTAGAAATAATCTCAGTGTGCGCCAATGAAATCCAGTTAAACACAGCTGGCCTGTTACGGCAATGTACAGAAGCCACCCCAGAGGGCAGGGAAGTCCTTTGTGTCTGGGCTGCGGAGATGCTCTAAGATGGAGATTTGTACGTAAGTGGGCAGAGGGCTGGGCACCATGCACGGTGCACTTCCGTTTACAGAAAGGACAGCAACCCTGATTTATATGCACACAGATGTAAGGAATGGCTGATATGGTTGCCTGTGGGTTAGTGAGAAGTGCACTTTTGCAGCTCCTCTTGTCAACTGTGTAGGTTTGCACAGAGACTAGACCATGTTTAAAAAAGAAACCATTTTCAAAAGAGAAAGAAAAAATTAAGCTTTTCTATTATTCAGGAATTTTAAGTTTTCCATTCATGTCCTGCACCCATCTCCAAAGTTTTAGCATTACCCAACTAATACCAAAATGTCTATGCAAACAGTACTCATTGTTTGTTATTATTACTTTGATAAAAATTTAAGTGTTGAACTTTTCAGCTCAAAAGTAACAGTGTGCTCTATCACACATGGGTCCTTGAAGAGGAATGTACGGGATTTTCGGTGTTTTAGGTTGTCACCATGTCACCTTTTCGGAAGGAGGCCCCCTATTGACCGTGGAATCCTAGGGATCATCTTCCAGCCTCATTCTCCTATCCCACAGTCTAGAGGGGAAGGCTAAAGACTTGGTCATAGTCCATAATGTGAGCTTCTATCATGCAGGAGCCACCAGGTTGGTTCTGAAGGCACCAGAGGGTGGAGCGTGGCTTCCTCCCTGCCAGCATGTGAACACAGCCTGTGTCCCGGGATGATAGCTTCTAACCCAGCTTCCCGAGAAGGATTCACTGCACATACCTTTCCTGTACTGGTGGTAGCCAGTCACCACAACCACACCTGTCATTGCACACAGTCTCATCTCAGCTCCACAACTGTCCCCAAAGTCCACCAGCAGACGGAGGGCTGCTCCGGAAGGCATGTGAACATGGATTCCCAGAGCTGGAGGTGCCTGAGCATCTGTTTCTGGGAGGCAGCGGATGGCAAAGAACCCAGCATTTTCAGCCTGTGTCTCTATGATGGCCACAGGAGGGTGCTGAGTGAGAAGACAAGGACTCTCTGGATGGCAGCTGGATGCGGAGAGGCTGCAGGTACAGGGACTGCCAGGAGGAGAGTCTGAAAAGCTAAGGAGATGAAGCAGATGTCAGATTTCAGTTAGTCTCCGCAGTCTAGGGCAGAGAGCCACCAGGTGGGGTGGGAGGGCAGGTGTGAGCAAACTGTCTAGGATATCATGAGGCGACAGGGGTGAGGACCATGAGGAAGGCCCTAGGGTTCACAGTGGGTTCCTCACCTGCAGTACAAGAATCACTGGTCACTTGTGAGACTCCAACCTTTGGTTGAGACACTGAAAACAGGGCCAGCAAGCCTGCTGGAGACTGAGGCCTGCTGCCTACAGACGAGCATCAGCACCCTGGATGCTGAGGTCAGCCCCAGGAGTGCAACTAACATCGTTTAAAAAGGGGGGGGGATAAAAGACATTTTTCACCTATCACTGAAATCATGAGCCAAAGCCAGTCTTTCTCATGAGCCAGTATTGCTGTTTTTTGTGCTATCCTGACTTGAAGCCACCAGTTTCCCATTTCCACATGCATTTCTTTGTGCTGAGGGCTGGGAAGAATCTAGACTACTTGGTTACTTAGCCTCCAGCTCCCAGGAATACAGGACTTCCATCACTGGCTTGCTGGAAACAGTTCCTTCAGAACACTGAAAAAGGGCAGTTAGGCAGCTAGCAATCTGAATAAAGGACAGGGCTCTTCAAAGCAGAAGGAGAATACTCTAATGGACATGCAAGGGTCCTGAGTATGGGGGGGGGCACCTCACATTCCCCTCCTCTGCCTGTGCCCCCTCCCCCAGCCACACAGACAGACAGTGCTGAAGTCTAGATTCTTGACTGCTCTAAGAGACCATGTGACATAGGACATAGGTGGCAAAGAGCAGCCAATCATATCACCTGGAGCACAGTGTGTGACTTGGCCCACTCCCAGCCACAGCTGGGATGAAATTCCACAATGAAGAGCCCCAAACCACCAAGTGACTGCTAGTAAGACAACCACAATGAAGAGCCCCAAACCACCAAGTGACTGCTACTAAGACAAGATGGGGGTGGTCCCCGCCACTCTTGTTTTGCCTCCTGGAAATGTTGGGGAAACGGAAAGTCAGGCTCCTGAGAGGGTCCCGGGTGCTGCTCTGCAGGGATATGACCACCGTGGTGGGGATGTCATGGTGACAGACCTCAGGGGTAGCATCTCAGACAAGCCCTCCACAGAGCACAGCAGTCCTTGTCTATCACAGCAGAGCCCTTCCTTCTCCGGGCTGCATGGGGCTGCTGCTGAGGAGGCACCCTGCAAATCTACCTGTCAATGGCACTGCCTTCAGAAAGAGACAGGGGAGTTTCCAGCAAAGAGAACACCCCACTGGGAACCCCCTAGAACTACACAAGGTGACATCAGGAACTTTTCGATTGCCTATTATCACTTCACGTCGTCAGCCTCGCTGGCAGCTGAGAGATGACATGACCACAGGCATGCTAGTGTGAAGCCTATATTGCAATGATGTATTTAAACTCTGTCGGACCGTGCGGCATCTTGCAGAGTTAGAGAGGTGGGGTGGAGGGAGTGGGGGAAAATCTCTAACAAGCTCAGAAGCAAGTCATTGAGTGGCCAGGGTCAGACACCAACCTGCTGCAAATCAGAGAACGACCTGTCTGCTCTTTCAGGCTCACACTGCCAGCTGAGCTGGGAGCTGGGGTTGGCACTGCTCCCGAGGCTCCTGATCGTGACAGAGGGCAGAGGGGGGCTGTCATGTGCTTGGCACACCTGACTGTTAAGTGTTTAGGCTTATCTGAAAGACCTTCTCTGTGACTCAACCCTGCTTCTGGTAACCCAGAAGGTGAGTCATCAGAGGCTGGATATGCTGTAAACCGACCCACTCAGGGCTGTGGCAGATGCCAGGGAGAAGTCTTTTTGGTGGAGGGGAACACAGTTAAAGCTGTATGTTAAAGTTTGCACCTACATGGGCACAGGGCACATTCCACACGTGGTGGTTCATCAATGTGAGGGCTGGAAGGGAAGTCCTGGTTCTGAGCCCTAGACAGTGTCTAGCAACCAGTGTCCTGTGCCTCTCACTGACCACAACAGGCAACTTGTCCTCATGGAGACCATGGACTGAAGCATGTGGTTAACTTCAGAATCCTGCTCTGGTCCCTGGCTTGCTGCTGTGCCTACCTCCCTGGCCTCTCTCATGTGCAGGGAACATACACTGTTCCCTCCATTGGTGAAACCAGCTCCATTGAACACTTTGGTAGCATGTCCTCCTGTGTTATTGTCCTGGGGGAGGACATCCTAGGTTACTCTAGGCGTTTCTAATGAGTAGCATTTTCTGTCTATTTGCTACCTGCTTTTTGTTTTTCCTTTATGGCACTTTAGTTCTTAACATAGTGATTTTTTTAAAACAAAAGTCCAGGATCTAGGAATGTTATCTTAGCCTCATGCTGCTCAACA
The DNA here is from genome assembly GCA_028658305.1 of Pachyuromys duprasi. Lineage (NCBI taxonomy): Eukaryota > Metazoa > Chordata > Mammalia > Rodentia > Muridae > Pachyuromys > Pachyuromys duprasi. The sequence continues at coordinate 2,825,880 of CM053754.1, forward strand.
TTTAGAGGATCTCCTTTTTAGAAAAGATGGTCTTTCCCTTTTGCCCAAACATATTCTCAACAGCCTTGCTCACCCAGCTTCTACTGTAGGCAACAGACAGACTGCATGCTGGGGAAAGAAGAGAAAACAAAGCTCAGGGTTCCTGCCTCAGACAGCCCTACTTTGCCCTTGCACTTCTGATATACATAGCAGAGAGAAGAATGACATTTCCCCATAGGCCCATGTGGTATGCTAATTCCAGGGAACGTTTTCTTTTAATTTTCTTTGCCAAGTCCTAAATAATTTAAAATAAACTGTGAAATTTTCAGTGCTTGGCTCTCATGTTGGAGAGGGTTGTTCTGCCTAAGCTGTGAAGAATGTTTATTGACATGGTTGGGGGGGGGGTTGCCAGTCTCACCAGCAAAATCAGAGTGTGCATTTTATGCTGAGATGCTCTATGATAAAAGATGCAACACAGACGACAGCAACTGAAAGGCCTTACACTGTCTGACTCACAGGCACAGACAGACAAATTCCTTCTTTACCAGAAATCCCATGTTAGCAAAGTGGAATCCAGGAAGGCAATAGCGTTGAGCCCATCCTTCTAGTGACTTGGGTCACAAACCCTCCAGCATAGAGGTGGGTGTTCAATGCTCCTCAGTATTTCTTCCCCCCAAATTTTTGGTTGTATATAATGTTTTGCTTTTTGATTGTGGCAAGAATTTAAAAAAAAGATAAAAACCCAAAAAACATAAACTGTACAATGGTCAATGTGTTTAAGGTACAGTTAAACAAGTGTATTCACGCTACTCCTTGGCCACCCTCTTCTATTTTTGCATCCATGGCTAGCAAGAACTGCACAAACATGTGTGCCTTTTTGCAGCTGGCTCATTAATAATTTTGTTTCCAACTCCAGGAGCTGCACCTACATACCCAACTAAGGCTTGCCAACTCTGTTCCTGATTTTGCAATCACGCTGGGCCTTGTTCTGAGCTACAACATAGTATATACAGCAGAAGCTTTCAGGTAGAACTTACCCCAAGAGATACCATTTTAAAAGTAGCATCTTGTTCCCTTTTGACGGCAAATACGGACACAGAATGACTGGCACATGTAGACACCACCACTCACTTCTCTGGTGCCATCCTGAGGCACAGACATCAGTTCCTAAATGTAACATGCAGATTTCTCATGGACAGATTTCATCAGAGCAGCTTGGCACCATATCAGCAAGAGGTGGCTACATGACTCAGCAGGTAACAATGATTGCCGTGTAGGCCTGAGGGCTTGAGCTCAAACCACAAAACATATTAAAAGCCAGACACAGTAGCTTATATTTGCAATACTAGCACTCCCAGGGCAAGAATGAGAGGTGGAGATGTAAGAATCACAAGAAAACCTGCTAGCCTGGATACAGAGTGGTGGGAACGAGATTGATGCTTTGTCAGTAGAGTGAAAGGAAAGAACCTGCTTCTGAAAGTTGTCATTTGAACGCAACACTTACACCTGGGCTTTGGAGTGCCCACACTTATATAGACATCACATGTACATGTGCACACATACACACATGCACACACATAGGTAATAAAGAAGTGATCTCTGTAAGATGTGCACAATTTATATAAGAATGGGGATAGACTGAAAGGAAGGAATAAACAAATGAACAAGGAAAAGAAGCAAGGAAGCCTAGAACTTATAAAACACACCAGACGGAGCAGAGTTGCCACTTTCTTACCTGGACCCCATAAGGAAGAGGTGAGAGATCAAAAAAAAAAAAAAAAAAAAAAAGTTAAAGCCCGAGCCACCTGGGAAAAGAAACCAGCTTAATGCAATCTTTCTCTGCCCACTAGTTATACAGTTGCTAGGAAACTGACCCATATGACCAGGTCAGAACTGTTTGTAGTCTTGACGCCTAAAGCGAACCGATCATTTCAAAAGTCACTTTCCCTTACCCAATCATGTAATGCCAATGCATGTAAGTCCCTGGTTGTGGTTTTGCCCTATAAAAACTTTGTTCCCCTACACCTTGGGGTGCATTCCGCTTCTGTTTCCACAGGAAGTTTGTGTCCCGTGTTCAAACTTATACAATTTAAAAACCTCATGTATTTACAAGGGAGTCTGTTCCTGGTCTTTTGGTGGTTGTGAACTCGGCACAGCAGAGGAACCCAACACTGCAATAAGGACACCAACCCTGCTAGTAACCTGCCATCTGACTACCCACAGTGAGCAGCAAGGAACCATCTGGCAGAAAGCTCCTGACTGCCCTCAGGGCTTTCATTCATCTTGGCCTCCCCCACAACTGAGGCAAGCTTCCATCTCTCTGGACCCCATTCCACACCTTGCTCATAGCCTCCATGCTGATCCTCTGCAGCTGGATTTAGTCCTGAGGCCTGACAGCCCTGCGACCCTGCTGCTGAACTAGGTGGTAGTGTCCTCCTCAGCTCTCCACCTGGCGCCATGATCTAATGCATCCCTAACAGCTCTCTGCCTGTCTCCACTAAGGACTCCCTGAAGTCCTTGAACCCCACTGCACTTGAAGGAGCCAAGCTAACCTTACAGATTCCATTTTGAATTTTAGGCCACATATAACACTGGGTTCTCTCAGCACTTTTCCAGAAAGCAGGAGGAAATGGGCAGAAATAAGTGGCTAATTGAGACAGACCTATGGACCCATCTTGTTGTAAAGTAGTAACCAAGCCTGCAATCGTGAGATATCATTACTTAGCAACTAGCCCAGATAGTCCCCACCCATATAACCCCTAGTTTATGGCTAGAGTCATATAGCTCCGTTTCCCAAAAAGGAAAACCACAGGATTGCTAATAGCTGTCCCCCTCCCCCCCCACAGCAGCCAAATCTGCACGTAGCAGGACATTCCAAGCGTTGCTTACCAATCATTTAAAAAGTCAACTTTCCTATAGACCCTTTATCCAATCCAGGAATGCCATGACATGTAACTCCCTGCCTGCCCGCACTTTTTTCCTTTAAAAACCCAAGGCTTTTGTTCCTCGGGGCTATCTCTCGCTTGCATACAGGGCAGCCCCCTCACTCATTGGCTTGAATAAACTTCTTGCAGTTTGCATCAATCTAGCCTCCAAGTCTCCTTTGCCCCTCCTCGATAATTGGGTCCCAAATTGGACCTGACACACCGAACCCCACTTTTAATCCTTTATAGCCATTCCATGACCTATGTGTGTATGTATATAGGGTTACTGTGTGAAGAGCAACACAGGATCTGAGAGTTGATATTAGCAATTGAGATGGGAGAGAAAGAACCTGTGTTTGCCTCAGCCAGCCTTCAAGGTGAATCAGAACTACTTAGAATGCAACCAACAAAAACAACTTAGCTCGTGAAGTTATTAGTACTCAGAGAATTTTAGTACTGTGGGAAGGCACAATGTGTCTGTCTGTCTGTGTTTCTGGCACAGCATGCTATGACTAGAGTTCACAATAGTCACATGAGAAATCCTACCCAGCACCACCTTGAGTGGCTCCCAACTTTCAGGGTTAAATTTATTATGCAACCTGGTCTAATAAGAAATATGCTCTTTCTTCCTTCAGTGCTGAGGGGTTCAACTCTTCTTTGGCATGGCAGAATAGACCCTGACATTGGCATCTGAGGTGTTCCTCAGGATTCCCATGCCATCTGTATACAAAGAAATGCCAGAATGCCTGGACTTATTTGACCTACCTGTCAGTACCGCCATCCCAATCTGGAGGAGCTGCTGTTTCTCTGTTACCAGCATTTCGCTTTCCTTCACTACTTGTGTTCAAACTGTTCTATAAGGAAACAACAAAAAAGTAAAAGTGTGAGAGGATTGTGGGAAAGGGACATTACTCATAAAACTGCAGCCTCAGCCCTCTGTGCCAGGTCCCATCCTTTTCCATAGGGAGAGGAATGAGGAAGACAGATTGACAGAATCTGCTCTTGGGATGTGGGAGGATAGCTCTTCCACACCGTTTGCCTGAGGTTCCTCTGCCTTCGTGTCTATCTCATGACACAATGAAGGCTTTAAAGGTAAATTTGCATCTCCTACCCTCTGAAGGGGGGAGCAGTCTTACCAGGCTATGGTGGAAGACAGTGCAACCAGTCCCGACAAGACCCTGTAAGACTAGGGTCAGATGGAAGGGGAGGAGGACCTCCCCTATCAGTGGATGGTGGAGGGGCATAGGAAAAGAAGGGGGAGGGAGGATGGGATTAGGAGGGGCCGAGGGCGGGACCTACAGCTGGGATACAAAGTGAATAAACTGTAATTAATAAAATAAATAAATTAAATAATAAAAAAGGGTAACTAAAAAAATTTTTGCATCTCTTCTGTTCAAGCACACATGCTGTGACAGTGTCCTGAGGAACTCAATGCAGGGGCATATGGAGCTGTAATTCCCCCTCCCCCATCCCTTACTCCCCACATGTGTGCACAAGAATGAATGTGCGCGCACATTTGTACACCACTAAACTGAAAATACAGGTTGTTCTCAGGAGAGAAGGTCTAAGTGGCCAAGTGTAAGGTGTACCTTGTACCAGGGAGTTGTTGAAGATGGATTCTGTGACTCTTTGTCTCCTGCTGTCCCTTTTGGAACGTGTGAAGGACAGCTGGCCTGCTCATCACCTACACAGAGCTCTGGGTTAGCCTGGATCTCTAGAGAAGGAAAAAAGAAATACATTGAGGTTGGCCGCTTGCTGGAAGATGAGAGCAGAGACAGACAAGCACAAGGTCTAACTCCTTTTAAGGGTGAGGATGATAACAGATGGGAGCACAGGGCTGCCCTGTCTGAGGATGGAAACTGAAGTGCCTTTTATTGCCGCTTTGACTGGTGCCAGCTTGCTCTTACAGGCGCAGGAGGCTGAGGCTTGAGAGCTGAAGGCTGCTGTGGGCAGAGCAGTAGATTTCAATCCAATTCAGAAGACAATGAGGTCATCCTGACAGGGGCCCAGCTTCAAACCCTGCAGTTATCACAGCACCTCTGGGCAAGGACATAGGCAGTCGGTGTCCCCAAAGTTTCAACTTTCTAGGGCAATGTCACATCTAATTTAAATATTTGGGCTGATGCTTCTGTTCAAAATTAAGAGTCCAGTGTATTAATACGATCTGAAGGGAAATAACCTGAGGTCATGACACCAAGCATTCTGTTGAGTATATGCAGAGGAAGCCTCAGCTGCCAACCCTGCGGACCACTCAGGTATGAAAGAATTTCATGAACTGCTCACATCCACAGGAAAAATATTTACAAAACTGGCCTGAGCCAGAATAATAAAAATGCCTTATTTTTCTCATCTGCGGCCAAGTTCCTGTGTTCCAAACAGGTGAAGAAAGGACTGACCTGTTCTCACTGGGGGCTATACTATTCACCAACATAAAGACCTTTAAAAGCAATGACTTTTACATTTTTAGAGAAAATGTCCAAGATGTATGAACTCTTTCTGTGGGTCAGTTGTAAAGGCCCAGGTGATAATGTCTTTTCTTAATGGATGTTGGTCATTAAGTTTTGGGCAGCACAGCCGGGAGGGAGCTCAGTGGTAGAGTTCCCAGCACACACAGGCCCTGTGTTCAGTCCTCAGCAACTACACACACAAACATTTGGGATGGGGGAACATGCCTGAAACCCCAGTGCTAGGAGGCTGAGGCAGGAAGATCACGAATTAGAGACTAGCCTGTACTATATACCAAGAAGCAAAACCCTGACTCAAAGCACAATAATAATAAAAAAAATAATAACACAACAATAATATGATGATGGTGATATAATATTGGGAGTGGTGGGTTTGGCTCGGTGGTACCATTCTTGCCTGGCATTTGTGAAATTCTGGGTTCCACTTGAAGCACCTAAATAATGATTACAGTAGCAGTGGGGAAATTCTCTGTGTGAAGGAGACCTCAAGCCAAGGAGCCAGGTCCTGGAATCACAGCATCCCACCAATCACTGGCCTCTGCTGAATTCCTTGTAGACTCGGGGCTTCTCTGGGTGTGTCCCCTGCACCTCCCCTAGAGCAGAAAGTATGGAGTGGGGCCCAAGGAAGGGGTTAAAAATACACCCCCTTGGCCCAGGGGCCACTTGCAATGACAAGCTCTCTGTGACTTCATTCAGTCTCAGTGAAATTCCCACATGAACAGCCTTTCTTGTAAGAACAGTGTGACATTCTTATCAAGGGCAGGAAGTTGAAGCTTGAGGAATTTGCTGTTAAACTAAGGCTTATCTTCCTAGTTGATTCTCTGCATGATAAAACTTCTAGAGCTCAGGCCTTGACCTGTCACATTCTCCCAGGTTACCTCGACCTAACTCAGAACCTAAGCAGCAGTCTCTACTCTTCTAGGTCTTCATTTCCTTTCTGGGGTTTCTGAGCCACATAAAACTTGTGTTAGAGCTACATGCTTCCCCTCCTTTCATCTATCACGTGCCATTTTATCCGTGGACCCAGCAGGGACCCTTTGAGGGCAGACATGAAGTCTGTTACTTCTATGCCTGCAACCTGTATTTGTTAATGGGGTGAGCACAGAGACTGGGGATCCAACAGGGGCTCCACACCACAAGGATGCCCTCCACCTTAGAGGATGCTGTGCAGAAGGGGTGTGGAGTACAACACCGACAACACGTGGGTGCCTGTGGCCTTGCTGCGGTGGCTTTGCCCTTTTCACGGGGCCTTACCAACTAGCACTCCATTGGCAGAAGGCTCTGAGGCTGCAGCCACAAAGTTGAAGACACTCCCCCTCCCTAGCCCGGGCTGAGGAAAGGGAGCAACTCAGCTGGAAACACCCATGCCTGGGAAGAAATGGAGAAGTTAGTGCAGTAATGCCAGAGAGCACAGCCACCCTGTGCTCTTCTTCCTCCATATTTCTGCCACAAACTCATCAGGCACAGAGTGACTGTCACACAAGCTGAGACTGACTCTCTTTGCACTTTGATGGCTTTTGCACTAAAGTTTCAAATCTGGAGGCTGTTTCTAATTGACTAAATTCAGCTTCCATCAGGCTGTGGCAGAAACCTGGGTCTGGCTTCCTGCTCTGGTGGAAGGAGCTAACACTCAAGCTTAGTCCTGGGCTCCTGGACTCCTCTGCATCCCACCTCCTGTCTCCCTAGCCTCTGAGACCATGTTCTGTAGGGGAATGCTGGGATTCAGCCACCCATGAGAATCTTGCACTATTGTTATTCTCTGGTTTAATCTCCACAGAAACTCAGATCATGCTGTGGCTTCCTAGAGGCCTGTATGTCAAGAGCTTTGTTCCCAGAGTGTTGGGAAGTGTTGGGACCTTTAAGGGGTGGAACCCAGAGAGATCTGCCCTCCCAGGGGATTGTGGGACCCTCAAACCTCTTTCTCCACCTCAAGGCCACGAGTGATGGTTTTGCTCTGTCACACACTTGCACCCTCAGGGGCTGCTTCTCTGCAGGCCTAAACCTGCAAAGCCAACTTACTATGGGCTGACCTGGTCCAATCTGTGAGTCAAGGCACATCTTTGGTCACTACTGGGTGATTGTCTCAGGTCTTTGGTTACAGTACAGGGTCAGTATGGTAAGATCATGGAAGTTGAGAGAGATAAATTAACTTGGAAATGTTGGCATCAGTAGCAAGTGGAAGAGCCAGCGTTCACACTGAACATTCATATTGACAGCCAGCATTCACAGTGGTTCTGGAGGAACCCAAAGGTGCTGCTCAGCTCCATTTCATAGAACTTTCCCCATACTCTCTAATGGTTTCTTCAGACTTAGCCTAATGTTGCAGTCAGCTTGAGGACCATAGCTCCTCAATACCTGACCTAATCATGACCGTCACTCAGTTGACAGCCAAAGGCAATCCAAGAACAGCAGATGAACTGCCTTGGAACTAGAACGTGTGTTCCAGTTTTGACTCTGGCAGCGGATGGTGTTATTTGGATTTCATGTCCACCCCGGCCAGTAGCCGCTGCAGTGGAGGAACGGCCATTGTCGTACATTTCCCAGCGCCTGTGAAGTCTGGCGCCTCCTTCTACATCAGCTGTCTCTTTCCCCTCCACCTCTTCTCCTCACCTCACCCCTCTTCCATTTCCTTCTTTCCCCCCTTCCTCTTATAGTTCTCTAATTTGATGGAGAGGAAAGGAGCCTACATCACAGAGCTGGAATTACTATTTCAGAAAGGGCCTTTGTGCTGTTCCCTTTCAGTTTAGGATGTTATTCTGATTCTTTAGAGCTGGATTCTACGTTTTCTGTGAAAATGCATTCAACTACAATTTTTTAACCTATTTAAATTTATAGTTTTTTAAATTAAATTTTTATTTTTTATATTAATTGCAATTTATTTACTTTGTATAAATTTATAGTTTTTAACCTTTATTGGGTGTTTATAGAATGTGGAGAAATGTATGTATTTCAATTTCAGCAAGGCTGTGCAAAGACAAAAAAAAAAAGGTTAGTTCTAGCCAATTTTCATAAGCTTGGTTCTTGAAGCAATAACCAAGAAGCCACCACCAGAGGGCAGACAAGGACATACTGTATGCCAAGAGAGGTAGCAAAACCCCAAAGAGGTCAGCCAGCCTATATAGTGAAGATGAAGAGAGACAGCATGCAGAGGTGGCTTTTGTTAAACTACTGAGTAATTCCAAGGGCAGTGCTGTCTACTCCTAACTGTGCTCACTGTTCAAAGGTCAGAAAATGGAGGCATGAACAAGAAGAAGACAGCCTTGGAACGAGCAATCCACACTGCTGAGTCAAAGGACTGCAGCACTGAGGAGGGCAGAGGACCGTGGAAAGGGGCCCCTAACTTCTGTCCACTGCACAGACCCCACAGTCCACGCTGAGGGACAGCCTCCTTGCTACTCACAGCAAGAGTGATAAAGTGATTTCTTGTAGTTCCTGAGAGACAGTGTCAAATATTTTAACACCCAGGACCTGGAAGTCAGCAGGAGAAAAGCTTTGGAACAAAAGGGCAGGTGATTTTAAAGAGCAATGGGAGAAATATGCAGCCAAATTGAACAGTCTTTGGCAGCAATGACAGTAAATAAGGGCATTTCCAAGCAGCAACAAGGAGAGCCCAATTGTTCTTGCCTCTTGGTGTATTTGCTAAAATGACAGCCAGAACTCAGAGGCAGACAGTAAGCCAAAAGGCAGGCATGCAAGTGTTCCTCCAGATGCCCCTCCATTTCTCGTCCGCAATGAACTGCTGGAGCAGACAGACGGGACAGCAAGGACACTCAGATTTGAGGGTGAGAGCACTGCGGATGGGGGAGTGTTCTGCGGGGCTCCCACACTGGAATTTGGGACCTGTTATCATTCTGACTCAGAACAGCAGCAGAGTCCCAGCTACCTGCACAAAGCCTGCACTGCAGCCCTCTCCCACCCCACCCCCACCAGACCAGTGGACAGCTATGTCCCAAGGCCAGACTAGCTTGATTTTGGTTCAGGCCTTGGAGAGGGGATGTGGGAGACATCTGTATCACATCTTACCACAGCCCACTGGCAGCAGAGTTTAAGGTTGTTCTTCAGAACAACACTAATACGCAACACGAGAGGAAAGTATCGAGGAATGATTGGAAGGGGAAGGGCTCTGCCCTTTGATCGGTGGCTTGTGTTGAGTTTCTCAAGAGGAAATGACAGGCAACCTTTGTCCTCTGCCAAAAAACAGGCATCCTTTTTGTGTTGGTAGGAAGAGTGATGGGTATTGCTCAGGGAGAAAGGCAGCCCTTGAAGACCTCTCAAACACCTTCATGACAAATGCATTCTCAGCAGCATCTGCTGCTGCAGTAGAGAGGGCTAGAATAATTTGTGTCTTTCCCCTTCTCCATATAAGCAAGCCCAGAACCCACTCCAGAGTATGGCACTACAAAGAGAAAGCTTGGGACATGAGAGACCAGGATGCCACAGCAGAGCTCAGGCCCTTCCACAGCAGAGTGTTGGGAAAGGTAGAAAAACTCTGGCCATTTCCAAATTTAGATAAAGCCATTTGGGGCTAATCTTTGGGATATCACAGGCACACCCTGATCTGTCGTTAAGGAAGCAGTCAGGTTAAAACAGTTCTAGGTGTAGACATTGAATCAAGGCGACTTCTTCAAAATCATCCTGCTTTTCTTCTGTTGAAATAAGAGTGGACTATTATTATCACTTTTGTCACAGTGACAAAATATTTAACATAAAGAATTTAAATGCAAACCTTATTTATAAGGATGAGATACAGTGCCCCCAAGAATGTGCCCCCAGTGACCTGTTCCATCCAGCCAGGTCCCACCTCTTGGTTTCTATAAACTTTCCAAATACTGCTACCAGCTGGGAGCAAGTGTTCAACCTCTTAGACTATGGCTGGGCAGTTCACATCCCAGCCATCCACTGTGAGAGGCTAGAGTGATGGCCCAGAGATTAGGAGTACTTGTTGCTCTTGCAGAGGTCAGGATTCAGTTCCTGCATGCCCTTGGTGGCTCACATTCATCTGTAACTCCAATTCCAGAGACCTGATGCCTTCTTTTAACCTTAGCCACGCACGCGCGCGCACACACACACACACACACACACACACACACACACGGAAAACGTTCATACAAATAAAATAAGTAAATCTAAACCAAACCCACTTTCCTTTGAAAGAAACATTTCTAAATGCAGAGTCTACCGTCCAGCTCTTCACCCCTACCCAAGCCAGCTCACCTTTTCTGGTCCTCAGAAATGCCCTCAACCTTTGCTTCACCCATGCACTGTGCTAGCTGGTTCTGGATACAACAGTCAGTACAGCAGCTTCTTCCCAAGCTCACTGGAAGCAGAGCAGCAGAGGGGCTTGAGGCTTCTAGTCTCTGTACTGAGAACTCATGTGGGTACGCACACATGGAGAAAGCGATGCTCTGCAGCAATACTTCCCAAATCAGATAACTTATATTTCTCCTCTCTGTCCTTAAGAGACATGTTTATTTAGGTGGAGATCTTTGTGTGACTGCCTGGAACAGATAAACTACTCAAGTTACTGAAAAAGAAAAAAAGTGAGAGAAATCTGGTAGCAAAAAGTCACAGCTGATAAGAGGCCCGTACTAATCAGGGACAGTACACCATCCAGAAGCATCTCCATTACATAGACCTGGGGGGTAGGGGGGCCATCCTGGCTCCTCTACATTATCTCTTATGGCACCCCTTTTCTTGGGGATCCAAAAGATGAACTGTGCTGGGCAACTCTCATCTAGTTTCCTACTTTGCCATTCATGAGCAGGGTCCAGATCGTCTGTGGTTATAAAGCAACTCCATATTGTTTATGAAAGTGTTTGGTAGTTCTCCTAACTCTAACTTACAGAAACTTCTCAACCTCCAAAGATAGTCTACCAAACTTAGTCTTACTTTGTCTTACTCAAGGAACTAGAAAGTGCTTCCTTCTAGAATTTTTTGTGAGCTTGTACTGAACTCAAGAGGAAAGTATTAATCAACAGGGTGGGGATGATTTCCTGTACAAAGCTCCTTTTCAGATGAGAAAGGGAAGAAACCATGGGGTAAGGAGAATTGCCTGCTGGGTAGGCTAATCTACCTGTATCATGTGCTTGCTGGGAGGTGTTTCATCTCCATAGGCTGAGTAAGCAGAGCCTCTAGCCCCTCCCTTACACCCCCCAGGAAATCAAAGGGCCCTCTGTTGACACTGGTGTCTTGTCTTTCCAAGAAGAGCTGGTGGCGGTCTCCAGTCTTCTGTGTGTGTGTGTGTGTGTGTGTGTGTGTGTGAATTCCTTTGATTCCCTTCTGCGTTTGTTGGGGTTAAGTGCAAAAATCTGGAGAAATATGTACTTTGCAGCTTTATTAGTAACTCAAAGTGGATTTGTTCCCAAGGGATGAGTCAGTTTCAATCTGTGACTTGTTTGCAAGCAAACAAAGTTTTCTCTCTCCACCTCCCCACCCAGATGTCAGGTGTCAGAACTAACACCTCAAGTTTAAAGTGAGCCCTAAAGTAAAGACACCTGCCACTGAGCCTGCTGGCAGACAGCCACAGTCCGCACTAGAAACTGATAGCCATCTTTGCCCTTTGGGTGAACTGGATTTAACGAAGATACAAATTCGAAGATTGTACCATCCACACTGCTAACTAAAGGCTCCAGAAAGTGACAGGAGTGAAGAAAGTGAAATACACAACCAGTCTGATTTAAAGTAAAATTAAGAATTAGCTTCTCCATCAACAGTGATGCCATGACTCAGCTACAGTGAGCAGGAAATGGCCATTGCCACGGAACAGCCTGGTGGCCCGTGCTCAGCTCTTCTCTTTTTTACCGTCATGTGGGTGCGGTGTTCTTAAATTGCTCATATCCTGCTAAAGAACGGAGTTACTGTTTGCCCACACTCTCAGCCGGATTCTCCATGGTGGGGTTGCTGTTGAGCACTACACTAGTATGACAGGGTGCACAGCACAGAGGAAAACCCTTAGTAGAGGTCCACTGATGGTGAGGACCGGATGAAATCAAGCCAGCTGGAGAAGACCAAGTGATGCCCTAGACATCACTCTAGGCACAAATATTCTGGATGTCATTAACACAGTAGCTTCTAAAATTAATCTGTTAAAAACCACTACCAGGTCTTCACTGAGGAGCCATCAAAGACTTGTCAGGGTCCTACAAGCCCTTGTTAAGGGAGGAAAAGGGAAAGATAAGGGGTGGCTTTATTTTTTTGCATGGAATTAATATGTAAGGACAGGAACCCTGCTCAAAGGAGCCTCAAGAGAATCCTCTTGAAGGCAAAGAATAAAAACAGCTACCCAACTCCCATTGGTCCTTTCTAAGCTTTGATCAAAAGCCATGTCTTTTGAAAGCATCCTTTGAAACCACAGATTCTCTACTTAGATTCAATATACACTTTCGACTTAAATAATAGCTTAAGTGTCCTTCTTACTGCACAAAAGGGCTAAGGTATATAAACTGCAAAGGATAGATGGACACTTGCAAGTAAGAAGTATCTCCTGAAGAATTCAATAGCCTAAATAAAATAGCAAACATTTATTTATACAACTCACAGTATAAAGAAAGCAGAACACCTGTTGTTTCAAAGTCATAAGCACTTCCTGAGACAGAGTCCTTCTGTTGGGATGCTGTGGATGGCATTTAACATCCGCCTCACTTCTGGGCAGTAACACATTTGCAGATATAGTAAGTGCCTAACAAAAGATACAGGGAAAATAACTCCAGAAGGACATTTGTAAGAGCAATCAGCTTTGCATTCCAGGCCAAGCCCAGATTCTGATTGGTATTAATTATCTCATGGCTAACATTCCCTTTCAAACTGAGCTTCCTGGAAAGGTACCAAAGAATGAGAAGCATCCTCCACCATTTCTCTTGTAATGCACCTGCAGGTGTTTGTTTGTTTGTTTTTAGGCAGCAAAACTGCCAGTGCTCATTTCTGCTGTTTCTAGAGGCAGCCTGTAAGATGTCTCTCATTGCCTGCCTATCTTTGGATATTCTGCATGTTTTACAGTACCATTCCCCAGCACCAGCCATCTTCAGGGTCCCAACACACATAGTGCATCCAATAAATACAGTGTCTGGGGAAATTTTGGTAAATTGTGGTGGCGCAGCTTGGGTTGGGGGTAGATTGCTAAGATTGTGATGGAGCAGAGACTTACCCTTGGTTGAGCTGATTCCTGGAGTGGAGTGCTCTAAAGAGAACAGGGCCCAGGCTGTGATGAGAATCTTCCAGCCCATTCCCAGGCAGCGTGCTCCCTTGTGGTTTGCAGCTCAGCATAAAGATCACAACTGGTTCTGCTGAGTGAGTGCTGGTGGGACCAGAGGATCCTGACACAGCTAGACCAAGCCCTCCCTCCCTAGGAGGCACAGCACTAAGCTTTCCCTGCTCTCCATTAGCATATTAGAGCAATGACCCTGTGACAAGTCATCCCCCCTACCCCCAACCAATCCCCCAGAGAGACAACCTGCACAGAGGAGCACTGGGCAGCTAGAAGACTGTTTCCTCAAAGGTGAGCATGCCTTAAAATGACAGGGATCAACAGTGGCCCACTGAAGAAAACAGTATTAAAGTACCCTGGCTTTGTGAAAAATACCAGGCTGTGCTATCATCTGTAATGCCAGGTCAGGGCACATTTCTAAGGTCATTTTTCAGTTTTGCTACATCTAGTACCAACTGTGGGAACTTTAGGGATGGGGCTGTATTTCAGTGACAAAGCAAGTGTCTAGGTCCTGGGTTCATTTCCCCACCAGAGAGGGGTTGGGGAGAAAAAAAATGGAAAGGGGAGGAGAGGGAAGGGGAGGAGAGATGTATCTGTCTTTTCTATTGTCTTCCATGGTTCCCATTTAGTTCAAAATAAAAATACCTGCAGTGGTCAAATGTCTCAATATGCTGCCTCCAAATGCCTTTGTACCTTTGATCATTTGATATATGGGCAGATACCATTCCCTAGCCAGTCTCTGGACAGCACCAATAATCATAGAAAAGATGGCCATATCATAGGGTTTGGCAACAACACACATAAAGTGTCTGGGGGAATTTGTCACTACTTTTTGCAAAAAATAATTTTAAAATTTTCCATCTTACAAAATTATATAATTTCCCCCTTCCCCTTCCTTTCTCTAACCCTTCCACCTTGCCCTCATTCAAATTCGTGGCCTCTTTTCCTTTAATTACTGTCACACACACACAGTCCGAAATATACAAATACAACCTGCTCAGTCCACAAAATGTTACATGAATGTATGTTTCCAAGACTGATCATTTGGTGTTGGGTAACCCCTTGGTGTGCTCTTTCCTGGGAATACTGTTATTCCTACTTTAAGACTTAGGTCTTAGCGGCCTATAGTTGTTTGTCTAAGGTTGAGGCCTCCTGAACTTTCTCCCAGCCATGTTAACATGTCTGTTGGTGTTCTACTTGTTCAGGTTATGCATAGTAACCACACTGGTCAAACTTATGGGTGTAGCTTCTCTGACATTTCTAGGACACACATCTCATGATAAACTTCCTGATCATCTGTTCTTATAATTTTCCTGTCCCCTTGTCTTAGTTAGGGTTTAACTGCTGTGAAGAAACACCATGACTATGGCAACTCTTATGAAGGAAAACCTTTACTTAAGGCTGGCTTATGGTTTCAATGTAAGTCTATTATCTTTATGGTGAGAAGCAGGGTAGTGTACAGGCAGTAATAATTCTGGAAGAGGAGCTGAGAGTTCTACCTCTTGACCCACAGCAGCAGGAGACTGTGTGCCACACTAGGCCTAGCTTGAACACATTAGACCTCAAAGCCTGCCTCCACAGTAACACACTTCCTCCAACAAGGCCACACCTATTCCAACAAGAACATACTTCCTAATAGTGCCACTCCCTAAGGTCCAAGTATTCAAAGACATGTCTATGAATGTCACCCCTCTTGTGCAATGTTTCCTAAACCTTAGGTACAGGAGGCTTGAAGTGGACTGGGCTATAGAACTCTGCATTTTGGTAACTTGTGAAAGGTCTCTGTCTATTGCAAAAAGATGTTTCCTTGATTAAGGGTGAGGAGTACATTTATCTGTATGTGAAAGGATAAATATTTAGAATGTAGTAGAATATTATGAGGTTTTAGTAAGTGGAGGTTGTAGACTCTCCAAGATTCATGATTCCACTATCCCTGGGTAGTTGGCCAGGTTTTTAGTACCAGGCATGATCTCTTGTTGAATGTTAAGTCCAATTAGAGATCTGTTGACTACTAGCAATGTATGTGGGTCACTACTGCACCCTTAGGGTTTTAGCAGAGTTAAGTATATCTTAATTGATTAGCATGTATTGGCATGCTAGCCCTAACCTTGCTTTTACAACTGGTTCCTTTATCTAGAATGCTTTGCCTATACTAATAGAAATGCTGTGATATAGACAATGGACACACATTCACGTGTCATGTTAAAAGTAAGAACTGCATCACTTGAGGCACTGTGCTACCTCTTCAAATCCAGATCATATACATGCATTATGGATCTGTAGTGCAAAAGCACTCAGGAAGAGACCTGGTTGCAGCATATGGCCTTTCTTCCTTCCTCAGATATGGGCTAACACTGTTATTTCTCCTCTGTACTTATAGTTCGTTCAGTCAGCAAGGAGCTCCACTCAGTACTTAGGAGGAATTAAATACTCAAGTCACACTGAGCATTGAATTCTTAATTTGAAAATGCAGCATGCTCCAGAAACTAGTGAAGGCCCAGCATACACAGAAAGAGGGACTCTCAGAAAGAAGCACTGATCCTCTGCTGTCCACCCATTTCTGACTCTTTGGCAGAGTCCTTTGCAAACCACGAACAAAATGAACAGATTAAAGTACAGAAACCCAGGGCAGAAACTCATTCTGATTCTTGCCTCTGTCTGGTCACCTGCATTCTTTCCCCTTCAGGCAGGGTACTTCAGAGGATGAACTACATAGGATGTTCTCTGTAAGATGATGACAGTTACATGATGTGTGTATGGTAGAAGAGCTTAGGATGTCTACACATGGAGCTTCTAAAAGCTTAAGCTTACAAACAACCCTGGCTTAGGAACAGAAGGCTCTCTGGGTAGAGGTCCCTATGGTCACTGAGTGGTATCATGGTGTACAGGACACAACGACCAAACCTCTGAGCTGCAGAGCAGTAAATGTCACTGAGTCCTCTGCCTACACTCATAGGCAATACAACTATGCACCCTGTGCTCTTGGGACCTAGTACCATCAGACCCCTGGAACCAGGGTCACTTTCCTGGTTTTGTTTGTAAGTTTACAAGTGTTGACATATGCCTTCTAATTTAGAAACCGGCTTACATGCTGCATTTTCTTAACTGGTGGCCCCTTAGGAGGTCCACTGATTTATCCAGGATTGGGCACTAAGAAGAGCCCTGGGTGCTGCAGTATAGAATCCAGCATTGTTCAGAATGCTACCGGCAACAGAGACCTGGACTCCAGGCAGGTGGCTTGTCTTTGCCCTACTGTTCCTGGGCTTCTCACTGACCGAAGGATCACCCAGTGACTTTTGAAGAACTCTGTTTCAGGTGTTCTCTCCCAGAATCTGTAGGCTAAACCTTTAAGAAAGCACCATTTTCTCTGCAGACTGTGTTACAGTGTTATACTCGGTTATTACATGGGTTAGACCTTGGAGCCACACCAAAGCCCACGTGAGTTGATCTTTAGCCTTTGGGGCTGCTTGGTGTGGAGGGACCAATAAGATCCGAGGCCTGCTAGGAGATTCCTTAAGGGGAGTGTGCCCTTGAAAGGAATATAGATGCCGCAGCCTTCCCTCTCTGCCTTTTGCCTACCAGGAGGTAAATTAAATTACATTTACTTTTTTGTGTATGTGTGTCTGTGTGCACATGCATGTATGCCATTGCATACATGTGGAGATCAGAGGACAACTTGGTTTCCCTCTTCTGTAGTGTGAGTCCAGGGTTCAAACTCAGGTAGCCAAGCTTGGCAGCAAGTATTCTCACCCGCTGAGCCATCTCATCAGAAGCAACCTTTCTTCTTTAAAAGCTTATTATCTCAGACATTTTGTCACAATAAAGGGAAGCTAACTAGTTTGTTATATTGGGTCTGTTCATGTTGGGCCCATGATAAGAAGGCTTTCCTTCATGAAGAAGAGCCTTATTAATTAATCCAGGCTCTAGTGCTATAAGCCCAGTACAACTTGACAAACATGACAAAAAGTCTAGCTTCCAACTCTGGAGATAGGAATGTGCTGTGAAAATTAAACCTAAAGTACAATGTTCAAGAAATTAAAGTTGTCAGATAAATATGTTCATTTAATAAACAAATTTTAAGTAATAGTCAAATAATAAATATTTTTATTCTATAAAATATTTTTATAACAAAGTTGATTATGAAATTTTTAGGAAATAAACAATTGTAAAAAGACTGAAATAAAAAATACCCAGAGATAGCTGGATTTAGATGTATTCTTCCTGGTGTTCAGTCACATGGTAGACAGCAACATCTCACTGGTTATGTTATCATACAGGTAGCACTTTGTCCCACACCATTAGTCTATAGGATCTGGCCTATAGCACAAATCATCTGCCAATTCCCTACTCATTTACATTACACATTTATTTAAAACAGTACTAAGCTTTGATTATAGCCTGTATAATAACTCTTACAAGCATGATGGTTAAATAAAAGGGAACAGTTTCAAGCTTTCCCACAGACAGTCAATAGCAAACTGAACTTCAGGACAGTGGTACTAATACCCCTCCTACTACTGATGTCCAGATGACCCAAATTTATCATCTTCTACTTGAACAGGTCTTAGAAAAAAATCCAAAACTCAAGCTCCCTTTTAGACGCTCCATCAAAACCCACACAAAAGCACAGAATTGGAGTGTGGCATCAGCAAAATGGCAAAGTAGAAATCTATGACTTTTCCATGTCTCCACATAATTCTAACTAGTAAATTACCAGCAGCAAGATGACCACCCAGAATTCTTCAAACTCCAGAGTCAAGCTGTGTCACCCACTGGGCCACAGAAAAATGCAAAACCATGAGTAGGCTAAGAGGCTGCTCTACCCAGCTGACAGTACACACAAACAGAAATTCCCTGTTATTTGATTCTATAATGTAAAAAATCAACAGGAGCTGAGCATTTGGCTTCTGCACATTCTGACGCTTTGCAGGACCGCTCTGCTCTGGTCTCTTCACATGGGACAGTGTGAGCTAGCCTACTGGGGCCATTCAAGTGAAAAATACGACAAGCCACACAGCAATCAAATTATGAGAGCTGGGAGTGTACCCTTGTGGAATGGTAATGCCATGAAGCTTTGCAATGATTGCAGTGTGTGCAGAAATACAGAATTCCTAGACAGACTTACTATACAAAAGTAGCCATGGGCAAAAGCCATGGTGTGAAGGCCCAAGACAAGCATGTATTCAAAACACAGATACTGATATGTAACCAAAAGGGTCAAAAACACTCAGGCGCTCATAGCAGTAGTAAAGAATGGTGGCTGCCAAGGGCCTAGGTACCTGGTGAGTAGCTAACGAGCTGTCCAGAACAGGCAAGTATTGAAAGAGAGTAAAAATAACTAGTTGCCCAGGAGGGGAGGCACAGAATGAAAGGCAAATCCAATAACACACTGCTACTAAAATTTTAAATAGGAATGGAGGTCAGCTCAGTGGCAGAGCACATGCTTAGCATGCATAAGGCCCTGGTCTCATCTCCAGCACCAACGAAAAACAAAACAACAGAAACCCCACAAAAAAATTCTGAGCCAGGCATGGTGATGCACACCTGTAACCATAGCACTCACGGAGGCAGAGGCAGGCAGGACTCTGTGAGCTCAAGGCTAGCCTAGTCTACAAAGTGAGTCCAGGACAGCCAAGGCTACATAGAGAACCCCTGTCTTGAAAACTCAAAACTGAAAACAAAACAAAACATTCTGTCTTTCCTTCTTAATGTCTTATAGGAAATAAAGGGGAAGGATGATATTGAGTAGTATGAAAGGATGATTGTCAAATTATGCTTCATTAATTCCATTTGTGCTTAAAGCAACATAGAGAAATAAGCCCAGATCTCTGTGGTGCTGGGAGGACAGGCAGATGACTGATCATCCAGTGCTTCTCTCATCACGATAAAGGTCTTTGTGCTCCCAAGTCTGGTGAAATGGTGTCAGGACAAGGCTGGGATGAAATACTGAAGGGAGATATCTTCCAGAAGCAAATCAAAATGAACAGTTCTGTTATTCACAATATCTAGGAGAAAAAGACACAGATTTTAAGGAAGCTTTTCAGTCCCACCCACCACAACAGCTTTTCTGCCATGGGAACCTCCTGTGCTCTGTTCCCTCTACGGGCTCGAAAGGTCACAGCACATACCACTGCCACCCACTGGGGACAGTGTTCGAGAAGAATGAAGCTGCCCAGGCTTTAGGGAGAAAATCAGGCTGGTTTAAACAGATCAGCCTTCCTGGTAAAAGCGGGTCCCCACAGTGAGGTAATCAAAATACATGGACAAGGTCTGAGTACTTGTAGCCTGTGCACGCTGTTATAACACTATACCACATACAATCAAACTCTTCCCCGTGTTATGACCCCATTGCCTCTCACACAGCCTCTTCTGTGGTTTCACATCCTGTGCTGGCTGGTTTTTTGTGAATTTGACACAAGCCAGTCATCAGAGAAGAGAGAGCCTCAACTGAGAAAACACCTCCGTAAGATGGGGCTGCACAGAACATTTTCTTAATTAGTGATTGATGAGGGGGGACCCAGACCACTGTGGGTAGTGTCATCACTGGGCTCCCGGTCCTGGGATCCATAAGAAAGCAGGCCAAGCAAGCCATGAGGAACAAGCAAGTAAGCAACACTGCTCCATGGCCTCTGCATCTGCTCCTGCTTCCAGGTTCCTGCCCTGTTTGAGTTCTCATCCTGACTTCCTTCTGTGATGAGCAGTGATGTGGAAGTATAAGCCAAATAAACCCTTTCCTCCCTAGGCTGCTTTCGGTCACGGTGTTTCATCACAGCAGTAGCAATCCTAACTAGGTCAGGTCCTTTTTCTCATTTAGAAAGGCTGATCCTTTCTGTTTTATTACTGTGGTCTATTCCCAGGTCATCTTCCTTAGCTTTGTTCACTAGTGGATTAAAGGTCAGCCTGGGCGCTTTCCACAAAGGGAAGGATATCACACCCAGGTCATTGGCTATGCTTTTCTTTAAAACAAACAAAAATCCCAAGGAGTCATGCTTGAGACGCTCTTCCTGAACTGCCTAGTTCAGTGGGGTGAGCAGGTGAAGAGGGACAGGCACAGGCCTGGGCCTGTACCACTAATAACCAACCACTGAGGGGAGGCTTGGGTAGTGAGCAACAGTTCAGGTGGCCAATCAAGCTGAAACTCAGATCTAAGCAAGAGCGTAAAGAGGGCTCTGATTATATAAAAGCTGATAAACTCAGTTGGTGTGACCGAGTCTGCCCCATCCCGACGGGCAGAGCCCACTGCTAGCCCAGCATGGCTACCGGCTTTCTGGCACTACACTGCCCAGCATCTCTCAAGGAAACTTTTAAGCCTGACTGTCCCAGGGAGCTCAAGTTCCTAGAACTGGGCATATTTGCATTTAGAAGACTGTCTGCTTATTAGATTAGAGGTGAGTAATGAAGAAGCAAACTCACTGCACACTGCCCTGGTGGGGGTCACTTGCTGTCCTGCAAGAAACTGGAGGAGCTTCCTTATGTCGATATGCACTGTGGCCATGTCTTCTGGGTGTCTATTTTGAGAGACACTCTCAGAGGCTGCAATGAGATGAATGCTTTTAAGTCCAACATCCCCATAACAAGGAATTCAGAGCTTGCAAAGCGTGTTGACCTATTAACCGAGTGACCCTACAGTTCTTTTTAGCAGCCTGGCAGACTACAACTTGGGAACGTTACTCATTCATCAGGCAATTGAACTGTTTAAAATACTGTAACTTCCAGAAGCTTCACTTAAAAGGTCTTGCAGTATAACTCGGTCTCCTCTTTACACCAAAGAAAACTGTAGTTCAGTATGAATTTCAAAGTTTAAATGCAGATAATGCCAGACTTCTAACTTTACACAGTAAAATGAGAAACAGAAATCAGCCTTTCAAGTGCTGATAACCTGCTTTGTCCTTGTGAAACAAAGTGACTGACATCAAAATAACTCATGTCAGGGCTGAAGCAGTAGGTCACTTCTCTAGCATGTAGAGGCCATTGACCCAATACAGACTGTGAGCACACACAGCCACAAAAAAAGCAAGGTCATTGTCAGAACCTTCATGCTATGGATTTCACTTTGTTTCCTACAGGGCTTTGGTAATATTTGTGCCTGTGTGGAAGCAAACCTGTAACAATCAATCCTAACGCTAAAAGTCATGGGGTCATTTTATCTGTTTCCCAACATATGAATATCAGACAATGACTCTCCTGTCATTCCAGACACTTTTTCTCTGTTCCTCTCCCTACCTCCCTATTTCAGAACAGGACTCTACTTTGGACCTCACTGATAACTAAGCTGCCCAACCACATGTTCCTTCAAGGCTTTCTGAACTGATTTCACATTCCTTCCTGGCCTTTATGAGATGGAAAGTGTAGCAAGTTTAACTTTCTCACATTTTGTATATGCTAATCTAAACTTTAAGGTATAGGCTGAATTGACTCCAGGCCAGATAAGAATCTTAACCTTTCAGAGCACAGTGACAAAGAGCTATCAAGTTCTTGGAAGTCACTGTTTCTGACCTGAATCCAGGAGGACGGAAGAACCCTTCTGCACAACCTTAATGCCTGATAGCCTGACCCCTTGCCATAGGGACAGAAGTCTAATCTTAGCTCTCTCTCAAGTAAGAAATAAAGAAAACCAAATTTCAACATTTTCACTGAGAACTCAATATATATTGAAACAATTTTATTAGAAGCAAAATATAACCCATAAGAAAACTCACATAGCAGAGGATTTCCAAGATCCTTAAAATGAGTTGTTACACATACTAACTCAGTTTCTATCTTTAGGTTCAGTTCTCCAGTTAGGTTTGCTTCAATAACCTAGAAATTAAATAAAATCCAATATTGAAAGAGAAAAAACAACATGGGTTATCAGCCTCCACAAAAACTGGTTAGCAAGGCAGTGCCACAAACTTCGGAACTTTACAGGCCACTGAAGCCCACCAGGCATCAACCACAGAAAGAAATTCTGAGAGCCCATAACTCAGAAATACCCTAAAACAAGAATATATACCCTTAGTGGAGATCTCAGCAGGGGGAAGTGGGAGGGGCCTTGTGGGATAGTCTGTCAAGGATCAGGCCTGTGGAGGTCCCAGCACAGTGATGAGGGTGGAGAGGAAGCAAGGTTCCCTTAGAGCAAGCATGCAGGGAAAGTAGGAGCATAACTGAACAGGACGGATCTTCTGGCAGGTAAGAGAAAGAACGTTATATGGTGGACAGGAACAGCAAGGATGGATCAGAGTCTAGAGAGTCAAACCACAATTATGTATTCCTTCAGAGATGCCCATTTCCTCCTTTCTCACTTAATGCAGGAAGCAACTTGCATGGTAGGCTGTGTCTGTGGTGCTTGCAAGAAGAGGTCCACTATCCCATTTCTGTGCACGAGAATCCCTGAGATGTGGTCAAGATGAAGTGTAGGGCTCAGGTCTGGGCCCAGGCTCTATATCCAGGGCACGCTAACGCTGCCTGTCTTCTGACCATGCCCAGCAGCCATGCTTAATGATGTGTGGTCTGTTGGTGGTGACAAGAATCCCTGAGACGTAGTTAAGATGAAGCATGGGACTTGGGTCTGGGCCCGGCTCTGTACTTCTGACCAGTTTCCAGGGCACACTAATGCTGCCTGCCCAGCAGCAACACTTAATGTGTCTGTTGGAGGTGACTCCAGATGTGAGGCTGGAAACAGCTTTGCTGAAGCAGCCTACTGAAGAACTAGAACTAAGAAGGATTTAGGGTGAGAAGCACTCTGATGTAGTGGGAGATGGAAGGCTTTGGAGTCAGGCCCTCACGGTAAGTGAAACCTGGGGCTGGAGGCATTATTATCTGTGACGGGGTCAGCAGAGCAGCTGTCACAAGAATGTTCTTGCTCTGGTGAGTTTAGAAGTAGTTTATAGTAGGTACCAGGACACTGAGTAGTCAACCAATGGCACTTAGTGATGATTAAGGGTGTCGCTGGGAAACGTAAGCTCTCCTCTTGATGCTTAGGAAATTGAGTATGTCCATGTGCATGATAGCGCAGAAAACTGCAACTTAAATCAACTCTGAGTACCATCTTCAGGCAGTTGGCTGCTGTTAATTCTTTCAGGTACTGACTAAATTCATCAGATGTCTAGTACTCTAGATCATGAGCAAGCTGAAATCTTATGTTCTATTATTCAGACTTTAAGAAAGCATATAAGTATGTGTGCCTGCAGTAAATCCAGACCAAAGCAAGTTGCTTTCTTAATAGATATTTATTTCTAACACCATGGTTTTTCAGAAGCAATGGGACTTTCTGGTTGATAGAAGCAGATGGGCACAGGCTGCATGTGAGCTTTACATAGCCCCCTGAGTTTGCCAGAACATTCACCAACATTGTGGTCTACATTTTGTGTTGGTCACTTACTGTTCCATATTATAGGATAGAGGGTTAAGAAATGAGTAGAAGAGTTCTGGTTACTGAAAGAAGTCTTAACATGGAAGCTTTGTATTCAACAGTAGTCACTAGAATAGAAGGCTGTGAGCTTCGGAAACTCAGTGTATGATGTCAAAAGCTCAAAAATATGAACTTATCTGGGTTCAAGGAAACTAATTTGTTCTGTTTCTAGAATGAGGCATGTTTGGACTTCACAAGTTTTAAAAAGTAAACAGGAAGATACCATGTGCTGACCAGTTTCTAGGGCATGCTAACACTGTGTATCTTACAGAGCTGTGCCTTCATTTCCTCTCACTGACCTAGATCTTCTGCCTGCAATACTCACGGGACGGTCCTGTTGACACAGATGCCTACCTTCCCGCTCCAGATTAGGTGGCATGTTTGTGTTCCTGGTTGGCAGAATGCTGACAGCATGTGGCCTTTCTGTAGATTAGTTAGGCAAACCAGAAACGCAGTGTACCATAAACAGGCTGGCACGTCTCCTTCCAGATAGAAGAACCAATAGGATGGGCACGGTGGGAGCTTGAGAAGAAAGGAGACTCCTGTGGCCTGTGGCCTCAGTCGCAGGGCAGGGAGAACAGGAGGTAAAGAGAGGACCCAGTTGTCAGCGCCGAGTCCTCTCCCCAGTCTGCGCTGTGAGCACTGCTGCCGCTGCGCTGTCCTGGTGAGGCGGCAGCAGCCTCACCTACCTGAATCTGACCTCCGCCACGGGTTATGCAGTGTGCTTGTATGGGACTCAGTCGTGATCCATTACTCACGGTTGTCAGTGAGGTGGGAGGTTTCACCATAAATGTGGAAACGGACCAAGATGATTTCCTGACTTCGTAAGTTCTTTATTCTACAAACCATTAAGATGTGCAGCTTCTCCTGGAGGTACCTACTTAGTTCTTTAGCATTCTGGCTCCGCAGATATGCAGAAAGATCCCACCATGCATTTGGCCACTCTAGTTCAATAACTTCTCTGTTAGCACTTTTCAAGCACTCCAGAAAAGAGAAACAACTAGCACTGCTCTAACTGCCTCTTCTCACTCTCCACTTTGCTGACTCATGTCCACAGAACAAAAAGAAGAAGTAAATGGATCCCTCATTAATTGCCCGACTTTTCCCTCTGGGCCTCCTGAACCTCCTAGAAGTCCCAGGGCGTCTTAGAGGAAGCCAGCCTGACAACTGGAGCACGCCATGGCAATGCAGTGACACCACTGCCAGCACAGTGTGCGCGCTTCAGGGGAAACTGATTTTCAGTTCACAGAGCAGCTATGAAGTCTGAGGAGAGGAGAGTGAACAGCACTGCCTGCACAGTGTGCGCGCTTCAGGGGAAACTGATTTTCAGTTCACAGAGCAGCTGTGAAGTCTAAGGAGAGGAGAGTGTTCAGTTGGACAAGCGCAGGGGCAGCACTGCTCTGAGGTGAGAACTCAAGAGAAAAACAGCAACAACAAAACACTTTCTAGGTTTCAACGTCCTTTTGTGATATAAAGATTTCTATCAGCTAAATGTTAGCCCTGATCCAAGACTACCGAGTGACAGTCTAGCTCTGGTCTCTGAAACCCAGAAGGTTAAGATCAGATTTCCCTTCCTTGAAGCTGGCAGAGAATTCAAGATACTGGTGGACTTATAGGCATGATGGAGAGAAACTCAGTGCATGGTCTTCCTGCAGGCAACATGGGTCTTGGGCTGAACACTGACAATGGCTAAGCACTTTCAAGGAGAAAAGAGGCACATCAACTGAGTATCAAACATCATTAAACAAAACTCATGAAGAGGTATTAAGGAGGTAAGCAACAGGCCAGCAGGTAAGGCTCTGGCTGCCAGAGATGTGGCTTTGAAGGTTGAGGAAAGGCAAAGGTTTGTGCATCAGGGTGGATAGAGGCTTTGAAAAGACTCAGGAACATAATGGAATGTTGTTTTGAAGGGTGAATAAAGGCAGAATTCAGGGTACGTCCAGGTGTGGATAATGATAGTCTACATAATTCTCCATCACTGTTGTATTTTTGGACCTTCACAAAAGTATAGAAAAATAAGGATGTCCATCCATATCTTAGTGTATAACATGTCCATGCATATTAACATGTGAAAGGTTCTGAGGCTTTGACTATTTAGCTCAGAATATGTGCTCGGTTAACATGAAGCCTTCAATTTAAACCTTAGCATCAAGAAAGGGACCAATAAAAAGACTGCACTGTTCTGTCCAAATTACAAGGAACAAAATACCAGCACTGTTGAACATGCTCCTGATATACTATAAACATGAGGGATTAAGGGCAAGTTGGAAAGCTTTCCCCAGTGAATTAGAGCTGAAAGGCATTAGAACAGGTCTCTAAAGGCCAGATAGCAACACCAGGCTCTGTCCTCCCCAGGGGCCCTCAGTGAGGAGAAACCCACTAGCTGAGGCAGCCTGTGTGGGAGAGGGAGCATGCACCCCCGTCTCTACAGTGAAGCACGCACCCCCGTCTCTACAGTGAAGCGGCCTTCCAGGACAAGCTACCCGCACAGCCACAGCTAACTCACAGTTCTCTTCTGAAGGAGTAATGACTTACAAGTTCATTGCTGATATTCTTCATTTTTTCCACAACACTCTTCATCATCTTCAAGGCTGGTAAATAAATACTGACCTAAAAACCAGTAAGATAAATGACAAGTATTAAGAAATCTTAACAGTCTATAATGACAGGTACTCAACCCAAAACTGTGAATTACACTGATACTTAAAAACTCAAAATCACATTTTTAAAATTTCCAAATGAAGTTCCTTAGAATATCTCACTAACCTGTTCAAGCCAAGTGAAGACAGCTAAATACCTGGCTCTGATTATCATGGTGACCATACTCCTAAGGGCATTGTTATGGTTCAAGAAGGAACACAGTATTTCAGCTGAGATACCTATATACCAGTCCAAAAGGAATACACCTCATGTGCTGAGCAAGAAGCCTTCCTCTGGGAAATGCGGTACAGGACTCAGGGGCCTTCTGTGTACTCTGTGTAAGAGCACAGCCAGCCATTATCGCAAGTCATTGGAGCTACCAATAGTGCTGTATTGCTCGATTTCCCCAAACCTATATAGACACCTTCTACTGAGAGTCAACTACATATTTCATCCAGTAGGTAGCTGTTTAATTTCTTTTCTACGCAGGAAACAAAGGACCATTTGGCATCATCTTTATTTGCGATGGCTCTGAGGTTCCTAGAAGCTCCACTGTTAACCGAAGCTTCAGGACAACTAGAATTACAGAATTCAGTCCCTGTCCTTATTATGTGTTGAACAACAGAACTGCAGACAATGACACTTACATCAGCATCCGGGACAGAGGGTTCTTGTAAGTCTTTCCACAATCTTCTAGGAATAACCTTGATGGGGATATCATGCATCACGATTCTACTACTGCTTGATGAGGACAACTGCTAAGAAAAAGTTAGAATATTTTATGTTGTCAACGCTGAAAGTGAATGCAAAACATTAAGAACTGATGCTTAACATTTTGAATTCCAAATGGAATGCTCTTAATTCATCCACTCAAAATCTATTCAGTTGCACTGCTGATGTGGTGTACCTGTTCTGCTTGGGATCCTGTGAGTCTCTGAACAGTGAATGGAGACAACAGGCTCCAGTGGAACAGATGGACCAATAAGAAATCAAGTGAACAAAGCTGTACCAGCTAATCACAGGAGCCTGAAGAAAGCTCATCAGTGATGAAGCCGAATGAAGGAAAGCTTCTGGTGGGGAAGGGAAAAGCTTTAGAGGACATCAAATTAGAGAGGCAGACAGCCATCAGGAAGATGAAGGGACACGGTTTCAGGCAAAGGAACATTATCCAAATCATAAACTCAGGAGATATTTAGAGGCAAATCTGCTGGGCTAAGGCAACCTAGGGACCACTGTGTGCCACACCCTCAGCACGCTGCAGCTTTTGCACTACTAAAGGATAAACCATGCTCATTTCTAGAAGCATCTCTAAAACTCAGAAACCACAGTATTCTTGGGCACAGTGGCATATATCTTCACTCTCAGCACTCAGGAGGCAGGCGGATGTCTGTAAGTTCAGTGTCAGCATGGTCCATGGTGAATTCTAAGACTACCTGAGCTACACAGTGAGACCCTGTCTCAAAGCAAGAAGAAACCAAAGATACTGCATTCTTACTTAGAAAAGTACTGCATATTACCATCTTGCTTTTCCTTAAGAAACTAAATAAATTCAACAGATAGTAGTGGCGCACAACTCTGATCCCTGCACTCAGAAGGCAGAGACAAGCAGCGCTCTGAGTTTGAGGGCATCTTGATTTACAAAGCTAGTTCCAGGGTAGCCAAGGTTACACATAGAAACCATATCTCAAATAAATAAATAAGAAAAAAAAGAAACTGAATAAATCCAAACTTATAGTTACATGGAATGCTCTAAGAACACATGAAAAATTATGAAGCCATGAAATTAACTTCTACAGCCAGCTTGAAAACACATGCACTCAGCGACACAAGAGCAGAGCACACAAAAGAAAGGAAAGCTGTAAGGATAATAGAGGACCTGTGGGTTGGGGCAGAGCACTAAAGAAAGGGAAAGTATTGAAGAGAAACTCCACGTGGAAAGTCCAATTGATGTCACTAGTCTGGGTGTTGGAAAACAAAACAAAACATACCCAAAGGACCACTCAGAGGGCAGTAATTTATGATTTGGCTCCAAGATAGTTTGGGCCACATGTGAATGGCTAGGAACATGTTGAGAATTACAAAATCCCATCTTGTACACATATTTTTGTGTGTTCTGAGGAGAGGCTGTGCACTAAACTCATGTGGTAGTAGCAACTAAGACAAATATATTACTTAAGTATGAGGACAATTTATTTACGACTATCATAGAAGATGAGATATGAGGATGGAAATTTTAAAGTGAAAATGTAAAGAATCATCTAGACAAGGTTGACAATACCCTAAAAGAAAGACATGCAGGGAATCGGTCTGATTATTTGGAAAAAGCAGTATCCCAATGAACACTGTGCCATCAGGACTATTTAAAAATGACTAGGACAATGTACATTTCTCATACATAAGTTAGGAAGTATACCTTATATTTTATTTTATTTTGACACAGGGTCTCTCTGCAGTGCTGGAACTCACTCTTTCTGTCTGTACTTCCTGAGTATTGGGATTAAAGACACTTGCCACTACACTGGATTCAGCTCTTATATTTTAAATGAAACTAATTCACTTTCAAGACTACTGTTTGAAAACTCAGGCTTATAACTACTTATATACTTCCTAGACCAAGGCACTTGTAAAATTCAGAATCATTTTCCTCCCACTTACCAGCTCTACAGACACGGTAAGACAAGGAAAGTGTTTGTTAGTCAGCTTGATTTTCAAGGCTCTGGCGTTCTGGGCAGTCTTCAAGGCCCGAGATAAGTTTTCTGATGTTAATTCTAAATAAATTTCATTGTTTTCTGCAGAGACTCCTTCCATTTGAAACTCACTAAAAATGGTCTCCTGCAGGACAAAAACAAAAACAAAACAACAGGCATTTGTGGCCTTTCCAGCACTCCTAGCGGGGGGCACAAGGCCTCTGGGCATTCCTGCTTACCTGCTCCAGCTCACACCACATGCTCACACCTCCACTGGCCAGCTTCTCTGAAAGGATGAAGTTCAGCTTCTCTGGACTGATGCGGAGGGTGCAGGTTTTAGCAAGCTTGGCTATCATGTTACTGACCCCTACAGCGAGAGGGCAAAATAAACACTTTCTCAGCTGCACATTGAGTATCCTTCAAGTTGTCTTACTGAACATCTAGCTGAAAGATCGCGCTTGTACTTCAATACCGCTGATATCTTATCAGTCCTCCAACAACACGGCGAGAAACACAGGGCACAGCACCAGAGTTCAATAAGGAAACAGTCTCAGAGAACAACTGACAACCGGGGACTAGGAGTACATTCCACCTAAGCGTAGGGACCGCTAGGTACTGTAGAGCAGAACTGCAGGCAAGGGGAGGCGTACTCCGGGCGGAAGAGTGAGGGAGGACTGTAAGGGGAAGGTCCCTGGTAGCCATCCTCCCCCCCTCTCAGGGCCGCCCTCCCAGCCTACCCGCCCTAGCTGCGCCCTTCACCCCGCCGGTCATCTCACAGGGCTGCAGCCGCACTCTCTGCTCGCTCCCCGCAGCCCTGCGAGCTCACGTGTGAAGTGATTCAGACAAGCCAGGTCCACGATCTTGGCGCGAAACTTCATGGCGGATTCCAGGCAGACGGC
>CM053754.1:2856566-2929004 GCA_028658305.1 Pachyuromys duprasi
ACCTGCATAGATGTGTACACATACATACATACATACATCACCCACAGAGAGAGAGAGAGAGTTGAGAAGGGCAAGGAGACAGGAACGTATTCATAGGTGGATCATATAAAATGAAGCAAAATGCTCAGTCTTCCAAAAAAAAAAAAAAAAACATTGAGAAAGAGAAAGGAGCAACTGGTTCTGGAATCTGAGACTGGTCAGCAGCAGCTCTGAGATAGAAAACACGAGTTTCCTTGAAGGTGGGGCTGTAATCCTAGAGATTTATCCCAAAAATAAAGACAATGGAAGACTGGGACATTACAGAGATACACACAATGAGGATTACGCATTCCATCCAGAAGAAGGAAAAGGTAAAACGAGAGAGAAGGGATACTGGAAAGAACAATGGCTAAAAAGTATTCAAATTGATGAAAATAACAAAGCTGTTCACCAAGAAACCCAACAAATGCTAAGAAAAACGAATATAAAAATTCCACATGCTGAAACATATCATCAAACTGTCAAAAGACAAAGGCACAGAGAAGAACTTGAATACAGCAAGAAAGGAATGCTTTGCCATGCATAAAGATTCTTGGCAGATTCTTATTTGACTTCTCATCAGAAACTATAGAAGCCACAAAGCAGTGGGATGTTGTGTTTAAAGGGCTAAAAGGAACTGTCAGTGTATTTATGGCGCCGGAGAACCTCATATTCGGCAAATTAAAACTCTTTGACAGGAAGAGAGAGAGGAATGCTTAAACAAATCCCAGGGTTCTTTATGCTAGTTGCTGTCCTTCGGGTTAAGCAAAAGAGACGTTCTGTGAGGCAGCTCAGAGCCATATGAAGAAACCAAGATTTCCTGTTCAGGTAATGTCAAATTTAAAAGCCAGCGTTATAATAGTGTTGGCCAGTGTATTTTTTCCTTTTCTCATCACTGGGACAGAATAGCCCAACAGAAGAAACTGTTGGAAGGGGAGACATCTATTTCGGCTTAGTTTTAGAGGCTGCTATCTACCACAGTAGGGAAAGTGTGGCCTGGCACCAGTTATGATAATGGGAGCTTATGACACGGCTTGTTCACACTGTAGTAAATCAGAAAGAAAAAAAAATCTTGGAACAGAAGCAGGACCAAGAGGTGGCACTCAAGCCTACCCCCATTGTTCTATATCTGCTAGCTCCATATCCCGAGTGTTTAATAATCTCCCAGAACAGCCCTACCAGCTGGACACTAAGCATTCAAACTTATTCAAACTATAATAGATGGTAACTCGGGTTTAATTTCTTAAGTGATTTAAAAGCTAAACACATAAAACATAAATCTATGCTAACGGATAACTGAGTATTTGCATGATTTATATGATAATTTGCTATCAAACCATTTTGTTATCAGTTCTGGCTGTTGTAAATCCTCATGGTAACCATTAAGAAAATATTTAACAAGTATGTGAGAAGACTCTCAAAGATTTAACACAAAGGAAATTAGAAACAACAAAGACATAGAGGAAAAAATAGAACAACAGAATAAAAAAATCTATTCTTGTGGGTATTTGATTTAAATGTAAATGGGTTAAACTCTCAAAGTCAAAAGTGGTGGCATATGCATGCAATCCTGGATGAGGCTGAGCCAGGGGGATTAACAGTCCCAAGCCAGAGCTGGAGAGATAGCTCAGCAGTCTTCCAGAGGATCCAGGTTCAATTTCCAGCACCCACAGGCAGCTCACAATCATCTGTAACTCTAGTTCCAAGTGATGCAATGCTCTTTTCTGGTCTCCATGGGCCCAGAGATGTAGTACAGTGAAAGATGGCTTGCTTAACATATGTATGGCTCTGAGTAGATGGCACTGAAAAAAGCAACACACACAAACACACACACAGACACACACACACACTGCTAAAAGAAATTGAAAAGCTTTGTGAATATAAAGACAATCCATAAACTTATGTTCATTAATTAGATCATTTATTATTTTTAAAATGGTAATACTTCCCAAATCTATCTATAGATTCAAAGCAGTCTCAGCCACTGGCATAACATGAAGCTTCTAGGCCAATGTGAAAAAACTTACACATGCATCTATAGCCAATTGAACTTTTGTCAGGATGCCAAGACTATTAAAAACATCCTTGCGGGAGAATTATTGCTTCAACAAATAGTGCTGGCACAACTGGGTACTCAGGTGCAAAAGAATGAATCTGGGACCATTCTCTGCACCACATGACCACAAAGTGGGCCAATGACATGGATGC
The DNA here is from genome assembly GCA_028658305.1 of Pachyuromys duprasi. NCBI lineage: Eukaryota > Metazoa > Chordata > Mammalia > Rodentia > Muridae > Pachyuromys > Pachyuromys duprasi. The sequence continues at coordinate 2,858,793 of CM053754.1, forward strand.
AATTGCCAAAACCACAGGACTACCAGAAGAAAATAGCAAATCTTTACCATTGGAATTTTGCAATGGATTTCTTGATAAAACATCATTGAAATTATAAACATTTATGAACCAAAAAATAAAGTGAAAAATGAAAAGTCAGTGTTCACAATGAAGAAGGCATTTTAAAATCAAATGCCTGAGATGGACAAATACAGTAAAATTGAACAAAAGACAATTTGACAAGGTCCTAGACAACACAAGCCCACAGCCCATAAACCTATGCAAATTAGTCACAGGAAAAGTGCATATCAAAAGCACAATGACCATTCGGTAACTACGAACATGACTATAATTAAATAGGGAAATGGGGAGAGATGGTGACAACATAGAGAAAGGCAGACTCCCCACACTGCTGGAGGAATGGACAGAGGGGTGCCTACTATGGAGAAACTATCGCCATGTCTTTCCTGGTATAGCTCCACTACTATGTATTTGCTGAGAAAGTCTAAAATGAATGTTCAGACAAACACATGTGCACATGTTCATAGCTGCACTATGGACACAAAATGTATAAAGAGCCCAAGTGTCTGTCAATTGACAAATGAATTTTAAAATGTGGTATATATACCCACAAGGCAATATTGTTGAGCCAAGGAAATGAACAACAGACTCATACACTCTACAACAAAGATGACCCTTCAGAGATTAGGATTGATAAATGCAAACATACAGAAAATTGCCATTTTTGTCACATATTTGAGCTAGGTAAAGATGGAGGAGGAAAAGAATAGGAAGTTAATGACTTGGGGACAAAGAGTTTCCTTTTAGGGGCAGGGGGTACATGGGATACCTTGACAAAAAAAAGTGGTTGCCTAACATTAGTGCTACCCCTAATGGCAGTATTTGATCACTTCGACCCAGTAGAGAACAAAGCAACAGCAGCCAGTTCTTCTGAGATTGGCATGCATCGATGTTTAAGGCTGAGCCAGCCCATGTGTTGACAAGTTCACCAGCTTGAAATTAGGAAGTGCAAAGAAACTGTTTACATCCATTATAAAGACTCAAATGTGTGTGGTCAAAGATGATGCTAGAGTCATTCAAGTGTATCCCCTAAAGGCTCATGTGTCAAAGGCTTGGTCTTCAACTTTGCACTACTAAGAGGTGGTCAAATGTTGAACTGGTGTGGCTTAATTAGTTAGGTCATTGGAAGCATGCCCCTGGAGGAAACATTGAGAACATGAAGTAATGACCTGCCAGAGAAGATGTGCCTACAAGAGCAACAGTGGCATGACAGCTATGAGTTAACTAACCACTTTCTCACTGGATTTGAGGCCTGATCCACAGAAAGGTATTTAGTGTGTGTGGGGGTGGGGGGACTATAATCTTGGTCAAAAGCCTGTGGCTGGGGAGATCGTGGGCTCTAGGGTATGAGGTGTTATTGTTATCTTGCTAAATAGCCATGCTGTCAAAATGCCTTCTAAATAGAATGGGCTACTTTCAACCATGGTCAGAGAAGCTTTTTTTCCCTCTCAGTTAACAGCAGTCAATGGAGAAACAGATAACTGATCAAAATGCTGAAAACGAGAGACCCAGTGGTCAGCCATAATGGGGTATCTATGTAAATCGCACTTACCACAAAGGCTCAGGGAACATCAAAGAAGAGGAGGTAGAATGTAAGAACTATAGAATGGGAAGGAATGCTGTGAAATGTGTCTTCTGGACATGATTATTACAGTCATGAACTCACAGCAGTTGTGATTACAGGTATAAGACCTATGCAAGACAAAGACAATCAAAACGCTGGCCTAGATGGGGTAGGTGATGTGCAGGCACCACCCCCTGCCGAGGAGCTACTGGTGGTGGATAGTTGCTGGGAGGGAGAATCATTCTGTTTTGAGGAGGTGGGACTGGTAGGTTTCCCATGCATCTTGTGGAAGGATGGGTCCACACCTATTTGGAGATGAGCAGCACTTAGCGGACTTAGTGGTTTTCAAAAAATAAATTATAAAGTTCGGTGTGTGGCACAAGGCAACTGGAAGCAGGAAATGGGAGAAAAATATGGCCACATTTCATTATATGTTTATAAAATTCTCAAAATACTATAAATGTAAAAGAAGTAGAACTGAAATATTATGTGCCTATGTTAAAAAGACCGTGATGAAATGTATTGTTGTGTATAATCAATATATGAATACAAGCTTTTAAACATTGAAAAAAATCTCCAAGCTGAGTCACTCAAATTTAGAAAGGTAAAATATTGGATGTTTCTACAGGATTCTTTCCTTTTTACATCTATCTATCTGTCTATCTATCCTCTATCTCTTTATCTGTCCATTTATCTATCAATCTATCATCTATGTATGTATGTATGTATCTATCTATCATCTATGTATGCTTAGAGTTGAATGTGCATGCACCTCATCATGTATGTAGAAGTCAGAAGATAACTTGATGGAGTTGGTTCTCTTCTACTAATTTGTGTGTCCAGAGCCCAAACTCAGATTGCCAGGCTTGGCGGAAGAAGCCTTTACCACCTGAGCCAGTTTGCTGGCCTCATGTTAGGGATTCTTAACTTCCATACAACTTCTGTGTTCCTTTGCGTATATATTATGGCTTCTGGTTTTGTAGTTTTGTGAGACTTCTATGTATGAACATGTCTCCAAATCTGTATGTTTCTCACGCTTTTTCTTTGTCTCTTTTCTTCTGTTGGTTTGTTTTGTCCTATTCCAGTTTGGTTTGGTTTGTTTTATACTATTTTATTGTTATCCTTTAGGTCCCTGTTTGTTTTGTAACCAGAGAAGGATAGTGTGTGGATTCAGAAGAGATAGGAAGTAGGGAGGGTCTCAGAAGAGTTGGGGGAGAGGAACCTGCAAGCAGAATACATTGTATAAAAAATTTATTTTACATAAAAATAAACTGTAATACTTTCAGAAAGAGAATTTTTCATATTATCTAAGAAGAAGCTTATATTACTTTTAGAGTGGGACTTGAAAGGGGGAAAGAAGCTTGAAGAATGTGCAGATAACCTCCAACATGTCAACCATGAGTCACTGCACCGAGCTCTGTTGCCACACAATGAATCAGTTTAGAGACCATTGCTGCTAAGACTTACCAACAAGAAGAAAAGTTGTAAACACTGTGCTTAGCATAATCTTCCATGATCGAGTTAACCTACAAAGGACAAAAAATGTTAGGAATTTAACAATGTAATCCATTGCTATTAACTTTTAACTTGGACTTTAAACTACTCAGTACACCTAAGACAACAGACTTGATTTGTCTCACTCCTGTTTTCTCTAGATTAATTCCACAAGCTTTTTAAATTTCTGACTTGTGGTCATTGAAACTGACAGACAGTAATTTTTATTCACACTCTTCCTTCGCACACATGTGACTGTGATGCTATTTGGTTCCTATTTATGGTCTTTAAATGGTTGTAAGTGAACAAAGGTTTTTTAGAAGTAAAAAATGATGAATCCCCTAAATGACATATGACCCAGGTTCAATTGGTCCGCCAGACTGGCCCCCACACTGACAGGATTGGTGGTAGTCCTTTTGTGAGTCGAAGAGACCAGGCTGCTGTCCATGCCCATCTGGACATGGTGAGAAGGTGGCTGTCTTCAAGACAGGCAGAGAGCCTCTACCCAAGCCACTGTCAGTTGAAACCTTGACTATGAGCTTCCTCAGCTTCCACACTGTGAGAAAAGTCAACATCCTTGTCAGTCTCCCAGCCCCTGGCTTTTTACTGTGGCCCAAAGACAAACACACCGGATCTATTAACAAGCCCTCTGTGTCTACAACTTCCACTCTCCAAGCGTCTCTTCTCAGCTCTAGCCCTGCTCATCAGGTCTGCCTGGTTTTGTACGTCTGTGAATAGGCATACATGGATAGTTCCCATACATGGATAGTGTCTATGCACCCCTTCTCAGCACTGTAGTTGTGAACTATCATGCTGTTGTATGTGGTTGTAGCTCACCATTCTTATGAGTGCCAAGTGTCTTACTATTCAGCTATACCCCAAGTTCCCAAAATCAACCTTTAAAAAAAATCACTGAAGGAAAAAAAATTAAGAGAAGGATGTTAAAGCTATTTGAGTTTTCCAAGTTGGCAAGCTCAAAATTGATCCATAAGAGTTAATAAAATAAAATAAAATAAAATAAAATAAAATAAAATAAACAGCCCAAGCATGGTGTTGCACACCTGTAATCCCAGCACTTGGGGAGGTAGAGGCAGGTGGAACTCTGCGAGTTCAAGGCCAGCTTGGTCCACAAAGCTAGTCCAGGACAGCCAAGGCTACACAGAGAAACCCTGTCTTGAAACACACACACACAGACACACACACACAGAGTTAGAAAAACCTACAGCCAGGTGTCGTGGTGGCTCACACCTTTATTCTCAGACTTGGGAGGCAGAGGCAGGTGGATCTTTGTGAGTTTGGGGTCAGCCTGGCCTATAAAGAGAGTTCCAGTATAGCCAGGGCTGTTACACGGAGAAACCCTGTCTTGAAAAAAAAAGTTAGAAAAACCAGTTGGTAATGGATCACCTGTTACTCACAGTTGGCGGAGGATGCAACAGAAGCAGCCCTGTGTCAGAATTTAGGAAAGGGCAGTGACACACGACCTAGAATGCCAAGTCACTCCACAATGTGGCACCCAGCTTTTCACCTGGCTCTGAACTAGCCTCCATCAACTGATAGGCAGGGTTGTAAAGAAGGTCTGAAAAGGATGATCTCCTCTGGAAGTAATGGAATCTATATGTTGACACCCCCATTTCTTTAAAAATGTATTCCTTTAATATTATGTTCAACAGCCAGTTAACAGATTACTTACATTGCAAGCTAGTTGACCAAAGAGTGTAGGAAGTGAATCTCACCAATCCACCTTCAAGTGTGATGTCAACTGGGCTTTGTGAACCACAGCTCACAAAGAGAAACATTCCCCGGATACAGAACCTAAGCAGCTTCACTCCCCATACTGATCATACTAAGCCACAGCCAGGGCACAAGGGAAGGACTTAGACAGTGCTAAAAGCAACCAGGAGGAGACCGTTCTGACTCTCTTTCCCTCCAAGGTAGTGTTTTTTGAAACCATACAGTGAATGAGGCTTAACTTTCTAAAAAAATGTTTTTAGGTATTAATTACAACTCTTTGGTAGGCTTAATTAAATCAAAAGTACTGCACTACCATATTTTCCAAAAATTAACTAGTTTTTTCTATTAATATTTTTACACTAGAAATCTTGGCTGTCAGCCTCTGCTTTGTAAAATTCTTTTTATGCCTTCTAGCCTGTGGGATTCTGCCACTTGAGGCAAGCATAAGTCATTACTATGTTCAAGGCTGCTCTTCTTGAACAAGGTCAGTCTGTAGCAGTCCTTGTGTTAATGGGCAGCATTGCTCCTGTGCAGGTGCTTGCTTTCTGCTTCTAATGGTGGCTGTTACAGTGTTTTCAGTGTTTCCCCCAAGGGACAGCAGATTTGGCTCACTGTTTTCTCATCCCAGTTTTATGAAGAGCCGGAAGCTATGCATGTGTTTTTTGATGTACATTTTCTAATAGATAACTTCTTATCCAAGAACCGAACTGTGAGTGAGCAAATTTGAAGTCCAGTGATTCACTATTGCATCATTCCTTGTGACGCCTCACAATGCCCAGCAGATTGCCACACCCATGCAGGGCTGGCCACCCCAGTGTCTCACTGCTTCCCATGCCTTACTGTACCATATTTCAAACCTAATGAACAACGTAAAGATCTTCTGAGCATCCATTGCTTTGCTACGGAAAATATGGATGCTTGGTTGTGCTTGTTTCAACACTCAAAGATACCAGAAACACAGTAGGAGAAGCAAATACTCTGGTCCCATCCCTCTCATTTTCCTCTGTAGATAACTAACTTGAAAAATGATGCTATATTTCCGTATTATTTTTTACAGTCCACAATTTATTTACAAGTTCACAAGTTTTCTGTAACACAAATTGTGTTACCGCCTGTTTCTACATGAGCACCAGAATGCTCTTTAGTCAAAGATCTAGAAATGGAACTGCTGCATGGCAGGGTGACCTGGCTTATTTGAACTATACAGCTCCAGGGTGACAATTATTTTACTCTCAACATTGAATGACCTCTAGTTATATTTATTTTAAAATGTGAAGTTTTTGGACTGGTGTCAGCAAGATGACTCAAAAAGAGGTCCCTTGCTTTTATCCCCAAAGCCCATAATTTTGATGGCCATTATGGATAATGGTGCTTTCATACTAGCTTTGGGATCTGGGTGGGAAGTTTTGAGATACCAGAGCCCTGGGCTGAAGAGGGTTACTGTGAGAAGGAAAACTCATTCTTCCCAGTGGCAGAATTATTTCCTGTGACCCCAACTAAAGACCCAGAAACAATTCTTCCCACTATAGATTAAATTTGATTGCACATATACTGTTTTCAGTTCCACCAGTGAACACAAAAGTCGTCTGGGATCAAGTAAAGGCCCCTCCCCCAAGCCTTACAGTCTGGAAACTGTTCTGATAGTCCTGGACACACAGGGATTACAGGGCAGATACATCTATCATATTGGCCTGGGGCATGCATGTCAACCAAACAACAGAGATCTTGGAGCATATTTCTGACACAGCTCTAGAATGCTTTAGCCATGATCTGTGTCATCTCATCTATCTAGATATACAGCAAGAGACATGCCCACCCATCTCCCAAGAGAGCCCCACTGATCTGGATCCCATGGAAGATTCCATGACACATGCCTAAGACTCTATTCCAGTCTGTGAGCTGAGTCCAAGAGCAGGTATTATTTCCACCCAGGATCATAACCTTACCCCTAGAGGTAGGCATGGTGACTTTAGTCCTAGCTCTGGGCTCTGAGGCAGCCCTTTGAATTGGTTTTCGAACTTCCCCAATTGTGCCTAAGTGATGGCAGAGGGTGTTTGGGGATTCAACTTTGTAAGGCAGCCAAATTCCCTCCAGACCCTGCAGGGCCTGTGTCTGCTCACGCAGCAAATAATAAAGCTGTATTTGAAGGCATCACTGTAGACCTTGAACTTGATTCACCACAGTGACAATTCTACTGACTAATGTGCCAGGGACATTCTAATCCATCTAGGAATGCCTTAGCCTCTAGCAACAGGCTATATAACTGAAGACTCAGCAGCAGTCATTTGACTAAAATTTGCTCTAGATGCATTTCTATCAGCCTGAAGACACAATAGGATGGAGTCTTTTCCAGTTGAAATCACTCTGTAAAGACTGAGAAAGTGCAAATTGCTACATCAGAGGCATACTGGACAAGTCTACATGGATGACAAAGAACAGAGCAAGTATGATACCATGTGAAAAAAAATTGTAAACGACCCCAAAGAAATTGAGACCTACAAGTTGCTTGGTTAAAAAAAATAATAAAAATAATTAGCTTAAAGAAACTCAATGAAATTCTAGAGAACACAGATGAGACAAATTAAAAATATATATACAACAGAGACGAAGAAGAAGAGGAGGAGGAGGAGGTTAAACAAAATAGGCACAATAAAAAAATTACCAGAAAGCCTTGATGGAAACTCACACCTACAGCTGGGAATTTTCCATAGAAAGACTCAGCAACAGATTTAGTCACGTGAAGAAAGCATCATCGAACCACAGATATCCATCTGAGTCCTAGCGAGACGTCTCAGTGAGTGTAAGTACTTGCCTTTGCAAGCACTATGATCTGAATTTAATCATGGGAGCCTGACAGGGTGGGAAGAGAAAGTTGTCCTGTCCTCTACACATACAGTGTGGCATGTGCACTCACACTCACTCACCCTGATAATAATATGTAAAAATTAAAACTGAAAAACGAATAAGAAGAAAAAGGATAGCTCATTTGAAATTAATCGGTTGAAGTGCTAAAAAGATGAAAGAGATGGGGAAACTGTATAAAACCTATATTATAACATAAACATGAATATGTGTGTGATGAGAGCTCCAAAGGAGAAAAGAGAAAGAGACAGACAAATTACCTAAATAAATACAGATTGGTAATGTCCTGTATCTTGGCAGTGAGTAGGACATTTAGACTTGTGATGCCTTCAAGGTCAAGTAATATTGACCCAAAAAATACAGCCAGGAGATACTGCAACCAAGCCATCGAAAGACAAAACAATTTAAAAGCAATAAGAGAAAAACACTTGTCATTCACCACAGACTCTCAACAGGAACTAGAGAAGGGGTGATGATGAGCTCCGAATTCTGAAAGGAAAACAAAGCTGTCACCCAAGCAAAGCTAGAGAATCTGTCCCTCAAAAATAAGTGAAGTAGGGACTAGAGTCAGCAGTTGAGTCAGCAGCTCAGAAGTTAAGAACAGTGGCTGTTGTTGCAAAGGACCTGGGTTCAGTTCCCAGCACTCATATGGTGGCTAGAAACTTCCTGTAATTCTAGTTGCAGGGAATCCAACACCTTCTTCTAGCCCAATCCATCTCAACTTGTGGGTTGGGACCCCACCTTAGGGTTGCATGTCAGATATCCTACATATCAGATGTTTACATTGTGACTCTTAGCAGTAGCAAAATTACAATTATGAAGTAGCAACAAAAATAATTTTATGGTTTGGGGGTAACCACAACATGAGGAAATGTATTAAAGGGTTGCATCATTATGAAGGTTGAGAATTACCACTCTAGCCTCTGTGGGCTTCTGCATGTACATGGTGCACATACATACAAGTAGGCAGAATATTAATGCACATGACATTTAAATTTTTAAAGAAATTAGTGTGATAAACACATTGTCAGAAACAAAGCAGAAATGATCATCAGCACTGGTCATGACTTATAAGACCAACCTTATGAGAACAGATGAATATTCAAGTTTAAACAGCAGGGAGCTAGGTACCAGCATGCAAACATAAAACCCACTGGTAAACGTTTGGTGCTGAGCTCTGAATGCGATAACACTAGGAAGGGGGAGTGCAGTCAGTGTAACTGCAGTACCCAAGCTAGAGGATGAAGGGACCACAATCACCATGTGTCATTATAAAAAAGATACAAAATATGGCATTACTGTAAAAAGATGTCATGTTCTGCATGCTATTGAAGTTCTCCCCTTAAGACAGGCCATTTTAACTGCAACGTTTTATGTAAGCTTCACAGTTACCTCACATAAAAGGGAAACTTGAATAAATAAGAAAAAGTGAGAAAGAAATCATATCACAGGGCTGCAAAATACACACACACACACACACACACACACACAGGCATATACACAGATGGCCACAGAAAGTAGGAAATCAAGTTCTTTGTGGCAATGTAAATGAATCCAGTGGACAATTTTCTAAGTTAAATGAGCAGGGCACAGAGCATAGTCTGTGGCTTTCCATGTGGAATGTAAAACCTCATATTTACAGAAGCAGAAAGGAAAGTGATGTTTACCAGAGGCTCAGGGGTGAGGACAACAGGGGATTGAGAGTCTGAGTGAGCTTCCAGACTGTGAGCCACGGGGGAGCCAGCATGCAGCATGTGACTGTCACTAACCATTCTGCCTGAAATCTGTTGAGATGGTAGAAGGTAAGTGTTCCTTTCCCACCACACACTAAAATGACAAGTGTGAGTTTAAGAATGTGGTAATCAATTTGGTTAGGGTAATCATTTCACAATGTACACACATATTGAAGGTCATATTATATAACTTAACATATCTAAAATGTTTATTAGTTCTACCCCAAAAGGTTGAAAAAATACCAAAATATCCCATTCTTCTTAACAGTCTTGACCTAAGAGAAAAGGCTTCAATACATCCCGCAGGGCACTGTGGAAAGTACTTATAGAAATCAAGTTTCTCATGATGCTATGGACAAGATGCCCTTGTTTTTCTGATAAGGTTAACAACCAAAACTGTTACACAACATAAATATATGTCAAAAGAAAGCATTTGACCTTTAAAGTTGTTCAGTTATCACTGAACATAAAATGATGAGAATAGAACATCTCCTTGGTTTGTAAACATGTGCTATACTTGTACGTTGCCTGGAAAAAAGGGAGAGCTGGAGCCTGCAGCAGGAGCAAAGGATGGGGAAGGGGCTTGCTTTTAGGCTTTTTAGCTCCCTAGGAAGGGACTAGTTTGTAGCAAGGATGTGAAGAATTGGAGAGATGGACCAACCTGTCATTTAAAACCACAGCTGCATCCAATGTGGGTGAGCCAGAAATTTTGCCAGGGGGCTTTGATACTTTGGAGTTTGTAGTCACACACTTTCTCCAAAATGCTCACAAGCAGGGAATGTCTACATATATCTACCAGCAAAGTGAGATAAAACGAGCCTAATGTGAGATTGTATGACAAGGGATGTCCCGTGCTTATGAAGCCTGAAGCCCTTCTGTGACTGAGGCACATGAGAAGATGCTTAGGAAATAAAGACATGGAGATATCACTCAGCACAAACAGGCTGTTCTTGGGTCATTTTCATTTGCATGTGCCTACATTCTTACTGATATGGCACCTGCAAATTCATTCATTTCAGTAGTAAGCCAAAGAGCAAAGCTGTCTTTTAAAGCATTAGTACCCTTCATCATCACTCAGCTCATGATTTCAGTCTGGAACATGCCAAGGTCTTCTATTGAACCACTGAGAACCAGAAAGCCATGCTTTAGTAACCACAACTCCAGTCTGTGCCATCGGCTATGTTTAAAAATAAACCCTCTTGATCTCATGATCCTGTAGGCAGGTGCTGCTGTGACTTCTAGGAATGGAAGTACTTGTGTGTGGTGATAAAAACAGTGGAGCAAGCATACCATTCAGAACAGAGTTCTGATGACTATGTGACCGGGCAAGCTGAATATCTGAGATCTATCACATGTTAGAGCTGGATGGAGCAAAGCACACACACACACACACACACACACGTCTCCACCCCCACTTGCACACTATCTGCCTTTGTGTAACAGAAATAGAGCTTCAGTTGTTTCAACTTGTCAAATACCCACCATTTCAAAAAGTCTTTAATTTTAAAGAAAAATCTTAACAAGAGGAAACCATGGCTACTTAGAGCCAGTTGTCGATAGAATTTCTTAAAGTGCTCTAATAATTTGTCCTTAACTCTTGCAAGCAGGGATGGAAAGTGAATAGTTACGTCCTTCATTTGCCCAGAAGGGTGTGGAGCCTTCAGGATAAGCACACCGCCGAAGAGTAGGTGCAGGGTTAAAGCGCTTTCTAAAACGACGACATCTTGGTTTAGAAAACATATCATAAAAAAATATTCCTCGCAAATAAGTCATGAAGAATATTTCATGAGATAATTTGAGGATTGACCTAATTTGCAGAAATGTCTGTTTTCTGAGTTTTCCAAGTGTGTACCAGTGTTTCTTTATAATACACTTAAGCAACTCATATGCCAAATATCTAGAACTCAGTATGAAGCCCAGGATGACCTTGAACTCTTCATTCTCCTCTCTGCCTGGACTTACCTGGTACTGGGATTACAAGCCTCTGTCAGCATGGCCAGCTTTTTTGTTTGTTTGTTTTTGTTTTAACTCTTGCCTGGAAAATGCGGTAGTTTGCCTGGAAAATGTGGTAGTGTTTCTAGCTAACCTGACTGAGGTTACTAGGGTTTTTGTAGGGGTCTAGGGGAGGGTTTAGGGAAGGGGTCACTGCTGCAGTTGGAGCATTTAGGTAAGACTCCGCCCCACCTCGCAAAGTGCAGGCTGAGGGCGGTTGACAGATAGTTCCTACCCTCTGCTCCCATTGGCTCTAGGCACAGGCTCCACGCACGCTGGTTGGCCTATCGGCTGTTGCCTTGGAGACGCGTGCTGCTGTGGTTCCGCGTCTCTCTGAGAGTTTGGAGTCGGTCTTGGAGGCAGCCCTCTTGGTACAGGAGCTGTAAATCCCAGATGCGGAGAGCCGAGTGCCTCGCATTGACCCTGGCACCTGCCAAACCCCTGCGGCCTGTGAGGACCTACTTATCGGACACTTAATATACTCTTGCTGTTTACCCTGTGTGCACGTGCCCTTGCTGTTTACCCCGCTTAACGTGCAGGGTGCTGTCTACCCGCTTGCCCAATCTCCTGTGGTGGACCCACTGAATGAGCTCTGATTGTGTGTTCTGTCGCATGTGCCCCTGCTGAGTGTCCAGCGTGGACCTGGTGCTGCCGTGTGACCGCTGCGGATGTGCCAGCTCTTGGGCGTCCTGCAGGTGTGTCAACTGGAGGCGGGCAGAACCGCGAGCCTGCTGACTTTGCCCTTATAGCCTCTGCTCCCAGCGGGCGGGTCGGCAGCGCCCAGAAAGCCCGAGAACCCGGGCTCAGCAGCTCCTTTCTCTTGGCGACGCGGACGTACTCATAGAGCCATGAGGAACACCAGCAAGGAGGTCCAGGGCACTTCTCACCGCTATGCTCCCTGTGGTGAGTGAGGCTAGAGGAGAGGGGTGGGTGATGAAAGTTGGAAGGTTATGTGCCCGGGCTTTTGCTGTTTCCGTGCTGGGCTTGAAGCCAGGACCTTTGCATGCTAGGCAACCGTGAAAGCTTTTCAGTGATGAGGGTAGGAGTCCATTGAAAGTCACTTTATAGCAAGTTAGCCCTCATAACTCTCATGTGTTGGCTCAGACTGCAGACTGAGAAAGCCTCATTTTTGACAGCACTCACCAGGTGTATCACAGTCTTTTGCCCCTAATTTAGGCTCCGACCAAGACGGAAGTTTCCTGCTTTCGGTCTCTGATCTGGGAAAGCCGAATTCAATAAAGGTTGGTGGGTAGTGCACACCAGATTTGAAGCCGAATAGGGAAGGAAGAAAGGCATTTTCCCTGATGCGTTCATCGCTTTTCATTTTTGTCTAGAGAAGGGCTGGAAACAGGGAGAAAGAAGCCTGGTGCTAGGCCGGGAAAGACCGGTTGGAGCAATCTCATCTGCACAGAGGGGAAAAGTGTGACCTTTCCACATGCCACATGCATGTTACCCTATGACGTTTTTGGTGACAACCAACTGAGAGCTGGGGTGGGCTGTGTACAGTTCAGGAGATCCGGTCAGTTCTTATCCCATCCCTGGCTCTGTAGCCTTCTAACACACTTAACTTCTAGCACTCCCCACCAGACATCATCACCCCATTTCAGAAACCAGGAAAACGAGGGACGAAGAGTTTGAAGTGAGCTGCCCTTGGAGTAAGCACACTTGCCAAGTGGCTTTTTCTCTGAAGCTGTACGTGTGTGTGTGTGTGTGTGTGTGTGTGTGTGTGTGTGTGTGTGTAAGAGAGAAAGATTACCTGTAGTTTGGAGGTCAGAAATTGGGACAATCTATAATTTGGTTCACTGTCTTTTATGGCCTATTTCCTTATTCAGAAAATAAGTGAAAATAAGGATGCATCATCAAATGGGAAAGCTGTACAGAGGAAAGCAGTCAGTCCATGGTTGATCTGGTGTCACACAGGTCGATAAAAGCTAGCATGATACCTGTGTGTTCCTTCAACCCCCTCCACGTGTGCTAGGTGGCAGCGGTTCGTTCCCACTGCTCAGGGCCCTCCGTCTCTGAGCTGCTCCCGTGTGCATGCTTACAGATGCCTTTATCATGTCCAGTGCTTTCCAGAGCTTGCAGTAATGAGGTGGCAGAAGATACACCGTTCTCTGTGGATTAATTAGTAATCAACACACAGGGGAAAAAAATAAATCAGGAACCAAAGAGCTTTCCTGTAAAAGAAAAAACAAAAACAAACAAACAAAACAAACAGGCTGATCAGCAAAAAGCTGCCAAATTCTGATTCTCGTTTCTCTGAAATCCCTTGTGGAAGTCTTCAAAACTGGATAGTGTTGGATTAGCTGATGGATATTCTTTAGGCATTTAAAAAGTTTCCAGGTAAAATGTCCTTCACTTTTAGTTAATGAGTCCAGCTTTAGTTCTAAGAAGAAACTGGCAGTCTGAACATTTGGCTTCAGAGAGTAGGGACTTCTTGCTTCTGTTTGTTGCTAGCATATTTTATTGCTGCTTTCCTGTGCCCCGACTCTGAGTGATATAACTGATCAGCTACCCACCTACCTGTAAATGGAGACAGATCTCTTTTACACATCAGCCTGCTTGATTGTGGGTCCCATTGGTTGTAGAGTGTGCAGGGCAAGTTGGAGAGCAGGGGCAGAACTGAGGTTGCAGATCAAATTCAGAGTCCATGGGGAAAGGGGAGGATTCCTTCTTTCTTCATTTTTCTTAAGACTCAGCTGAGTGGAAGAGACTCATTCTGTTGTAGAGGATCATCTGCTTTGCTCTAAGTCCCCTGATTTAAGTGATAATTTGTATTTAAATAAAACACCTTCACAAGGGCAACCGAAACGATGCCTGTATAAAGTTTGACACTGTGGTTGAGTGGAACAGACACCAAAGCTAACCACACACTACCACAGAAGACAAGACACTGTGTTTGACTCTGAATGCCACAAGTCTGGAAAGTGCGATGAAACACAGCTGGTATCCATGCCACAGAAATTGCATCTTTTGTATTTTTTTTTCTCTTTTTCCGAGACTTTGTTTCCCATCTTTTCCATAGATGTGATTTGTTTTTCTTCTTTGTATTTTGGCATCTGGTTGATTTCTGATGAATATTTACCTAAAGTGCCTACAGTGTGTACTCATGGGTTCTTTCACCTCTGTGTGTGTGTCTGTATGTGTCTGTGTGTCTCTGTGTGTATGTCTCTCTGTGTGTCTGTATGTGTGTGATCATACATGAGCACTAGTAACTCCAGGACTTTGAGATTGTGCTAACCCCTCTGTCCCTTGACAGAAGTTCCAGCTCTGTCTCCAGTGAGTTTTATAGATGGTTCCAAGTCATCCTGAAGAGTCTCCCCCTGTATGCTATCAACTCAAGGTTTAGGGAGTGTCTTCATTTCACCAGGTCATGCTCAACTTCGCTCCCTTTCTGCAGAGGGCTTATGCCATCCTGGGGAGGAAGTGGTGCTGAGTGCAAGCTGCCCACACTCCTGTCCTTGCTTCCTGGGAGCTGTCCCCTAGTTCCCTCTCTGGGATAGGAGTCATATAATCTACACTCAGCATTTCCTCCCAACTTTTTCCCAAGGAAGGTCTTTGGACTGTTAGGCTTACATAAAGGAGATTGTTCTGGCCTAGTGTATCCCCGTTTCAGGGTATATCTGGACCTCTGCTGCTTCCCACTGCCCACTGTAGCCTAAAGCACAGTGTTTGCATGCAGCTGGGCTGCCATTGGGACATAGGTTTGTGTGGCTGCTGGAGGATGTGGGAGGCAGATGCTGACTTTCAACACAGCTGTTAAACAAGTGAGGCTTTTTAGACCACACCCTGGCCTACTTCCTTCTGCTCTTCTCAAAAGTGACTAACCAGTTTGATCACATTCTGTGCGATCAAATATTAGTAATTTAATATGTGAAGCTTATCAAATCCTGGCCAGTATCTGGCTTACCCATAACAGTTTAAAAGATTTGGTATTTATTCAAGTCTGCATGTCTTCCCAAGTCTCCCAACAGTACCAGGAATACAGCTAAGTATTTTTCTAGGGTATGGATGGCAAAAGGGAAGGAGGTCAAGAAGGAGGGAGAGGAGAGAAGACAGACAGACAGATGTGGGGTTGAAATAGTTCCTATAATTGCTACAACAATGGAATTGGTTAAGCCCTCACCTTTGGGAGGAGACCTGGGCCAGAAGGGCAGGAAGGGGGTGATATTCATTCTATTTGCCTTAATGGCTGATGTATTTGGAGGCTCGGGAAAAATTAACTGTCTTCTAGGCATGCTGGTGGTGTCCTGGTTTATCACACATGCTCCAGAACAGACAGTTCCTTTCTTGTTTGCACTCTGTGGCATGTGCTGCCCTGACGGTATTATAAGCACAAGGATAAGAATGGCAGGTAGCAGAGGGCTTCCTGACCGGGCATTCCCCTGTGCCCATCTAACAGTGTGCTGGCCTCCCTCCTGTCTAGATTGGTATTACCACGTACCTGTGAAGCGCTCTGAAAAAGCTGTGGGTGCCCCCCCAGCATCCCAGATCCCGGGGCTCAATGACTTGGGAGACTCCTCAAATGGGAACTTGCCCCGTGCTCGGAGATACTGGATAAAAGAAACAGACTCGGAGTATGTAAAATTGGCGAAGCAAGGTGGTAGACCTGGTAAGCTCTGAGCTCTGAGTGGCTTTGCGAGCGGGAATGGGGGTGTTGTTTCTAATGTTACCCACATTAAATATAACTGTGACATCTATATGCTTTGTTCAAGCCTTTGGAAACTTGGGCTCACTGTGGAGGTTAGGTATAAATACTCTTTGATGAAAATCAGCTTTTGTAACAAGGAAGATACATTGAGTTTAATGGAAATCACTGGTCAGAAGGTTAAGGGACCACATCCCAAATGTGCCCTTTAGGCTTTGGACCACCCAGCACCTCTGGCTGTCGCTGTCCCTATGTTGGATGTCACAGGTGAAGCAGTGAAGTCTGTGATGAAGCATTCCAAGCCTAGGCCATACATACCACTTGATTGACTCAGCCAGGGACAGACAGAGGCCGGACCAACGCAGCCTTTTCTTAGCTCCACCTCTTTGCTCTTGGTTCTAAGAGAGTAGACAAATCTGATGGAGGTCATCAGTGCCACCGCGGTGACAGCGTCTTCGCTGCGCCGCGATTCTGTGAGGACTAGCTTTTGTGAGCAGCAGCTAAGGCGCGGAGGGAAGGGACAACACGCCTGCGACACGCCACTCAACAGTGTTGATAACACGGTGCTTAAAGTAGTGGGTGCGGGGGCAGAAGAAAAGGGTTGAGCAGCAGGACATCCGTGGGCAGCCTGGGCTAGCAGCGTAGTGGAGTTCGCCCCATTCTTTCCATCTTTTTGTGTGTCTGAAAATCTAAACTACGGAAGGACTTTAAACTTTAAAGTGGAAAGTTGAAAGATTTCTCATTGAGATGAACAAGTCAGCCCTTTTTTTGTTGCGGTTGCTGCTTATGGGTATTATGAATTATTTTGCTGTTGGAATTACCTGCCCTCTCCCTGCCCCCCCCCCAAAAAAAAACAGTTCTTACCGATCGCTGCTTTTGGACACCAGTGGACAGGAGGAAGAGGGATGAGAGGAAGAAAGTCATCTGAGAGTGAGAAGCCAGCTGGGAAGGAGCCTGTGCTGGGTACCTCCCTCCATAGCTCCAAAGTCATTGATACATCCACCTGGGGCTTCCCGTCTGGGAATCTGGAGGGAGCAGCTTCTCTAGGGAACAGCAGTGGGAGTGAGGCAGACCCACGGTGGTAGGCCAAGGTGGAGAGGAGGATGGAGGTAGCTGTAGGCTGAGGAGCATTGTGCGCAGTCCCTGGTGACCTCAGAAGTGGAAAGATAAACCACTGAGGGAGTATTGATGGTCACTGGCACAGATGCCAGCTCAGGACCAGGAGCTAAGCGCACACTCAAGAGGAGAAGGTATGAGAGGTGCAGAGTGCATGAGGAATGTCTCTTTCTGAGTGCCAAGCAGGATGCTCAGCTCTCAGCCTGGGTAGAGGCCGCCCTAGAGAAGGTGGCATGGCTCAGGGCTGGTAACGCCACATGCCCTGTGGACCGCAGGACCACATAACTTTGTCTCTTTTTCCTTGAGATTTGTTGAAGCACGTTGTTCCTGGTTCCAGGAAAGGCTCTCCAGTAGCCTACTCCTTGCCAGACTGGTATATTCACCACAGCAAGCCTCCGACAGCCCACCAGCGCGAGTGAGTATCTTTAGGTCTCCCACATTTTTATCTGTCTCTGTCAGTCTGTCTAGATATCTTGACATTTATATCTTTACATCTCTGTCTCTATATCCATACATATATATCATATATATACACATATAAAAAATACTGTGTGCCAGCAAAATAGTTCAGCAGGTAAAGATGCCTGATGACCAGGCTGACAAGCTGAATTTGGTCCCTAGGAGACTCACACTGCAGAAAGCAAGAGCTGACATCTGCAATTGTCCTCTGGCCTCCATAGGCTTACTATGGCTTGTGTTTGGCTGAACCCAAATAAATAACAATGTAATAAAAACAATTTTGAAAAAAAACCCCTCACTTTGAATTGGAAAATGACAACTATCTACTATTGTCAGAAAGTAGGTGCTATTACAGCCCTGAGCACTTCTGTGTGTACTAGCTAGTGCTCTGAGTGATGTGGAGTAAGCTGACAGGAAAATAGAGTCAAGGAAATACAGAGCAGTGTCCCCTCAGGGTGTGGTTCTTTTGACCACTTATTAGTCAGTAGCCTTAGGTTTTTATTCTTTTCCCCAACCGTGTCTGCCTGTCACAGAGTTACCTGCTCCAAAGCTTTCTTCTCACTGTGGATGAAAGGTACTGCACACAAATAGAACTACCCAGCATGCTCCATCTCTAAGATGATCACAGAAGGGCAGAGCCATGGCCCCCTACCCTATTACAATGCCTAACAATTGTTATCTGTAACCATGCAAACTTGACCCTTAGACACCTCTCTTGTTTTGGAAGGCAGCATAAACAATAATTTTAGGATTTGTTTTTCTGCTTTTCAAAGACTTGCCTTTTGTTTTATTTTTTGTTTGTTTGTTTTTGTTTTTTTCTTGAAAGCTTGGAGCAACAGAGGCATCTTTCAATGCTGCTATACAGTGTCTTTTGACTGTCCCCAGGAGCTGTGTAGGCTTCCTCCTCCTCCTCTTCACTCTCCTCCTCCTCTTTCTTCTTCATATTCAAGATTCCAGTCTCTTCCGTTTGTTTTTGGACTTTATTTTAAGTTGTGTTATTATTTTTGTCGTTATGTCAGTCAGATCCCAGACTGTTTTGGGCATCAGGATTTGAGGCCCAGGCTGACCTCAAGCTCATGGTCCCTCTGCCTTTGTCTCCCTAGTGCTGAGGTAAGGAGCAGCTGCCGCTGGCTTTGTTTTTAATGCATAAAAGAACACATGATGCTTTATAGACTCATTGCAAGGGAATATTAAACTCCTACCACATTTTTACAATGAGTAGCTTGTAGGCCAGGCTTGTGGCACACAGCTTTAATCCCAGCACTAGGGAGGCAGAGACAGGAGAATCTCTGGGAGGGCAAGGCTACGCTGGTTTACACATTGAGTTATAGGCCAGTCAGGGCTGCATAGTGAGACCCTGGTTTTTTTTTAATTTTTATTTTTTATATTAACTACAGTTTATTCATTTGCATCCCAGCCATAGCCCCCTCCTTCATTCCCCTCCCAATCCCACCCTTCCTCCCTCATCTCCTCCCATGCCCCTCTCCAAGTCCACTAATAGGGGAGGTCCTCCTCTTCTTCCATCTGACCCTAGCCTATCAGGCCTCAGCAGAACTGGCTGTGTTATCTTCCTCTGTGGCCTAGTTTGAACTAAGTTCAGAAAAAGGGGGAGAAGAGGGAAAAGGGGAGAGAAATGAAGGGAGGGGGAGAGAAAGAGAGTGCGAGAGTGAGCATGAGAAAGCACAGGAGCGGGCAAGAAAGGACAGGAGACCCTGGAGCTGACGCATTCCTGTGTGTTGTGGGAAGACCAGATGTATGCTTACATGCCCACATTGAAATTGGCCATCTAACAGAGCAGCAGCAGATTATTATTAACACAGATGATACTGAACAGTAAATGTTTGGTGGGTTCTTATCTCTTGGAAGGGAGCAAGTAGTAAATGCTAGCCTACAAGAAATAATTATAATTGATCTCTTTTATAAGCTCACCACCCTGTGATTTCTTCTGTTGGTCTGAGGATCCTGGGGACTAGCTTGGAAAAGGCCTGATGTGTTTACTCAGTAGCTCAGTAGGAGAAGGGAGGGACCTAGCTATGTTTTTTTAAGAAAGATAGGGAAAGAGAAGAGAGAGGGGAAGCAGAGGGCTGAGAAAAAAAGGGGGTGGAGAAAAGAGAGAAAATGAAAAAGGAAAGAGAGGATAGAGGGAAGGAGGAGGGAAAGATAAGGAGGAAGAAAGGAGAGAGCATGAAATGGTGCCTGGCGCTAGGCTTCAACTTGCTTCTGTCTGTCCTTGCAGAGTCCCTGCAGTCTCCATTCCAGATTACATGGTGTATGAAGAATTCAACCCTGATCAAGCCAACGGTAGCTATGAGTCCAGACTAGGCCCCTTTGACTTTGACATGAAAACAGTTTGGCAAAGAGAGGCTGAGGAACTCAAAAATGTGAAGAGAAAGGTAACAGGACTAGCAAGAGCGCGTGACCATCATCTGCTTTGTGGTTGTGACTCCACGAATAATTAAGGGCATGCCGCTGCTGCCTTAGGCTGGCGTGCAGCCTTGGCCCAGCACTCTGCTCAAGCTCTGACCTCTGTTTTAAGTTTGAGACTATCTAAGAGGCATGCAGCCACTTTTTTGTTGTTGTTTTTGTTGTTTTGTTTTGTTTTTCATTTTCTTCCTGTGTATGTTGACTTTATAGGAAAGATCATTTTTCACTATCTAGTGTCTAAGCAGTTAACAGTTAACTTGGAAAAAATCGACCTGACACATCATATCTGGTACAGAGCAAGGATGTGTTTATATGTGCTTAATATCCTGCTTCTGGATAGTTCCATTTACTTAAGTCCAAATTGCCCACAGTGCTCTTCGATGATAATAACGAAAGGAAAGATGAAGTACCTTCTTTTGCACAGAGACACCCTTGGGTGTTTTGTCAGTAAGGTCTTAACCTGCTTGCAAGGTGAAGCCTCTTCAGAGGACTTGACCTGCCTGAGCAACTGGGCAGCCATGAAGCAAGCCATGGATGGCAGAAAGGTTGAGGTCTCACCACCTGTACTCTTCCTAGCGCCCATGAGAGCACAGTCAGCCCACTGCCAAGGGCTCTACATCGCTGCTAGCACCCAGGTCTGAAATGAATTTTAGCACTTAAGACATCGGGATTTGTGCGTGAAGTGATGACATTCATATTTAGAGTAGCAGTGGTGCTTTGAGACTGAGAAGAAGAGCCAGCACCATTGTCGTTTGAACAGCAAAGGGACCAGTGTGTCTTGTACCATGCTAGACCTAGCTTCTCAGTGTCTTGGGGAAAAGAGGATGCCCTCTGTTCATTTGGAGACTTGGTAGTTGAAGACCAAGATAGCACCAACTGACTTCGGTGTTTGCTCTTCATGCTATCCCGGTGTCCAACTGTGATTCAGGCTTTGGGTCACTCGTATTGAGTACTGCTAAAGGACTCTACTAAGGACCAGGCCTGTATCCTGATGATAAGTAGGTGGTTGATGGTATGCAGCTGAACTTCGAGCAATAAATGGAAGGCTTGTCTGTTAACCAACGTTCTAGCAGCTTGAGAAAAATTAAAATGCAACATGTTGCCCCACTGTAAAATCTGAGTTATTAATGTAGTAATCACTCACAGGATTCTGCTGACTGCAACAAATGCCTGAAGCCGGCCTGTCCTCCACCTTCCCAGTGCTAAGGAAGGAGGAAGGCAGAATTACAGACACCAACCGACAGTGCACTAACTGAAGTGTTATGTAATTCAAGAAGCGTCCCTTAGGGAGCGCCCCTAAGTGTCTATTCTGCTGAACTAGGGGAGTTTTCCTCTTCTCAAGTCTTGTACAACCTTTGGACGCAGAGTAGGGACTCTAACGTGAGAATCATTTTAGCACTTGGCCATTGTCCTAGACTTTGGCATGCCATCCTGTCCAGTCTGTCCCACTGCCACAGGTTCTTCTGCCTCTCAGAGACCTGCCTTCTCCACCCTAGGAGAAGATGGGATACCCATTGAATGCTCTGCTTCTGCCCTGACTGTCACTCAGCCTGATGTAGACACTGACCTGTCCTTAGGATAGGTGTGTCAGTGTTCTACAGGGTGACTGGGGAAATCTTCTTTTCATCTTTCACATAAAGCCATTTACACAGAACACAGTTCAATTGTTATACAGTACTGATCTACATGTTTTGACAAATGCAGGCCTCATGTAAACACCATAGATGCTGAGGAACAGAACAGTCTGTTGCCTCTAAGATTTCTCAGCTCCATTGTCACAATCCCTCCTAGTTCTTACCTCCAGTAGTTACTGATCTCTTTTAAGTCTTGCACCTGTTAGGCATTTGTTAGCTTAATACAAGCTAGGGTTGCCTGAAAGAAGGACCTTCAATTAAGAAAATGCTTCCTGGCTTGAGAGATGGCTCAGAGTTAAGAGCACTGGCTGTTCTTCCAAAGGTCCTAAATTGGATTCTCAGCAGCCACATGGTAGCTCAAAGCCACCTCTAAGGAGATCTGGTACATAATGGGATCTTGTGTATACATAATAAATAAATAAATAAATCTTAAAAAAAAAAAGAAAATGCTTCCTGCACACTCCTTTAATCCCAGCACTCAGGAGGCAGAGGCAGGAGGATCTCTCTGAGTTTCAGGCCAGCTTGCTCTACAAAGTGAGTCCAGGACAGCCAGAGCTGCACAGAGAAACCCTGTCTCAAAAAACAAAACAAAACAAAACAACTGTCCCCCAACAAAGAAAGAAAGAAAAAGAAAAAAATGCCTCCATCAGATTGGCCTGCAGGCAAGTGTGTGAGACATTTTCTTGACTGAGGTGGAAGGGCCCAGACCACGGTGGGTGGTGCCACACCTGGGAGACAGTCCTGAGGTGTATGAGAATACAGACTTGCCAAGCCATAGGGAGCAAGCAGAAGACAATCTTCCCCTGTGGCCTCTGCTTTAGTTCCTGCCTCGAATTCCTGTCCTGATGTCCCTCAGGGATAGACTGTGACCTGAGAAGTGTAGAAGTGTAGAATTGCTTTTGGTCATGGTGTCTGTCACAGCTTCCAAGCCCTAACTAGGACAAGTCTTTAGAGCTTTTTTCCTTTCTAGAATCTCAAATCGGCAGCATGTTAATGACTACAGCCTCGTCCCTTCTGCAGCCTGCCTCTGCTGTGTGGGACCATGTATCAGAACCCAGCCCCTTTGAATCGTTGATTCATGTTCTTTTGCAGGCCAGGTACTGCTTGTCTAGTCATTAAATCCTTCGACGGTGGGCATTGGTTTTGTTCCCAGTTCTTGGTGACTTACAAAGCTCATGTGAACTTCACCATACAGGCATTTCCATTTTATATGGGCAGGCAGACCCCTCCCTCCAGCAGGGCCCCTCAGGATATCTGGCATCCCCAACGTTCATTGATTGTTCCCCTCCTGGGCAGGTGGCCTCTTCACTTAAACACAGAGACTGTTTTTAAAGCACATGTTGTTCTTCTTACAAGCTATCCTGTTGAATTATTATTCTATTGATTGATTTTTTAATTTTAGTTTGTGGTGACAGGCTGTGACCGTCCTGAAAGCCCAGCTGCTCTTGGAGACCTTCTTTTGCCCTAACTCACAGATCTGCATTTCTTCACACAGGTGAAACTGCCAGCCATTAACTCCAAGAACCCTGCCAGACCAGGGACCCCAGTCAGCCACAAAGACCTTGACGGGAGCAGACTGTCATTGCCTCCCATGTACGTGTCTGACTTAGGAGAAGGAATGCTGTTTGTGTGAGGTTTGGGTTGGTTTTTTCTGTCCTTTGCCCAACTGACAACTGTGAACTGGTGGCATCCACTGACCTGCCCCAGGCCTATCCAGAGACAGCTGTGCCAATGGCAGCCCCTGCCTGCCTTGCCCACAGAGCCCTGCCCAGCCTGGCCTGAGAACTTAGCCGCACTTTTGTTTCTTCCCTAACACCAGTTTTACCCCTTTGATCACATGTCTGGCCTCCTGCATCCTGGTTTGTGGTGCAGGCTTGTGGGTGGGGCTACTTGTCCCTGCTCGTGTCCTCAGTCCTGAAACTTAACAAGTCACTGAAACCTGAGCTCAGGGTTCTCCATCTTGAGTGCAAGCACTCTGGCTCAGCATTCAGCTGGGATTTTCCTCCAGATGCTGATACCTGTTGGTCTTCCAGTCAAGAGGGAAATCCTGAAAGGCATCTGTGTCACCTTATTTGCCAGGAATCTAGTTTAGGAGCAAACATACATCATTAGCTGCTGACTGAGTCTTCAAACAGCTTCTCATGTGGTGGGGAAAGCAATGACATTAGTGACATTGTGACAGACGGGGAGGAACCCGGGAGAAATCCTTAATGTGGTGATTCATAAGTCAGGAACTTGTGGCTTGGGAGGGGACAAGGGTGTGCTTGTCAGTCGCCTGACTGGAAGGCTTGCACTACCACCCTGGTACTCTTCAGCCTCGATTACGATAGGACCTGCGAGCTGAAGCAGGTGATGGCTGACAGGAGACAGGAGAGCTGTGCAATGAGCAGCTGTCCTAAGTAATCCACTGTTGATGTGGGGGAGGGGGTATTCTCTAGGACCTCCTCGTGTAGTACCGGTGTTCTTAAGTCAGAATCGGCTAAAAAGAAAACAAAAAGGTTTGCGAAACTGGGTTTAGCATGATATCACTTGTGCATAAGGGATGCACCAAGACCATTTTTATGTTTGAAATGGGGAAAGAGACTGACAGTTGAGAGACACGCAGAGAAATGGAGGGGCTAAGAAGAGGGAGACGACAGAGCTCAGCACCCGGGTTCCCTCGCAAGTTACATTCCTGAGCACTGCTTCTGGTTTTCCCTCTTAAGTTAATCTCTGCACACATCTCCTTTTAAGGCCTGGTCAAAAATCTGGTTCACCAACAAACTTTTCCAAACTTATCAGCAATGGTTATAAGGATGAGTGGTTACAGCAGCAGAAAGCTGATTCTGACAAGAGAACTCCGAAGACGTCCAAGACAACCTCGTCCACCGAATCCACACACGAGTCTGAGAGTACCCAGGACACGGAGACGCCCCAAGATCCAGGGGCACCTGAAGGTTCTGAGAAAACTCCAGGTGAGGGTCACCATGACATGCATGTGTTCTGGTGATGAGGTCAAGTAGGTGGCTTTCTTATCTCCTGGGCTTAGGGTATAGGTTAAGCAGGGGGATTGTGTGTAACCTAAAGAGACCTGGAATTGCCTTTTTTTTTTTTTTTTTCCAAAGCTGCCCTCAGTCTTATGCCCTCCTGCTTTGGGATTTAAGGGCTATGATTAGAGACATGAGCTACCAGGCCCATCTCCTTTACCCTTTAAAAAACAAAGAAACAAACAAAATACAAAACAAGAAACCCACCACCATCACCACCAACAACAAAACAGCAGTTTCCTTTTTTGCTAAGTTTCCTGAGCTCTTTATGTATTTTGTATACTAACCCCTCACCAGAAAAGCTGTTTTAAAATGGTGGATTTTTTTCCCTATTCTGTGGGCTGTACTTTTATTTTGTCGACTTCTTCTTTTGCTTTATATAAGCTTGTTAGTTTGACACGATCTCACTTGTCTACTTTGTTGTGGTTTTGTGTGTGTGTGTTTTGGCGACACACACACATCTCTGGAGCTGGAGAGATGTAGTTCTCAACCTTTTTAATGCTGAGACCCTTTAATACAATTCCCATGCTTTGGTGACCCCCAACCATAAAATAATTCCATTGCTATTTCATAGCTGTGAATTTGCTGCAATTACAAATCCTAATGTAAATATCTGATATATAGGAGAGCTGATATGGGACCCCTATGGGGGTGGCACCCCCACAGGTTGAAAAGTGCTGACTTAGAGGTCAAGTGCGTACTGCTATGGCCAAATAGCCAAGTTCAGGCCCAGCAGCCATATCAGGCAGCTACCAGTGGCTAGCTGTAACTTCAGTTCAAAGGGACCCAGTTGACTTCCCCAGACACCTGCAGTCATGTGGTGCACAGAAACCCACACATCCACACGCACACAGATACACATCGGCAAAACTGATAGTAATGAATAAAACATATCTTTAAAATTTTTAAAAAGGGAAGAAATCAACGCCAGCACCAACCCTGATTATCCCTGTAGTTTTTCCAGTGGCTCTGTAGTGACCCGTCTTTTGTTTAAGCCTGGGCTCCACGCTTGGATATGCTGTGTGACCTGAGAGACCTCTCTCTGGGCATACTGCTTAGTTCTGTCCTGTGCACTGGTGGCAGACGCTTTACCTCACAGGCCGCTAGGACTCAGGAACATAAAGGTGTTAACATGTTGCTTTAGGGGCAAAGCTGGAGTCTTGTGTTTCCCCACTATGATTTGTGCATTAAGGTAGCATTGCAGGATCAATTTGACAGGCTTTCGGGCTAATCCTTAGGAGCAGCAGAAGAAATATGTGTGTTACATATTTAAATTTATTAAAAATACAGCTTTGTCTTATTTACTTCGCATTGCAGATGCAGAAGCTTCCCCACCAGAGTCAACACCAACAGAGCTCAAATAAGCCCAGATAAGCTATCTTGGACAACTTTTTTAGTTGCTTTCTGTAGAATGACAATGGACAGCTATATTTACAGGCTCCTGTTCTATTTTGTTAATGTAGAGTCTTCCGGAACAACTAGCCTTGAGTTTAGTTGAGATCACTATAGCAAACACAGACTGTGGGGGTTTGTTTCTTGCATTTCTCTGAGGTGGCCTTGCTGCCTGAGGACGTCTGGAACCAGAGTCTTCTGAAGCTTACCTCTAACGTCCTCCGCACCAAGGTGTGGAGTATCACTCTAAGACTCTGATAGGGAAGAAATGCACAAGCTGCAGCTTTTTCTGCATTTGGTCCCATAATCTTTATAGAAACAATTTCCCATTACACAGAAATGACTAATTCCAGAGCTTTCTGATGTGATTTGACGTAACAAGGTTATATTATGCCTTGAAGCATTATAACATTAGCTCATTTTTTTTTGCTAATAGTTTGAACACAAATTGAAGCCCAAAATACTAAATATTTATTATTTTATATACTTTAGGTTTTAAAAAATCCATATATATCTTTAATCTCAATCAGGCTATTTTAAAAGGCCTCACAGAAATGTTTTAGTAATCAGACTGAATGCGCTTGTTTTATAAATTTCATTGTTTCTATGTTAGAAATTAACATTAAAATATTTTATATTTTATTCATCAATAAAATAATAATCTTATCAGGAAAAGTTTCTAGAATAGGGTCAGTACTTTAGTGTCATTCCTGGAACTAACTTATCATGCATTTTCTTAGTTAAAGTTGAAATTTTAAATAGGTTCTTTAAATGAAATATTTAATTGAGCACTTACATCTCTATTGCCACTATGGGAAATATATATAATATACCAAAATATAAATAACTCTATGTATTCAATAAAAATAATATATCACTACGATGCAGTTTCTGCTCCTTTTTTTTCTTTCTCTCCTCTTTCCCTTGCCTATTTTGCTACCTCATTTCTAAACCTTTCTTATCTGAAAGGTCATTAAGGAACAGGTATCAATAGTACAGAAGTCTTTAATTTCTATTAATGTTATTAAAGTAACAGAAGACTATGGCTTGTGCAAAGTGAAGACACAACTTGGAGTAAAAACTGGCAAACAAATTCATCTTAGTCACAGAGTAGCCAGGGTCAGTCCTATAGGTAACTCTTGGTAAATGCAGCTTTCATGGCTTGGGTATACAATGCTCTCCTACAACAAGACTGTACCTTTAGATACTTAGTCCCCAGAGCTCAAGGTGCTGTTCTTAGAGGCTGTGGAACCTTCAGTGGATCAGGTGTAGCTGGAGAAAGTGGGTCACTGAGGGTGGGCCCTAGTATCAAGATTTATTTACTTATATTTTATATAGCATTCTGCTCACCAGGAGAGGGCACCAGATCTCACTGTAGATGGTTGTGAGCCACCATGTGGTTACTGGGAATTGAACTCAGGACTTTTGGAAGAACATTATCAAGATTTATTTACTTATATTTTATATAGCATTCTGCTCACCAGGAGAGGGCACCAGATCTCACTGTAGATGGTTGTGAGCCACCATGTGGTTACTGGGAATTGAACTCAGGACTTTTGGAAGAACAGCCAGTGTTCTTAACCTCTGAGCTATCTCTCCAGCCTCCCGGGAAGGGACTTCAGTATTTTAAAGTCCTTTTTCCTATTTTCTCTACTTCCTGTTCCGTTGAGAGGTAAGTGGTTGCTGTATACTCTGGCCACTATGGAGCGGCTACCATGCCTTTTCTATTGTGAGGGATGGATACCCCTTACATAATGAATCAAAAAGAAAGCACAAAAATCCTTCCCAGGGCTGGGGTCATGGCTCACTATTGTGGAGTCAAACATGTTTCTGTTTTGATCCCAGGTGTGGGCTATGGGACTTATTCACATTGTCCATAGCAGCAAAGTATTTGCCTCATGCGCCCTCTAAGAGGGGCTCTTTGCCAGGTGCAGATAGTTTAATTCTGAGGACTCTGGAGAGGGAATAAAGGCCAGAGCCCAGAGAGAGAAGGAGCTCTGAGAGAGAAGAAAGCTAATGGTGCTCCCTCCCCCGCATTGCTCCTGGTTGTTGTTGATGCACTTTGAAGAAGTTGAAGATAATCCTGAAATGAAGATCAGACTTGCCTCAAGAAACCCGATGGCCCTAACCAGCAGGAAGTAGTCAAAGAGAACTCTGTCCCCTAACCCCACTAACCTTCTTTCTCTTACCTGATGTTGGGGTATTGGAAGGAATTGGGGTGAAGAAGGGGAAAGGAGGCATAAGAAACCAAAATCAAACAGTATAAAAAGTAACGCTTACAGCTCACTTGGTAAAGTGCTTGCCACATAAGCACCCTAGGATACATGTAAAAAGCTGGGTATGATATCAGGGGGGGGAACATCTTTAATCCTAGTACTTGGGAGGCAGAGGCAGGATGATCTTTGTGATTTTTAAGGCCATCCTGGTCTACATAGTGAATTTTAGGCCAGCCAGAGCCACATATTTAGACCCTGTCTCAGGAAAGCAAAACAAAACCTTGAACATTGTGCACTTGCTCATAATTCCAGTGCTCAGGAGGCAGGGACAAGCAGATCCCTGGAGCCTATTAGCTTGCCTGGACTAATCAGGAGAGGCCTAATCCTAGCAAGGGAAGGCTAGGAAAGGCAAGGTCTGGGTCAGGTGGGACTGGAGAGATGGCTCAGTAGTTAAAAGCACTTGATGTTATGGAAGATTTGAGATGAGCTCACCAAATCCATGTCTGGTGTCTCACAACAACTTGTGACCCTAGCTCCAACCTCCTCGTCTAGCCTCTGTGAGCACACACAGACACATGCACACATTTTATTTTGAAAAAAAAAATTAATTAAAAAAAAACAAGGCAGAGCCTCCTGACAAATGACTCTCAAGGCTGACCTTTGGTCTTCACATGCATGCACACAAATGTGTACTGTCTTAGTTGGGTTTCATTACCCTAACCATGGCAACTCTTACAAAGGAAAACATTAATTGGGGCTGGCTTCCACATTATGAATATGGTGGGAAGCATGGCAGCGTGCAGGCAGACATGGGGCTGGAGGAGCTGAGAGTTCTACATCTTGATCCACAGGCGGTACAAGGAGACTGGATGTGTTTCACCTTGGGTATATATTGAGCATTTAGGACCTCAAAGCCCCACCTCCACTACGTCACACTTCCTCTAACAAAGCTATACCTCCTCCAACAAGGCCACATCTCTTAATAGTGCCAATCTCTATGGCCAAGCATTCGAACACATGAGTCTATGTGGGACATACCTATTCAAACCACCACATTTACCTACAAATGCAAATGTATGCACATACATACAAACTTTTACTTTCCTTAAGTTGCTTTTGGCCAGGGATTCATTTGTTCACAGCAATAAAAAAAAAAAAAAAAAGCAAATAGTAAAATAGCACACAGATTATGAAATTTGAAAACTGACAATTCCATCCAGTTGTTTTGAAGTAAATGGCTTTCCTCTGAAAACTAAAACTATTAGAAGTAAAATAACAATAACAACAAGTTATCAGTTAAAACTTGCAAAGATTTTAAAACAACTCTAATGTTTAATGCATGGCACCCTTGTGCATTGGTTACTTTTCTGTTCTGTCCCTGTAATAAAATACATGAGCAAAAGCAATTAATGGAAGGAAGGGTTTGTTTTGACTTAGAGTTGCAGAAGATAAGAGTTCAACATGGCAGGGAGGCATAGAAGCAAGGTGCCAGGAACCGGAAACTGGGAGCTCATATCTCAACATGAGGCTGAGTGGACAGCAAATGAGGTGAGACTCTGGAAGCTTAACGCCTTCTGCCAGTGATGCGCTTCTCCAGCCAGGCTGTCCTTTACCAGTTACCTCTCCAAACAGCGGCATCAACTGTGGAGCAAGTGCTTAAATACCAGAGCCTAGGAGAATAATTCTCATTCAAAACACACCATGCATTGGGTGTACACACAGATACCCACATTCTCTTCACAAGTTATGGCGCTTCTGTGGACTGCGTCTAGCCATCGAAGCTCACCACGGCTGTACAAAGAGTTGGGGCATGTCTTGACTTTTTCGGGCCTCCTGTTTCTAATATACCAACATGGATCTAAAGAACATTATTATGGTTGGTTTTAATTTGCTACAAATTAGAATCACCCAAGTAGGGAGCATCATCTAAAGAACTGTCCCGATTCATCACTTGGAAAGACCTACTATGTGGATGGCACCTTTCCCTAGGAGCCCAGACAAGAAAGCATGTTTCAGAAGAAAGTTTCTGACTCGGCCTTCCTTCCCTCTTGCCACCAAGTTGCTCTGCCCTATTCCTGCTGACTCCTTCAGTGACTGAAGAACCAGAGCTTCTAAGCTGTCACCCTGGGATGGGGACCTGCCGCTCTCCAGGAGCTTCTTGTACTGTTGGAACCAGACTGGGGATACTGAACCATGACACTTTGTACACTGAGTGACTACTGGTTGTGGCCCCCAGTGGGAGACAGTTTTTCTGGAGCTATTCTACCTATGGATACACTCAGCCTCAAGGACCAAATAACTATAGAGTTCTCTGTATCTCAGATGTGATTTGGCCATTGTTACTGTTTTAAAACTCAATACACACATATACATACATACATGAATACATACATTACCTCAGTTCTGTTCCTCTAGAGAACCCCGACTAAATCTGGCATGAAAGTCAAGCAGAGGATGAGAATTAGAGGAGAGGAAAAAAGAGAGAGAGCATGTTTCTGGAGGAGAATGCAGAGCAGCGTCAACAACAGTCTCTAATGCAATGAAGTAAAATTCCAGATGAGGATGGAAAGCAGCTGTGTGAGGCTATGACTCAGGCGTCGATATGCAGTCCCAGGAATACTCATGAAATTACAGGAGTGGGGACGCCTGGGTTAAGAGCTCCTACTGCTCTTGCAGAGGACTCTGCATCCACATCCAGCTGCTCACAGCTGCCTTCAACCCCAGCTCCGGGGGACATGGTGCCCTCTTCTGGACTCTGCAGGCATTGCGCACTCATGTGCAAAAACCCACACATGCGTGAGCACACACACACACACACACCCAAATATAAATTAATAAATATAAAATCTTAAAAGAGTAATAAAAAGCAAGAGTAAGCCCTGGTGAGGTCATCAGTAGATGTTCTCACACAGGCAGAAATACCAGTTCTCTAGAACTGCTTTCAGAAGATAGAATGAGGAATTAATTCCCAACTTACTGGTGCTATATCTAGATTAAAAAAAAAGTAAGGAAATTATGATAAAATATCTTTTAAAAGAGGACTTCAACATAAAACCTAAACTAAACACTCCTAACAGTGAGAAAGCACTGTTACACGCTCCCTTGTAAGTTTGGGAATACAAGATGGCCTCTTTACCAGCTGACTTGGTCACCAGGGCAGGGTTCTCATCAGTGGGATTGCTTCCATGAAAGACCACAGAGAGACACTCTGTCTTCTGCCATGTGAGGACACTGAGAAAAAATTTCCCATGTGTGAGCCAAACACCAAACATACTTGTACCTTGATCTTAGATCTTTTTATACTCCAGAAATTTGAGAAGTAAATAGTTTTGTGAATAAACTACCTAGTATATAGTGTTTGGTTTTCTTTTTCTTTGTTTTTCTTTGTTTTGCTTTGCTTTTCGTTGTTCCATACAGGGTTTCTCTGTCCTGGACTCACTTTGTAGACCGGGCTCTCCTGGAACTCACAGATAACTGCCTGCCTCTGCCTTTCCAAGTGCTGGGATTACAGGTGTGCACACCACACTCAGCTGTATACAGTGTCTGTAAATCAGCCTGAGTGGATTAATACAGAAAGAAAGAAAGAAATAAACTTGTCTTTGATTGTAGATGATGTGATCCGATAGGTAGAAAATGTAAAATAAGACAATAGAAGCAAAAGAAGAAAGTCTCAATACCAGTGGCCAATTTTACCAAAGTTACAAGCCAATAACTTGCCCAAATAGCAAAGATGAACAAGCAGAATTTAAAATGTAACCACCAAGGTTACACTCAAAATGAAATTCTTATAAGTCTAACAGAATACAAATCACACAACCCCAGTGAAAGACATTGAGAAGAGTTAAATAAATACTAGGGTTTGCTATGTTTATGGACAGAAAGACTAAATAGTGTCATTATGTTAGTTGGTGTCATTAAGACTTACATGTTAAATACAATCACAATTAAATGCTGAGAGCATGCTATTTTATGGATTCTGTCCGTTGGAGGTACCCAGGTGGGTGAGGTTGCAGTTCTTGCCTGGACTGGATAATCATTAGGAGCTCAGTGCTAAAGGCAGAACTCCCTCCCTTTGGCAAGGTTCCCTGCTTCTCTACCTGACTCCATCTGGACAGTGCCTTTAGATTCAGATTCTCCCAGCCACACATGATATATGGCCTCCAACACAGCTACCTGCTAGCTCTCGCTTCCCTCCACCTATATGTTAATTAAGCACTGACAGTCTACTCTTATGATAGGAGGAAACTGTGTAAAGCAAATCAAGCATCCGTATATAGTCTTTGTTCTCTGGAAGTAAAGTTGAACTAGCCATCAGCCATTCCCAGGGGGTGTGATCCCTGCATGGTTCTCCCCAGCCATTCCAGGCTTCTCATCTCGTGGTCCTCCTGACTTAGTGGGCTGCTGGGAGGCAGCCCCCATGCGGGAGGAGAATCACAGCTGTCAAATGATTAAAGACAAAGAAAAGACTCTGAAAACTGGAAAGAGGAACGACCCTACACAACTTTGAGATTAGAGTAACACTAAGGTGTTCATAATGCTGTGTTATTGGGAAAAGAACATACAATCAATGAAGCACACTGGTGAGCCCAGAAACAGACCCACAGAACACAACTTACTTGCAGAACAGGGTGATCAATGGAGAAAAGGTAAATTAAGCAAATGGTGCTAGAATTATAAACAGCCAAATGAAGAAAAATATCTAGTCACAAACCATATATACTGCTCACAAAAACAATTGAAGAGATCACAGGTTTAGACATAGATGTGAAACTATAAAACTCCTAAAAAATGACATGGAAGGAAACATAGATGGCCTTGAATTTGGTAACATTTAAATATAACACTAAAGTAATTTATGAAAGAAAGAATTGAGAAGGTAGGCTTTGTTAAATATTCTCTTAATCTAATCCACTGAAGAGAGTGATACTGTGAAAAAAGCAAAATAATAATAATAATAAATAAAAATGAAATAAAAAATAAAACAGAAAAGAAAAAGTTACAAACTGGAGGGAATGTCTGGTGAAGGATTCCACCAAATATTAAATACAAAGAACTTTAAAACTCAAGACAGCAAGCGGAGAGTCAAAGATGTTTGCAAACACTTTCACTGGAGAAGATAGGTAGATAGGATGTAAGGATGTGATAAGGTCCTCAATGTGGTGTTTCATCACGGAAATTCAAAGTAAAAGGACAGACACAAAACCTAGTATAGGCCACCATGCAGCACATGTCAGTGGCTTCATATAACACTGGATGTATTCTTCATCTGGTCCAGGAATTGAATCGAATCCATTGGTGCGTACACATAGCACCTGGACCTTATTAACAATTACTGAGGTTTAGAAGCAATCAAATGTTTATTACAGGTGAGTGGGTGAAGAAATTGTGGTGTTTTCAGACAAATGAATGTTAGAAATGCCCAGGAAGAAAAGAGCCATGAGGCCATCAAAAGAGATGAAGGAAACATTCCATACTCCTAAGAGAAAGAAGCCAACTTGGGACATCCATATTATGGGACTCCAAACCCCTGAGAGACTGGTAAAAGTAAAGGATGGAGAAAATGGAAAGATCATTGGACCAGAGGAGGAGAATGACTAAGTACGATGCAGAGGATTCTGGAGCTAGAAACTATCTTTGTACTGCATGACCAAAACAGACCATATGTTTTCCCAGAGTAAACACTGAACCTTGAGTGATAATGACATGCCTCTGTAGGCCCACTGATTTTTTAAAAATTCACCAGTCTAGTTAGGATGCTGACAGGAGAAGCTGTGTCTGCTTGGGCAGAGGGTGAATCTTCTGTACTTTGTGTTCATTATTGCTAGAAACACAAAACTGCTATAAACAGATTTGTTAAATCAAAAAACAAAATATTGCCTCATTTGTTCATAAAAAGGAGAAACAAAACTTAGAGTTAAGAAGAAGGAAGGGGTGGGCATGCTACGTGACACAGAATCAGAGAACACACTGGAGTGACTGCATGTGACTCTGAGTTCATGGTAAAAGAAAACAGAACTAATTAAATCTAAAGGCCAATAAGTGTAATATAAAATGAAGTGAACCAGAGGATAGGAAATGTCTTCAACTAAGATATCCAAGCATAGCAGCTTTAAGTGGTCTCCATTCTCAGCCTAGATTCTTTGTTCTAGATTCCAGAGTTCTTTGTGAAACAAGAGGCTTGCCTATGTGGTTTCACAAGCTTGACAGTGTGTATAACAAGTCTGATTCAGGAGGTTTTTCCACACGCTAAGGCACAGTGATGTAGTAAGTCTGCTTGAAGACACAGGACCTCACAATCCAGTCAGGGGTAATTAGGAATGCAAAGAGTTTACATCAGACTTGCTGCATGTTACAGGGCATTAGTGAAAGATTTGCAGCAAAGAACACTCCTGGGAGCTGGCTGGACAAGCATACAGACTTGAGTTCAAGTCCTCAGTACCCCTGGAAAAAAGTCAAGTGTAGCAATGGGTCTATAATTTCTGCAGTGTGTGTTTGTGGTCTTAAAATGCATCTTGGACACTTTCTGGACGTTGCAGTGATGGTAACTAGCTAAAGTTAAATCTCTTCACACTTCAGTTGAAAACTGAACATATCTACTAACAAACTGAGCAGGCATGCTTAAAGTAAAAGGGAACCCTTCCCAGGTCCATCTTCAACACAAGCATATGAACACACTATAAACTTCAAGTTGTTTGTAAATACAAACCCACAAATTTTACTGGACCAGTCATTTCTAGAATTATTTTTCTAGACACTCTACTGAGGGTTGAAGGAACATCTAGGAAGACTCAGAGACAGAAGCTTAATGCAAAACACGAGACAGTCTATACAGTGTGAGAAAGTAATGAGTACTGGGACGAGAAACAACCCTGTAAAGCAGAGCAGGGAGGACAAGGAGAGGATGCATGCTCCCATTCCAAGAGGAGGACTCTGAGGAGCTACAAACTCTAGAGAAAACCAGCATGAAAGAGAGAGGTGCCCTTGGAGACAGGAGAAGGGGAAGACAGAGGACGCTGAGACTCCTACAGAACGAAAGCAACAAAAGAGGATAGCATCTCATTCTCATACTCCCCATTACGGCCGTGCTGGGAAGAAATTGTGTATCTTCCCTTCTGCACAGGAAGGCATCTACTAAGCCCACACGGTAGCCACAGCAAAACACTGAGTGGGAAAGTCGCCCTCTACAAACTAGCAAAGGCCTTCTGTTCAAGCACTTCTCCTTCACACATTTAGAAAATGCACGCAAGCTACAGCTAAAATCAGAAATAACATGCTTTCCCCCACAAAGCAAGTGAAATGAGTTGATTTAATGTCTAGAAGAAAAAGAGTAAGAAATCATCTAAGAACTGCAGACGAGGTTTAAAGGTCCACAGGGAGATTAGATTCTAATAAAAATTTAATATCGAGCATTGAGCAAGGCAGGAAAACAAGGAGATTGAAAATGAAATGGAAGATAAGCAAAGACGAGTGGCATGAACATGTAATTAGATTACCCAAAGAAGAAAAGCCATGGGGAAAAAAAATGAAACAGAACTAATGCTTAGCAACTATAACTTAAAAATCAAAACCAAACCAAACCAAACCAAACAAAACAAAAAACCCAACTCTTCAGAAATAAAACACTCTGAGCTACGCAGAGCTCATTGTTTACTGGGAATACTGTAACAATATCAACACATGCTAATCAAATAGTAGTGTTTTATCATAAAAATTATGGTCAGTCTCTCTAGGTCAAAATGATCTAATAACTTCACAAGGTCAGACAAAGTGTTCCTTCATAAAATTTACTAAAAGTAAAATAGGGGCCAGAGAGATGGCTCAGCAGTAGAAAGGCTCAGGTCTCTTGCAGAAGATGCAGTTCTGTTTTCAGCATCTATGTCAGGCAGGCAGCTCACCAGCTGGGCTTGTCGACTGTTGGTGTCCCTTCATAGAAAGAATGTCAAGCTGGGCTCAAGCCTGTGATCCCAGCTCTCAGGAGACAGAGGCAGGAGGATCTCTGTGAATTCAAGGCCACAAAGGCTACAGAGAGAAACCTTGTCTTGAAAAACCAAAAACAACAAAAACAAAAAACAAACAAACAACAACAAAAAACAAGAATGCCAAAAGTTAAACACTTCTGTCAAAAGTTTCAAATAAAAAAAAATGGAATAATGAACTGAACAGAGTTCTCAAAAGAAGAAACAATATGGTCAATAAAAAAGAAGAATGTTCTGTAAGCGTGGCCTTCAGAGAAATGTAAATTAACATTGCTTTGACAATCCCAGTCAGCCCAGTCAGAAGGGCTAATATCAAGAAAAGAGAACAATAAATGCTAATGCAGATGTGGAGAAAAAGAAACTTTATTTGTTGCTGAGTGAGGAGGGCTGATCTGGAGCAATCATGAAACTAGAGAAGTTGTTTTCTTTTTCTTTTTGTTTTTTTTAAATCTAAAAATAGAACAAACTCCCTGACAAAATTACTTACAACAATCTCTATAACTAAAAGTCAACTGGTCTCATTTAATCAGATCTCCAAAAGATCTTTATAGAAATACCCAAGTCATATACTGAAGTACCAGGTGAACAGGGCAAGAGGGTTGATGAGCAGAATAGCTGGTAGACATGGTTTCCCTTCTGTCTGGACTAAGGCCCTTCTTCCCAGATAATTGTCAGATGGCTGGCAGCAGAAGACAGCGTGAGGCCCAGTGAGAGGAGAGAAAACTATTTAGCAAGACTAATTAAATAGCAAGAAGATCCACATAGCCAATGTAAGCCAAGGGCAAGCCAACAGCACATTCTGACCTTTACTGATGGTTCAATAGTACTTTCCTGGAGACCAGGCCTCTTACACATGGGCCTTTGGAGGACATTTAGATCTAAATCACAACAAGACTACTACATAGAAATAAATTACTTGAGTGTAACAATAAACGCAGGGAAACTAATTTTAAGACAAAATTTAAAATTTTTATCATTTATAATCATACCTAAGATAATGGAGCACTGAGGCATATATACAACAAAACACTTATTGGGTGTGTCTGCTGAAAATTACAGAAGGCAGGAAAAAAAAGTTACAAAAGTAATTTGTACCAACAGACAGACAAGTGACATTTGTTGATCAAAAGACTCAGTATAAGAGAAAAATTTTGAGTAAACTGGATCAACTGGATTTGAAACCAAGAAAGGCCAAGGGGATAAGACATCAAGATGAGGGAAGAGGAATCCGATCAGGTATCAAGGACAGGGTACTTTACCTGAACTAACCACATTTGTACATTTTATGCTACTGTAGCAATACTTAGAGTTGAATACTTTGTAAAGAAAAAAGGCTTATCTAGTTCAAATTCCCAGAAGGGCATGGTACCCACATTGGCTTGGCTTTGGTGAAGTTCTCATGGCGGACACTATCACAATGGTAGGGAAGCAAGAAGAGCCAAAGCACAGTGAAAGGGGGTGCAAGGGGCCACAGCGGGCCAGTGAGCTTTGGAGCAGCTCATTCTTTGGAGCTCAGATCTGCTCTGTAGGCCATCATTACCTCTCCCAAGGCATGGGGCCCCTGGACCTCATTCTTAACGACTTAGGTTCTACTTCTCTGAGGTTCCACTACCTCAACATCACCACAATAGGGTCCAAGCTTACATAACACGGACTCAAATCATCTAAACATAAGATGAACTCTGCAGAATTCTTGATCAAACTGAACATTGTGAGCTGACTAAGGCCAGCTTGGATTGCTCATCAAGAAAATGCAAGGAACCATTCAAACTGAACTAAGTTTGACACAGCTCCTGCCAAAACCGTAGTTTAGGTTTTAACAAATACACAATTCATTGTAAATTTTACATGGCTTATGCACTATAAAAGATTTTTTAAAAATTAAAAATTTAAGGAGGAGCTCTTAATACCACAGTTGAGAATAAGACCACTATCATAAATTTTTGATTCAGATTTGAAACAAGCTTTAATTACATATTGGCTAGGATGATGTCAGAGACCGAAAAAGTTTAAAGCCCGAGCCACCTGGGAAAAGAAACCAGCTTAAAGCAATCTTTCCCTGCCCACTAATTATACAGTTGCTAGGAAACCGACCCATACGACCAGGCCAGAACTGTTTGTAGTCTTGATGCCTAAAGTGGACCGATCATTTCAAAAGTCAGTTTCCCTTACCCAGTCATGTAACGCCATAGCATTTAAGTTCCTGCTTGAGGTTTTGCCCTATAAAAACCTTGCTTCCCCTAGACCCCTGGGGCCACGTACCTCTGCTGTTTCCACAGGAAGTTTGTGTCCCGTGTTCGAAAGCATATACAATTTTAAAACCTCATGTATTTACAGCAGAGTCTATTCCTGGTCTTTTGGGGTTCACGAACTGGGCATAACAGATGGACTATGGCAAAGTCCATTCTGGAGTTCCTAGAAAATGGCAATGAGTCGCATTTTTCAGAGGCATATAAAGGCAAACTGTAAGGAGCCTGTAACACAGCAGAGCTGTCAGGAGCAAAATTGAGAGACATTTTGGTAATAGTGACTGGGTAACGCCCTTAAGGCATTAACAGTTTGTAAGACAGCAGAGCTGTCAGAGTTAGATTAGAAGATATTTTTAGTAATAGTAATAAATATCATTTTAAGGCATTAAGTAGTGAAATTAAATAATATAGATTGACTAACAGCCAGCATGTGTAATGTTTTGAAATAAAGTATAGAAATTAAGGTAACGCCCTTAAGGCACTAGGTAATGGAATTAGGTAATGCCAGCTGATTAGTAGCTGGTGCGTGTGAAGGTGTGATAAGTTAAAGCTATGCCCTGAAAAAGTGTATAAAAACTGCAGCCTGAGCCCATGTAGTTGCGACGGGCTAAACTCTTAAGTAAGGAAGCCGCAAGATCGCCAATAACCAGCCTATTTCTGAACGGCTGCTAGAAAAGCTCAGACCACCTTAACAAGCTCACTCAGTAAGGACCACCTTATCGGACTGGCCCTGGAAGGTGGCTCAAGCAACCGAAGCTTCCTTGACACCTGAGGCCTGGCTGGAGCAGAGAAGCTCCTAGGCCCATCATGTCATCAGAAGACCTGTCTGAGGCCCAGCGGGAACTGTGAAGTTCTGGGACCTAGAAGACACTGAAACACCGAAGGCAAAAAGTGTTTGAGCCCGTACCTGCAGTCAGGTTGTATCCCCCATGAGATGTATAATGTGCTATGCAATGCTTAGATATTTGTGTGATTTGTGTGATTAAAGCAGCATTCAAAATCATTATGGCGTTGGCTTTTATCAATATCTTGCCACCCTTGAGTGGCATCTTGGTTAAAGTCCTCTGGCATAATTAAGCGCTCATGACACAAACCCATAAGACTATGTATTTCCCGCCAGGCCCAATTAGGGGGAAGCATATATCCTGATGTATTGCCTGCCCACATACCTCTTGCCTGCCTCTAATCAGGAGAAGCATACATCCTGATGTATTTCCTGCCTGCATACTTCTTTCCTGCATATAATCAAGCACATCCAGTGCAGTTGGGTCCAACAACCTTGTTTAAAGGAGTGAAAACATGTGGCTTGATACTTACATAAACAGCCTCTGGCATTTCAGGAAGTATCTGTCCTTGGGCAAGGGGCTTACAGGTTAGAGGCAATTTTGTTCTATGGGTCTCTTAGGTATACGAATTAAAACTTAAAACACAACTTTGGCTTTCACAGAGCCAGCTAGGAAAACCACTCCCCGGTATTAAGGTCTACTGAACAGAGAGAGTAATGGAAAGAATACAGTATTGAGAATGAGAAGAAAGACTTTTTCTACTGGAGGAACTCCCCCCTCCACACACACATACATAGCTGCATGTATGCTAAACTAAATTCAGACTTAGATGCTAAACAATTCAGAGAAAGAACAGCCTTTTCAACAAATGTGCTGGATCACACCACAGGCAAAATCGACAGACGGACTCCAATTTTACTTAGTCATCACACCTAAAAGTGGACCATGAACTTAAGTGTAAAATATGCAACTATTAAAGTCTCAGAAGAATATATGTGGCAAAATTCTCAGAGTTAGGAAATACATTCTTAGATTTGATAACAAAAATATCACAATGGGACAATGGAAAATGAGCTTCATACTGACAAAAGTCTTTGCCTTGTGACAGTTTATAAAAAGAGGATAAAACAATAAGCCACCCACTGGGAAGAAGCATTTGCAAGCATCAGATCTAATATAAGACTCACGTCTGGGATATAGAAAGAATGCTCAAACCCCAACAGGAATAAGGCAAGACCCTAAAACATGCAGTTAGAAAACGGGAAAAGATATGAATAAATATTTCACTGAAGAGAAACAACAACAATACAAGACGTTACCAAGCATGCCAGGCACCTTCCTCTGCCACTATGGATGTGCAGATTGAAACCAGGAAGAGACATTGTGGTATACCCATCAAATTGGATAAAATGATGATGACAAGGTAGAATGCTGCTGAGAGATGGATCAACTGAACGGTTCAGGTATTGTTGGCGGGGATGAAAACAGTTTGAAAGCCCACTGTCAGACTGAGCATGCACTCACTCTACAAGGCAGCGACCACATTCCTATTCATCAAAGAGAATGGACATAAAGAGAGGTTGGATTCAGACAGAAAACAGGGATGTGGAGTGTGATACCAGCATCATCCTTTGTTTGTTTGATACGGGATCTAGCTATGTAGTTCTGGTTGTCCTGGAACTCAATGTCCATCTAGATCAGGCTGGTCTTGAACTCAGAGATCTGTCTGCTCTGCCTAGGGAGTGCTGGGATTAAAGGTGGGTGTCATCAGGCCCTGCTTGTCAGCTTTGCTCCTAATGGTTTAAAACTGAAAACTGCTAAAGCTTTACTTTAGTTGTAAGGAATTGGTCCCACGGTTGTGGTTCCTTACACTGTGGAATACTGTTTCGAAATAAAGAGGAAGGAACTGGATGCACTCAGCTGAGTTTTTTGCTGAATTCCATGTGGGATTTCATACTACACAATTGTTTCACATCTAGGATGCCACCAGTCAAAAAAACTAAAGAGTTCCAATGTTTGTGAGTTTTAGGCCAGCCTAGTCTAAACAGTGAGTCCAGGATAGTAGGAATGGAGGACAAGTGAGTGGACACAGGTCTTAGGTATGCGGTGGGTGGAGGGGGAATTGGAGGGAAATGGGTGGTGTTACTGTCTTGTGACAACCTCCTATGGTTTGTGAGATGTTTTATTGGGAGAAATGGGGGGGTGGGTGACAAGAAATCCCTTTGTTTTATTCATTACAACTACACAATTATCTCAATCAAAAAAATCAAAGGAACGTTGAGTTTGAATTTTCAAGGGTGGGGCAGTGGCTACACCCAGGCTGTGAAGGCTCTTAGAAATGACCTTTAAGTTAGACCTAAAAGAATAGGACAGTGCCTATTCTTCAGTGCCTTAGCAGAGTGAGCTCCAAGAGATACAAAGCATATCTTGGAGCATTCAGAGGGTGACAACAGACAGCAGGAGGCATGTAAAAGCACCTGACCTTGCCACAGGTGGCTTGCCAGTGTACACACCAAATTCTTTTTCTAAGCTGATGTCTGACCCTAACAGGACACCATCACCAATTTCTTAGTTTATATCAATATACCTTTGAAGATTGTCTGTGATAAAATTGGTGGGAGACTTAACTAATTTGCATTTTCATTTTGTTGTCTTTCGAGACAGGGTTTCTCTGTATAGCTCTCGATATCCTGGAACTCATTTCGATTAATTTGAATTCCATCAGAAGGACCAATAGTTGCAGGGACCGGAGTCCAGGGAATTTCATGTCTCAGGAAGTTGACAAAAGATCCTCAGGACTTGAGCTCTCAGTCTCTCTGAGCTGGGGGAGGGGCAGGGTGTGACCTCTGAGTGACCTGGTAGTCTTATCTGTGAGCAGCCTAAGTTGCTTTGTGTTTCACGCTCACCCACAAGAAGCAGAGGAAGCTGTTGCTTTCACTCTTAGTAACAATAAAAAACGCTGCCTGTTACCCACTGTGGCCCCACCAAATGTGGCCGGCCAGCTTTTTAAAAATCACATTTCTGCTATCAATGAGGGGTTTTCTAGAAACTAGCTCAGGGCGGGGGGGGGGTGGAACAGTGCTCTAGAAAGCTGCATAGTTGCTGGAATACAAACAGTATAGTCAAAATCTCTAGCTCACTGTATGCTACTTTGGCGATAAACAAGGAGACAAAAATTTGTTTAAAAAAAAGAAAGAAAAGAAAAGAAAGGAACGGTTTTATGTGTATTTGAACCAGAGCTGGATAGATGGGGCGAGGCAGGGATGGGGGAAGGTCTTTCTTTCTGTTTTGCTGTTACTAGAATTACAATTAACAGGAAAAGGAACACAAAAGCCTGGAAATGTGCATTTGTAGATTTGGTAGTGGGACGTTATAACAGAATCCTTCCCTGGGAGAAAGTTCCTCTTCTGGTGCAGGAGGATTCAGGCTGTTCTCACACCCATCTTCACACTCAGTAAAGGGGCAGCTGGCACAAACCTCTGGATTAGGAATGGGAAAGAGCAGCAGCGAGGGGAGAGGATGCCCCAGTTATTTGACTTTGATATAGTTGGAAGTTGCTCTCAAGTTTGTTACTTGACAGTAATCGGGCATCATTCTCAGGTGCTGTCTTGCCTTGGATAAGCCCTCTCCTTTGCTTATGTCAAAGCTTAATGGAGGTGCGTCAGGCCCTGGGTACACTCTGGCCCACAACCTTGAGCCTTGGTGTTTCTGTGTAACACAAGTCAGCTGCGGTGGCTCCGAACTCCCTTGTTTTGCTCTCCACCACTGACTTTGATGGTGTTCGTTTC
The DNA here is from genome assembly GCA_028658305.1 of Pachyuromys duprasi. NCBI lineage: Eukaryota > Metazoa > Chordata > Mammalia > Rodentia > Muridae > Pachyuromys > Pachyuromys duprasi. Next base: position 2,901,942 of record CM053754.1, read on the forward strand.
AGGGGTGGCAGAGGAATTGGCAGTTACAAGCTTGTGCCCACCCTTAGCCATTTGCAGAGTTTCGTGACTGAGAAGTTAGTCTTCGGTACTTTGGGTCGGCTTCACTCGTAGGCTCTTAGAAGTGAATGGGGAGACTTTAGTCTCCCCAGGAGCAGGATCTTAGGCAGTTCTGCCACTGTCCATTCTCAGGAACACAGGTCTTTGTGGAGGCAAACAGTGACTGTGTTGGGCTGTTTAGACTCCTCCCCACTCATTCCCAAGCCTTTTTGTCCTCTTGTCAGAGTGCCAGCCAGCTGAGGAAGCCAAGCTAGGAATTGTGTGAGTAGGGGAACTGGCGTGCCAGGCTGGCAGCTGGGGGTGGGGAGTCACAGCGCCAGGCAGGACAGAGGTTCCTCTGCCAGATATCTGTGACTGGATGAATGAGTAACTTCCCCTACTGGGCAAGCGCTCCCCTGGCCTTTCCAACTATGGAGGATATCCCTAGATCAGGAAGCACTCGGAGGGGAAGAAAATCTAAACAAAACAAAAACTGGCCCGAGATACCGAAAGGACACAGTTAACAACAGCCTGGCTCGTTCTTGACCGCTTCCTCACCGTCATTCATCTCTGGTACATTCTTTCATCATTTCCGGACAGATGGACCTGGCCCCTGGCCCTAGAGGTGACCTTGGGTAACCATACAGCCGCTTCCAGATCGAGTCTTCCTCTGTAGAATAGGTGAGATAGCAGCTTGGGCATGGTTTCATCCACAGTAAGACTACGGAGCAACAGGGATGGCTCTGGATAACTTAAAATTGTCAGCTATCCCCACAAAAAAGGAAAATAGAAGTTGTTGTCTCCCTGGCAACTTTTCCGGGTGGGGGTCGAGGGTAAAGGATACAGAAAGGTGTGTACAGGGTGTGTCGGGGCGAGCAGGCCCTGGGTGCTGTCAGCTGAGCCCTCGGGCGGGGAGGAGGCTGGGTGGTGACCCCTGGGCGGGGCTGCTGATGACAGATCCTGGGAGGCGTGCAGTCGGTCACTTAGGTTCTCCTTTCTCGTAGTTTCCCTCCTTTAAAAGGTCTGGTGCGCTGCCTCTCTGTCACCGTCTTCCAGCGACACCGGCCGGGACTTAGCGGCGAGTCGGTCCGCTTTGCGGGCTCCTCTCTGGTTCTTCCAAGCTGTAGGTGAGGACTGAAGCTCCGGTAGACTCCAGTGACCCCAAAGGGAGAGGGCTCTGGAGATGGGGATGGGGGAAGGGGGAGGTTAAAGTTGGTGGACCGCAGCACTCCAGGAGCACCACTCTCTGGGGATGCTCTGCTAGTTGTCCGCCGGTGACCTCTCTCAGCAGATGACAGTGCAGGAGCCACACTTTGAGGAGCGAAGCGTGCGTGCAGGTGTGTGTGTGTGTTGGCGGGGGGGAGGGTCGTGGAGCGCAGGAGAGGGTTGAGAAGATTGAGGGCGCTTTGGTGAGGGGCTCCAGTGAAGGGGCAGGCGAGGGATGAATAGGTGAAGGGCCCGCAGGCGCCTCCCGATGTGTCCACAGTGTCCAGCCCCGCTCCTGGAAGGGAGAAGAAGATCCCTGGCACAGCGCTGGCTACCAAGCTGGAGGCTGGAGGCGTTCCTTACACCTGTCTTTTCATGAAGGACGGAGCAGAGTTTCATTCTGATTCACTCACGTGGATTTTCTTGTAATTGATTTACCAAATGTTATCTCATAAAAGGTTGGCTCCGAGTTGTTTACCTGCAGTTCAAAGGGAAACTCTCTTCCAGCCTATTAAATGCCACTGACTTGCACGGGAACTGCCTCGCTTTCCTGTTCTTTTCTGTGACAACCTTCTAGCAGACCTGGTAGTGAGTCCAGGACTCTGCAGCTCCTCTCACTGTCACATTTCTCTCCCTCCAGGGCTTGGCAGAGTGACTCATTGGTGGTCCCTGACACTCTGGAAGCCTTCCCAGGACCTGGACGTCCAGTCTGTGACAGTGAGTCACCCAGAAACACTGACTCTGGGGTAGAAAGGGGCGCTTCCCATAAAGGCACTGGAGAGAATTTTTAGATGTCTGTTCAGACTCCCTCCCAACTTTTCTCCCTTCTCCCTCTCTTCAGCCCCCTTCCTATCCCTCCCTTCTCTTCTCGCTTCAAGTTCCTAGTTCCCTTTGCCTCCTTTCTCTCCTGCTGGTGCTATCTGGGCTTAAAAACAGAAAACATTGGTTCCACTCACCCGCTGTAACCTAGTCCTTTTAAAAAAAAACATGGTAACTTCCTTGAATGTGTCCATCTGTCTTTGCCGTTCCCAGGGCCTGCCTTTGTGGTCCTCTCTTTCAGCTTGTGCAGTTGGTACCCCATCTGCATTTTGGGCTAAACCACTCCCACGTCTCAGCCAATCAGCTATTGTTTTTGTTTTGTTTTTCCACCTTCTTCAGAGGCCAAGTGGACCTGCCAGTGTGTCAGTATAACCCTCATTACAGCGCATATCTTTAACTCAGCATGCGGTGCTTAGGCACATGCTATATCTTTGGCGCTGTTACACTTTCAGCACTGCTTAGCATTAAGGGATGCGTGAGTTTTTCTTTACCTTGGCTTTTTGTCAAAATTCACTTTTTGGTGTATTTACTGACCACAAAAATCTCAAATTATTTTGAGAAAGCAAAATAAAAATCTAAAGAAGAAACTTCCAGGTTTCCTTCCTAGAGATAAGCGCTCGATTTACTTTTTGCTTATTTGTTTTTGTTCTGGTTTTTTTAAGACAGGGTTTCTCTGTGTGGCCTTGGCTATACTGGACTCACTTTGTAGATCAGGCTGTCCTTGAACTCACAGAGATCTGCCTGCCTCTTCCTCCCTGAGTGCTGGGATTACAGGCATGAGTCACCATGCCTGGCTCACAGATTTACTTTTAACATGCATTTCATGAAAAAAAAATTAAAAAAATGTATGGGCTGAACTAATAGACTTTAATATCTTGCTTTAATTAAGATTTTTATTTACATTGGTGTTTTCTTGCATGTATGTGGGGGGTGTTGGGTTTCCTGGAACTGGACTTAAAGACAGTTGTGAGCTGCCCTGTGGGTTCTGGAACTTGAACCTGGGTCCTCAGGAAGAACAGCCAGTGCTTTCAACCGCTGAGCCATCTCTCCAGCCCCATGGCTTTAATATATTAAAGATCAAGAGTAAAGCCAAATTTTAAAATCTCATTCATGAGTCAGTCTGGCAGCAGGATGTACGTAGAAGAGGGTAAGTGCTCCTTGCCAGTGTTCTGTGCTGGCCCCTCAGGGCAAGCTAAACCAGCAGGTCCTGTCAGTACAGAGAAAAGAGCAGCAGCTCTGCGAGAGGCAGCAGCAGATGTCTTAAGAGGCCAGGTGAGCGCCCCCTCTAAGATGAAGCTGGAGTGACAGTGTTGGAGGAAATGCTGTTGGAAGTTAGCCTCAGTGTGACGTCTCCCTGAAGCGCGGAGGTCAGAATTAACCCGTGGAGCAGCTGGTGGAGCTGTGGAGGCGCGGTCTGTTCTCACAGCTCCGTGGGTGAGGACTGCCGCCACCCCGCTCCGCGTCCCAGCGCTGCGCTTCACCTTAGACCTCCTTTTAAAATATTTCATTTTCGTTTTTGTGCCTGTGTGGCTATGCCACGTGTGTATGCTTCTTCAGAAGCCGGAAGAAGGCACCGGATCCCTTGGAGCCAGAGTTATAGGTAGTTGTGAGCGGTCTGACGTCGGTGCTAGGAAGTGAAACTGGGTCCTCTGGAACCATAAGAAGCATTCTTAACGTGAGTCATCTCTCCAGCTCCTAGGATCCTTCAGTATATTTCAGAGTGGATTTTGCTGTGGCGGTCCCTCTCCCAGACAGTGATGCTGGGCATCATCCTGGGCTACTCCTTACTGTTAATTCCTGGGGATTGTAGACCCCAGCTCCCACTTAGCCTGTTAATTAGGGAGCAAGTGTTACCCAATGTGCAAAGTAGTTAATGAACCCTAAGCTCAGATCTGACTCTGGGGTGGTGGAGGAGGACTCTAGAAGAGACAAGCAGATCTCTGCTTAGATGGCAAGGAGCAAGTGTTCTCTGAGAGGATGCTGTCCTGTGTTCTTAGCCTATGACATCATCAACTGTTTCCTCCAGTTCCTCCCATTCTTAAAAAGCTGATTCCAAATCCTGAGAATTACTAGCAAAAGTTCTAGAGGCTTTTTGCAGCAAGGAACCAGAATTTAGAGTTATCTTGGGTATGTTCAGGCCTCTGGACTTCATGTTTCCCAATGCCAACCTATTTTTTTTCTGCCTCAACTCTTTGTGGTGACCCCGTAGGGTTATCTACAGGTCTGTGTTCCTGAGTCTCATTACTTCTTAGCTAGAAGTGGACCTTAGGATGTCACCTCTGCCCTGACTGAAGTCAGCATTCTGCTCCTCCTGGGTGTGCACTTTTCCGTGGACTCTCATTTTAGTCATCCTTGCTGTTGTTCTTTGCCCTCACATCTATGTTGGAGTGAAGTATCAGGAAGAAAACTGTCCTTTCAACCAGGACACCTAATGCTTGCAAATCAGATGACAAAAGACAGATTGACAAGAGAGCACAGATTGCCATCAATGTTGATAATACTGGAGTTCAAAGAAGAAGGAAGTGGTTAGAATTGGATTATCTACACTCTTAACAGGGCTGGAAAGGGCCGAGGAGCTTAGGACTTCTGAGAGGGAAAGAAAAAGGTGCTTTTGGAAAAACAATGTATTTCAGCCGTGCTGGGTTGGTTTTAGTGAGTTCCTTGTTGCTGTTCTGTTTTTGTTAGATATATGGTTGTCTCCCCTCCCCCATATAGGCCTTGGTTTTACTATGTAACCCAGGTTAAGCTTGAACTCACTCTGAACTGAAGGCCGCCAGCCCCCACCCTAAGCTTGAGTAATTACTTCCTGCCTCAGCCTCCTGAGTGCTGAATTGACATGTTTTGTCATGCTTGGCTCCAAACCTCTCTAAATGATATTTAAAACTAATTGGGACTTCAGAAAATCAGATTGGTGGCTGTTTGGTCTGGAGGAGAATGGATTTACTAAAAGAAGAATTACTGGCTCCTGTGATTGTTGAGTTTGGGGGAGGTTTGCTTCTTAGACCACAGGCACATAGAAGGGATTTCAGAAACTCATGCCTTCAGCTCAAAATTTTTATTCCACCTTGTTTTTCTTTAAAGTTAATTAATTTACTATTTATACAGTATTCTCCCTGCATTTGTGCCTGTACGCCAGAAGAAGGCACCAGATCTCATTATAGATGGTTATGAGCCACCATGTGGTTGACTGGGAATTGAACTCAGTCAGTGCTCTTAACCTCTGAGCGGGGGTTGGGGATTTAGCTCAGTGGTAGAGCACTTGCCTAGCAAGTGCTAAAGCCCTGGGTTTGGTTCTCGGCTCTGGAAAAAAAAACACTCTGAGCCATCTCTCCAACCCCTTTATGCCACCTTTTAAGTCAGCTTTAGTCAGTCATTATGACTAAATCCAGTTAAAGGTAGAGAAAAAATCTATTTCGCCTTACCGTTTTAGAGGCTTTTGCCCACGATTGTTGGGTCAGGTTGCTTTGGGCCTGTCTTAGTACAATCCATCTTGGTGGGAACACATAGTGAAAGAGGCCACCTCTGTATCATGGTGGCCAGGAAACATAGGGTGACAGAGCCTGGCAGGTTCCAGTATCCCTAATGGCCTAACTTCCTCCCACAAGACTGTCACTCAAATGCCTACCACCTTCCAGTAGTGCCACAGTTGGTGACCAAACCTTAACAGGTGGGTCTACAGGAAACATTTCCAAATCAAAGCAACTGCTGGGTTTACTGTGGGCCTCTTCATACACATCTAACATGCAGTACTCTGTCTGTTAGTCTTACCACACACTGTGGACTGTTCTTCCTGCTACCTCCAGGTTCTTGAAGAGCCACAAATGTCTGGAGATCAATAACACTTGCCTCTGTCTCGGTTGCCTCTTGCCTCATAGGCTGCTGGCCTTCTGTAGCAGACAGTCTCTTTCTATGGTCTCACGGCCTTTGTGTTGCCTGTTTTAGAGTCCTTTATATGACACAGACAGCTAGCTGGTCTTATCCATGGGAATGATGGGAGTAAAACCACAAAGATCTTAGCTCTAGCTGACTGGCTTCAGCTCCAGCCCAAGCCTGGACAGGTCGGAGGTGGGCCTTCAGCCTTCTAAGCACATGAGAAGCAGCTCATTGTTAAGGTGATTCTTCTTGGCTGGGCTAGAGTTTGCTAATTGTCTGTTGGTTAGGGGTGTGGTTTCAAAAGATGTTTTCCTTCTTGTGCTCAAGCATCTTGTTTTGAGATTTGCAGGTTAATGAGTGGTAAGCTAATTCAGGAACTGCTAAGTTACTGTCTTGCATAAGAACCCTGCCCTGTGATTCTGTCTAGGTCTCATGATAAGGTTTAGGTGCTCTAAGTACCCAGCTGCCCAGAAAACGCATTGCACTAGTCAACAGGCTTAGTTAACTCTGTTAAGTCCTGGGATGAAAACGCTTCTCAAATGTGTCAACATGTCCCGCTGAGAAGAATTTGATCCAAGTCTTAAGACAGCTCAGGGGACAGACACAATACAAAGGCAGATGCCACAGCTTTCTTCCTGAAATCTGTTTATAGTAGAAGTGGTTTCTTTGAGTGTTTCTAAAGTAAACTGGGCAACTGTTGTCATAGTCCATGTTATATATCTCTAGCGAGCTAGAGGGAAGTCAGTGACATTCCTGTCTGTGTGGCCCCCTACCTGAACCTCAGGCCAGAATGCACAGGGGTAGTGAGCGATGGGGTCAACTAGAGAATTTCAGTTTAACTTAGAACAAGTACTGTGCTCTTGTGATGACAGGTTGTCTGACACCTGAGTGATTCTGGAGACTTCTGAGGGCACTTTATGGGTTTTCCCTGAGGGACAATACCTCACCCCTGTCATTGGTATGGCCATCTTGAACCCCACTTTTTGGGTTTGGTTGTAAGTCTCCCTTCTGTAAATTCTTTGGAGCATGTGGCTTATGTGGTGTTTTCCAGCCAGGTTGCTGTTGGTGTGTTTTCTATGGGGGTGATGCTTAATCTTTATTGCAGACTGTTTTGTAAATTATCCAGGAGACTGGGTGCGCACAGCAATTGGTGAGGTTAGATGCGCTTGAGGGTGTTTTCCTGAGATGATTACAGAGAAAGCAAGATCACTTGGAACATGGTGATCACCATTCCACTGACCTGGGGCTCAAATGTCATGAAAGGGGGAAAAAGAAAAGCAGAAGTATACCCTTTCTGTTTCTTGGTTCTACTTGACATGAACGTCTATTCTCTGCTACCCTTTGCTACCAAAGTGCATATCTGAACTCTGAGCCAAATTAAATGTTTTCTCCTACGTCTGACATTTTTGGCCTAAAAGAGTTTTGAGAGTTTGTGAATGATTATTAGGAGAATGAGCTGAGACGAACTATTTTGAGTGGAATGAACCTAAGGACAGACATCCTCCTGAGCCCTGCCCTCACTAGTAAACTGGAAGGTACTCAGTTCTACTGTGCAATCAGGGGTTCCAAAGAGATTTCTGATTTTCTCCAGATCAGATTGTACATGTTCAAACCATCTTGTTCTCTGAATCCCAGCAGTATTACCCAGTATATTAGCCACTTCTCTGCTGCTATGATAAAGCACCATGACTTAGTTAACTTAAGAGTTAATTTAAGCATACAGTTCTGGTGGGGTAAGAGAGCATAGTGACAGGAATACAGGGCAGCCTTTATGGAGGCAGGGGCAGGAAACTGAAGAATTGCATTTTTAACTCCAAATGTGAGGCAGAGAGACCTGTGACCCAGGCCTCTTCCTGGTACTCTGCTTTCTGCACTTTCCACACGAGCCACAAGGAAGCAAGTGTGGCTCGTGTGGCATGAGGCTTTTAGTATCAAAGCCCACCCACAGTGATGTACTCATTTTTGCCAGGGCATCAGCACCTAAACCACCCCAAACAGCGCCAAAAAGTAGGAACCAAGTATTCAAATGCTTGAGACTATGGGGGACTCTTTATTCAAGCCGCCATACCAGAAATGCTTTTTGCACCAGGCACATGCTGAATCCCACCGACACATAAGGGTCCAAGCTCTAACTGCTGACCACACTGATTTACAGAGTTTCATAGTCCTTAATTTAGCCAGTGCTGTTCTGCTCTCTGTGATGATCCAACAGTACCCAGGCAAACTCTGTATGTAATAAGCTCTGCCAATTAAATAATAGCTGGGGCCAACAAGATGGCTTAGTAGGTAAGCAGAGTGCTGCCACGCCTGACAGCCTAAGCGTGAGCCTCAAAGCACAGGATGGAAGGAGATCACTGATTACCACAAGCTGTCCTCTGACATCCACATATACCATGTGGCATGCCCTTGCCTCTCCCCAGTAAATAAAAGTATGTAAGTGGAAAAATACTGAGCATCTTGTCCTCGGGAACCGCATGGGGACCACTTCTCTCACTCCCCACCAGCTCTGTCCTTCCTGCAACTTCTAGGCAAAGCTGCCCTTTCTTCTGCCAGTTACAAGTGCTCTTTCCTTCCTTTCAGCATGTTTGACTTGGGAATGTTGGTATTACAGGGTGAGGGGTGGTACTTCTTTCCCAGCATGGAGATGCAGCTCAGTGATGGAGCATCTGCCTGGCACACATACCTCCCTTGGGCTCCTCCGCTCAGTGCCACCACAACAAACCCAATAGAACTCACTCCCTCCTTTGGCTCCGTTGTTGGACAGCAACAAGCTGGCATTCCCAGACAAGTGTGGCACCAGTGCCAAGGGAGAACAAAAACTAGATGAAGAGGGACAAGCACCGACTGCAGAGGAATTTTTGCCCTGAAACCAATATGTTATGATAATGATAGTTTTATAAATACACTTCCCAGCAAAGGGATCTTTGAACTTGGGTTCAAGAATTGCCTCCATGCAGCCTGTGGTTTTACTGAGTGACCTGTGACCCAGGCCTCTTCCTGGTGCTCTGCTTTCTGCACTTTCCACACGAGCCACAAGGAAGCAAGTGTGGCTCGTGTGGCATGCTGCTTTCCCCTGCAGGCTTGGCAGCCATGCTGGCAGCAGCAGCCCACATCAGCTCAACAGCCTTCTCCCGAGCTGGTGGCTGCAGCTGCTCTACCTCTATTCAAATCCATGCAACCTCTGCCATCCTTACACAGGAAGAGGGTGTTCAAGACTGTCTAAGGTCGAGGCAGAGCGGAGTGGTTGGAAGGGTCAAGGACATTCTGACTTGCTGGGATGGGACCCTACACACTTCACCACACACGCACACCCATGCATGGTGTAGGCATGGGTGGACTTCACCACACACGCACACACGCACACCCATGCACGGTGTAGGCATGTTGTATACACCGTGTATATGATGTGTGAAGAATTCTGCTTTTTGGCATGGATTTCCCACATGAGTGATTTCACACCACCCTAGTTTCTTTCCGGTTGATTTTCTTTTGTGTGATGTTTCCCCCCTTAGGTCCTGCAATAGTGAGAACATGGCAGGTGCAGGAACTGAAGCAAAGGACCTGGAAAACCATCACAAGTAAGACTGATCTGGGCTGGGCTGGGCTGGGCTGGGCTGGGCTGGGCTGGGCTGGGCTAGGCTAGGCTGGGCTGGGCTGGGCTGGGTTGATTTTATTAAGTAAGCATCCGATAATGCACTCAATTTCCCAAGTTCTTTACATGTGCTAACATATGACTCCCAGAACAGTGAGTGAGAGAGGAAGGGCTTTGGAGGGCTTATAAATTCAGGTTTGGGAGCTTCTCTCTAACCCTCAGGTCACGTGGGCTCAGAAGACGAGCAGTTCAATGCTTTGATAGGTGTCTTAACAGATTTCTTCTACATGTGGCTCTTTTCTGAGACAAAATCCACTGTGGATCACCCAGCTCAGTCTTTTTTCTGACTCTTGAATGTTTTCTCCCTGCTTTGTAGTTTTTTCCCATAATTCAAGGGTGTGCTTTTTCACGAATTCTCTTAGGTTTAGGTCTTGTCAAAGAGCTAAACATTTCGTGTCTTTCTCCGGTGTGTATGTACGTGTTTGTGCACATCCAAACCCAGGGTCTTGAGCATGCTGCAGTGAGCACACATTCTACCCTGAGACACACAAACCTGCGTGGGTTTGAAGTCCAATGAGCCTTTCTAATTTCCCCACCACGGGGCTGTCTGCCATCTGCTGGGGCTCTGGGAAGTGGCTTCCATCCTTCTTCAGCGGCTTCAGTAGTAGCAAATGAATAAGGTGACAAGAAAGCATGCTAACTACAGTTCAAAGTGATGCAGACTAAATCTTCCCTCTTGAATCCTTTAAACAGTGTGCTGGAGATTGTTCTAGTGCGCGTACATGTCAGATCATGAGTTTTGAGATCATTGCTGTTCTCAGGGTTATGTGCTGCTTCCTTCTGCTCTTCCTGGAATTGACAAGTAAAAAAAAAAAAAACAGTTTTCTGTGTGTGGCTGAGTTGTCTTAATCACATCCTGTTGTGTCATTTTGAAGTATAAAGTTGGCCCTTCTGCTTTGTGTCCCATAGTTGCCATATCCTGAAGGAGGATGTGGTTAAGTGGAAAAAGGGTGTGCTATGATGGTTGGAATTTCAGATTGTCCTAGAGATCAAGGGTGTTTTCTGGGAAAGTCTAGCCCTACATGCGATGCATTTGGTTCCACCAGAAAGGGCTTCCTCTCCCTCATCAAGGCCAGGAAATCTGGCTAGGTTGCTTGCTCTTCCTCAGCACCTTTGCCCATGGTGTGCTCACACTGTCCTGCTGTGTGTGTGCTATGGCTAGCTGACCTCTAACGTTGTTGCTCCCATAACTCACTCCCTTGATGAGAGAGCTCTGACTTTATCCTGAGTCTTATGCTTATCTTTTGTATAGCAATCTTTGGAAAAGTTTCATTGTTGACTTACTCTGGACACCACTCTAGGGGAAGAGACTGGAGTGAAGATTGAGAAGCATGGAAGGGGTGCAGAGAAAGGGTAGAGGGAAAAGAAGGAGCCTTCAACCTCTGCCCTTGAGGTTGATTGACTACCAGAAAGAAAAGCAATGAGAAGTAGGTGAAATAAATTGGAACAGGTTTGCTTCAACCTTCAGCTTTGTGTATGTGAGTGTATGCGTGATAGATAAACAAGACGTGGCATGGATTCCAGAGGAGATTTTGATAATCATAATTAGATTAATTGTATAAATTGTTCTAAAGATACAATGTAGGTAGCCAGATGCATTGTACGTGCCTGTAATCCTAGCACGCAGGAGGCCAAGGCAGGTATATTGAGTTCAAGGCCATTCTGGCCTACAAAAGAAACCTGTCTAAACAAAAACAAACAAACAACCCCCCCCCAAATAAACAAAAACAGGAGCTGAGGGAATGGCTTGCTTCCCTCCTATTCCAGGGGCTCTGTCACTAGCACCACATAAAACAGGCATGGTGATATGCATCTATAACCCAGCACTGAGGGGTAGAGGCAAGAAGATCAGGAGTTTAAGGCTACATAGCAAGTTTGAGGCCAACCTGTGATACAGTGAGGTCCTATCTCCGAAAGAGAAAGAAAGAAAACAGAAGTGAACAAAACAGGTAATTAAAAGGAGTTTCCTATGAAGGGAGGGGAAGCCCTTGGTGAAGTTGTACAGGTCCTTCTTGGATTACAACAGGGTTAGATACTCACAAATCCATCATGGCATTTACTTAGTACAATAAACCCCAAATCAGCTTGGTAGCAGAGTTCTCAAGAAAAAGGTCCATACTCAACTCAACACACAGCATGTTCAAATCGTTGTGAGTCAGGATCATCAGTATTTCTACATTTTGATGATGGTTGAATCATGAAGTCAGAGACTCAGAAGGAAGGAACAGTAGTCATGATCTCTCCATAGTCAAGGACCTACACCTGCTTATGTCGTGCCATGGAGAATCAGGAGTCATGTACTGTTGAGGCAGTTGTGTTGAAGACTGGCTCTGAGGAGGATTGGCAGGGTAGAGCTGGAATCAGGTAGTCCTGGGGCACTAGTGTTTGTAAATAAACTTTATTAAAGTATAATATCATGTGTTTGCCTTCCTTATCTCTTGGTTTAAGGAGACAGTGGCAGACTTGTGACAGATGCTTAATGGTTTACAACCATGTTTACCATCTGGCCTTCTGAAAAACAGTCTGTTAAGCCCTCTTTAGAACAGAAGCATGTTGTCCTGCAAAAGTCATTTGAATCACATACAAAGTGTTCTAGTTGCCATTCTGAAGGAAAGCAAAATGGCAGGAAGTTGCAGCATGGCAATCTTTTTAAGAAAAAAAGTATTTTTTTAAATCTGTGTTTTGCCTACATGTATGCATGTGCCCATGAAGTCCAGAAGAGGGTGATGGATTCCCTGGAGTTGGAGTTACAAACAGTTGTGAGCCACTATGTAGGTGCTGAGAATACCTTGGTCCTCCTGCAAGAACAAGTGCTCTAAACCACTAAGCCATCTCTTCAGCCTCTTGTGACACTTTTAGTGTCGCCGTTCTGAGAAGTGGTAGCTAATGCAACAAGGCACAAAAAAGAAATTCTAGGCACTCAGATTGGAGGTTATCTCTGGCAACAAAGGAGACTTTTCATCTTTTCTCTCTATTTCCAATAGTGAACATATTACTTTCAAAACAGTCAAGTTTATATATGAATATAACTGACTGGAGTAGCAACTAGCATTCTTTTTATGGGTTGATTTATCAATTTGGTCTTTATAACTTTGTCGGCTCTTCTGAAGTCTTGCTGTTTGCCTTCAAACAAAGATCTAGGAGCAAAGGTGAATTAAAAGGAAGGAGAAAGAGAAGTTGGGACTTTGACAATGTGGGGTTATTTTCTCCCCAGGGTCTGCGTGTGTCTCTTCCCCATCATCTCTCAAACACGTTCTGTACATGGAACATATCTGTGGCAGTGCTGGCCATTAAACAGCCATGGTCTATTACCCTTTCACTTTTGTTTCCAACAGTGACTGCTTCGTCCAACTTTCAAATCCAAACATAGCAACAATGAAGGAAGACGTTCTCTACCATTTCAACCTCAGCACTAGCACACACGATTTCCCTGCTATGTTTGGAGATGTGAAGGTAAGAAGTCCAGGCTTTGATTCTAAGGATTGCCTTACAGTCCTCTTCCTCTTTGATACAGCCGCAACTTCTCACAGATGATTGACAGGAGACAGGACTACGTTATATCTTTATCAGACTTTTGCAAATTGTTGCCTTGTGTTTATATGAGCTAGCAAGTAAACAAGAGAGCAAATATTAACAACTGCTATGTTGGTTCCTACTTCATCTCTTAGAACTTTCATATGTAAATGAACAGCATGTGAGAATCTCCCGAGCCATGCAAGGTGGCCTTTGTTCAAAGTACTTACTTCAAAGACTGAGGCAGGAGAATTACCTGATTCCAGGGGTTCAGGGGCAGCCTAGACAACATGGAGAGATCTACCTCAAAATCAGTTTTCCAACACTTAATGGAGAAGTGGGAGCTGAAGCACTTCCGAGAGGCGCAGAGTCAGTGTTGAGAGTCTGTATGATCCCTGCTCGCAGTTGAAGGTGCACATTGATATTGTTTTTGATTGGCTGATGCCTAATATAACATTCTTTATTAAGATTTGTTTCTAAGTGACACCTAATCATGTTTGCATCCTTACAAGGAACATTGACATTTCATTTTATGTATGCAAGGTGAAACGATGAGCAGAGAGGCCAGATGTTCACACCTCAGGAACTGGTCACTCTTTGGGTTGAGAACACTCAGTATCCTATGTACTGACTATTTTGCAATTTACAGTTAGTTAAATATACAGTTGTTGACTATAGTTAGCATACTACTAAAAGAGGACTCCTCAGTACCTAATCCTGATAAAGAGAAATTAACACATGTAATTAAAAACCAAGATGGGGTCAGAGCACCAGAGCTGGGCCCCATCTGCCATGAGCAGAACTCACTTTTGCTAGCAAATGGTGGGCAACTTTCATGTTTTAGTTCACTGAATTAAGAAATTAACCCAATATTGCTCATTTCTTTTTTTATTGCAGGGTATGGACATAGTCTTTCATTTTTAGTGATGCATTTATTTCTTTTATCTTCAGATTCCACTAAGTCACTTTTTGCTCTTTTCTATTCGTTGCCAAAATAAAATCTTCTCTTAGATGACACTTTGCAAAGTGAAGGCTTTACTTCTCCACTTACAAATTTCCGACCCCTTACTGGGCCCCTTTTCTGTGCCACTCAGTTGACCAAGTGAGAGAGTGATTGGCCCATTTTAACCCTAGGTCATAGGACTCTGGTCACAGGACTCTGGTCACAGGACTCTGGTCACAGGAGGTGCGTGCTCCAGCCATCTCAGATGACCCCAGGGCTGCTGGTAAGCTTTCAGACTTCTGATGACACAGTGTACTGATGAGGTCCCTGTTTTTGGGTTGCAGTTTGTGTGTGTTGGTGGCAGCCCTTCTCGGATGAGTACCTTCATCAGGTATGTGGCTGCAGAGCTGGGCCTTGACCATCCAGGGAAAGAGTATCCCAACATCTGTGTGGGCACTGACCGCTACGCCATGTACAAAGCTGGACCCGTGCTGTCTGTGAGCGTGAGTATGCCCTGCATTTGGATTTGAGGCTCCATGTCCCACACTTCTGCAAGTGTGAACAGCTGCACAGCTGGTGTCCTAATGTTTGCTTACTGTAAATGGCTGGGAGCATGGTGAGCTCTCAGCAGCTGGGAACTGGGCATGATTAAGTCCTAGGCTCCAGGCCATGAGGCTTAGCTTCCTGGAGAGCCTAGGTATACAAAAGCAGGTACATGTGCAAATATGCACCGCTGTCCTTTCAGTGTGCGGGGTGGCAGTTTCCAGGAGGGCCTTCCCTGCCTGGCCCAGGGCTGTGAGAAGAGCCACACACCAGGCCTCCAGGCCTCTCTTCTGCCTCACGGTGACTGACCTACTTTATAACACAGGTTGGGTGAGCAATAAAAGTTAATACAGAAAAATCTCCAGTATCATATCAAAGGGGTGATTTTTTTTTTTTTTCTAGCTTTGGTTTCCCTTGCTGGCAACAATATAATGAACAACAGCTCAGCAGTGGACTCCCTACCTGTTGAGATTTGTGTCCTTACCTTTGAGCTAGACATCCAAGTAGAATCATCTGATGGTGAAGGCAGCCCTTTGGTGCCTTTGATGGAAGCATTTCCTGTGCCTGACATTCTGGAAGGGGTCCCTTTGTAATAAGGCTCTGCCACAGGGCCAGCAGCTGCTCAGGGAGGGGAGAGGTGTCTTAGGAGATGTGAGTACGTGGGAGGGTCTCTGAGAGGTGTGTGGAGGAGTGGGATTTTATTGCAGAGGCAAGAAGGATAAAGCAGAGGTAGAAGTGTCTGATGTCAGGGACTGAGGAACCAGACAGTTACCTTGTTTTGCTAAACTGGAGAGGGAGGTTGAAAGTCCAGTAGTAAAACCTTATCCAGTGTGGTGAGCCTTTGTACATGGCTTCAAATATCAGAAAAAAATGTTTGTTACATAGTGATAGTAGCTACTTCCTTCCTGCTGCTATATAAGTTGTGTGTATCAAATGAAGCCAAGTATAGGACAGCTCTTAATATTTTGAAGTCTGTCTTTCATTTTTGCACGATGATTTTATTAGTTGAAGTACACTTCATAAAATATACGGTAGCCGAATGGTGGTGGCACATTCCTTTAATCCCCCAGCTCTTGGGAGGGAAAGGCAGGTGGATCTCTGTGAGTTCAAGGCCAGCCTGATCTACAGCTTGAGTCCAGAACAGCCAGGGCTACACAGAGAAAACCTTGTCTCAAAAAACCGAAACAAAAAACAAACAAAACAACCCCCACACACAAAAACAAAGACAAAACAAAAACCCATAACAAACAAACAAAACAACAACAAAAGAAACCTATAATAATATCCTTCCTCACAGGGGCTTTGTTGCAAAAACCCCAGTGGATGCCTCAAAGCAGTAGCGTATCAAAACCAATAAATGTGAATATTCCTTTCATAGACAAAAACCTCTGGTGCATCTTGGTGTGTGAATTCGGTATAGCAAAAAGAATGGCAGTATTGACTAATGAAGTAGAATAGTTACAGCTGTGTAATATAGTAAGAGTTACTTGAATGTCCTCTCTCTCAAGATCTCTTCCTGTGGGGAACGCAGTTGACCTTGCGTGGCTTAAAATTCGGAGTGAGTTCCCTGTTTGGATGGAGTTCTTCACGCGCTGACCAAGCCACAGCGCGGGGCTGAGCCTCTGCATCTCTCTCTGGTTTCAGCACGGCATGGGCATTCCTTCCATCGGGATCATGCTGCATGAGCTCATCAAGATGCTGTATCATGCCAGGTGCTCCAACATCACCATCATCCGCATCGGCACATCAGGCGGGATAGGTGAGGGCCGGGGAGGGATTCTCGTCCTGTGGGTGGAAGGAGGGGCCACAGCCCTGCAGTGGCTCCAGCAATGTGAACGTGTACAGGGTTGTTCAAGGGCCTTCCTTTCTGCTTGTGCCTTATTTCATCAACATGTGTAAGGGGGTGTTTGGGGGGGGAGCAACACTAACAAAGGGGTCCTGAAATTAGCTCAAATTTTCCTAATATTAACAAACAAAACAAAAAAATCCCCAACCCCCCATAACCAACTAAACAAACACAAATAACCCATGATGAAGAGAAGAGGATTTAACTGTTGAACTGTGTCTTGCTCTGTTTTCTGTTGTAAAGACAAAAAGGTCTGCTTGGCCTCATGATTACGGCCCGGCCCATAGCTGGGTGAAGCCTTCTTGCTGGTAGAGTCTGGGTTTAATCATATATGAGAGGCAGGGAATACTGCCCCAGCTTGACCACTCATCCACCATTAATTTCAGTGAATGAGTTAATCCATTCTTTAGAGCAGAGTGACGGCCACTTTTCACAGGTCCCACCTGGTCCTGAGTCTTTCTTTTTCACAGTGGGGACTATATTTCTTCAGTGTAGGTTTTGGCAGTGAGTGTGTGTGTGTGTGTGTGTTGGGCAGTGACATACCATAATGGTAGTAGTTGCATAAAGTCTCTGAAGCAATTTCTTTGTATATAATAAGTACAGTCTCCATAGGAACTGATTTCTAGTGATTCTTGTTTCCACCAGGAACATGAGGCCATTGATAGCAGGCTTTATTGACTCCAGGGACAGTATGGCCTTAGATTTAGGCATTCAGGTCTCTGTGCATTGTTCTTGGGAGGTAGATTGCATAAGAAAATAGTAACATAAGAGAAAAAGAGGAGCAGAATTTTGTACTTGCAAACGATGAGCCTCCAATGTGGGGACAGAGGAGAGGGTCATTGCAGAGGAAAAGCAGGCTAGTCAGGAGCTAGAAAAGGTTCAGGCTGTGTTTGGGGTTTTTCTGTTATTTTCTCTACTTTTGTATCTGGTGGAAGTTTGCAAAATAAGGAATGATTAACATGGTCCCCTAGGTGGTGGAGTGCCAGTCAGTGGCGATGCCTGGAAGACAAACATTTGACGGAGTATACAGAGACTCAGGGGAGGTTGCTGCTCTGCCCGCTTGTCCTTGCTTTCAGCAATGATTTTGTGCAGATTCCCAGTCAGGGGACACTCTTGCTTGGGAAAAGGGCTCTGGGCATATGTTGTGGTGCTTCCAGTACTTGGCCGTGTCAACAGACCCTGTTTGCTGTGCCTGTGTTCTGGCGTGCTGCTTTGTCAACCGGTTAACCATGACACGCCTGCCTCTTCCCAGGTCTGGAGCCTGGCTCTGTAGTTATCACCCAGCAGGCAGTGGATGAGTGCTTCAAGCCGGAGTTTGAGCAGATCGTCCTGGGAAAGCGTGTGATTCGCAGCACCAACCTGGACACGGAGCTGGTGCAGGAGTTGCTGAAGTGTGCCGTAGACCTGAATGAATTCCCCACAGTTGTGGGGAACACCATGTGCACCTTGGACTTCTATGAGGGTGAGAGGGAGTGAGGGCATGTCTGTGCCAGGGATCCCTTGCCTACCTGAAGCCTGCTTTGTGAAGGTGTGGTGCTCTCACTGGTGGGGCATCTGCCTGTGGGCTGCTGACCCAGTCACAGGATTTCTGTGATGTCTCTCACAGTGGTCTGAGCAGCTCTCCACCCCTTGAGGACAGGCAGGGCCTGGATGGGCCCTCTCGCCTGTGTCTTAATGGAATATACAACATGGTGACCGTGGCTCTGACTGTGTGCATGTGGTTCTCCTGTCTTCATATACTGCATGCAGGGCAAGGCCGTCTGGATGGTGCCCTCTGCTCCTATACAGAGAAGGACAAACAGGCCTATCTGCATGCAGCCCATGCCGCAGGCGTCCGGAATATCGAGATGGAGTCTTCAGTGTTTGCCACCATGTGCAGTGCCTGTGGCCTTAGAGGTAGGAAGATGTGTGATGGCCTTGGTGTCCTTTCTCGGTCTCTCTTGCTGGCCCATCATGGAGGATCCCTTCTCTAGGAGTACCTCTGTGCTGACGTCTCACTTTTGTTTCCCTTGGTCAGCTTCTGCAGGCCTTGCAGTCCTGGTATGCATAAAATGTCTTGAGAGTCGCACAGGGTCCCTAGTGTTCTTGCAGATACTTCCCAAACTTCTGAGAGGGGTCAGAAAGATGGTGGTTAAGATCTCCTGCTGCCCAGAAAGCTTCCCAGCCCTGCCAAGAGCCTGGATTTCAGTACTGTTTGCCTCTCTGAAGGGTTAATCCACACTATTGTCTGGTCCTGAGCATCCTTCCAGTCCAACATTACCTCTCAGAACTGACTGTGCCCTGTGGTCTGAGACAACAAACATCCTACAGGGCTGCACAGGGCAACCGGGAACTGGCCCTGGAACTGACTGTGGAATTTATTTGGAACCAAAGGCAAAGGCTTTGGATGATGTGTTGGAGCTGGGAACTGCCAAAGTTGCTGGAGGCTGTTCCTTCATCCGCACAGCACAGCCCTCCCCTTCTTAGCAATGCACTGCCGGTTTGCTGAGAAGGTGCTCACAGGCTGCTCCTCAGCTTCTTAGCCCTGGCCGTCCTCCTTGGTTTGATGAGGCCTTTTTTTTTTTTTTTCAGCGGCTGTGGTGTGTGTCACTCTCCTGGACAGACTGCAAGGGGACCAGATCAACATTCCCCATGATGTGCTGGTTGAATATCAGCAGAGACCTCAACGGCTGGTGAGACACTTCATCAAGAAGAGCCTGGGGAAGGCCTGAGGCCTGTGCCCTTTGACTTAGGACAAGCCTGGAACTCCCTGTCAATAAATCTATTCTTCATATCCCATTGTGTGGCTTGGAGTGCACTTTACATTAAGAATGTATGGAACTGGGCTGCATTTGACAGTAAGAAATCTGGGTTAGACATACAGATTATTCCGTTAAGCATTATTGGAGCACTTTAAACTATTCAAATCTTATTTGGGAGTTTCTTCAGACTCATTCAAAATGAATGAAAACTTTCAGATATTTATTTCAGATTTTATGTCATTAAAAAGTAAGGAGTTAGGCAGTTGTACCAAAAAACAATTTTTTAATATATTTTTAAAATTCTATATAGTCATTCCTTGATAGCTGCAGATTGAGAAGAGCCTATTGTCAGGAAGAGAAGAGCAGGACAGCTATTCCAGAACCTGGGACAGCATTTTAATCTTGTGAGATTTGGGCAACACTTTGTGACACAATTTTCTCCATTCCCAAACTCAGGGTAGACCCAAGCAGTGCTATACCACCCTCTGCTGTCCAATCTAGGTAGTGTAAACTGTCTAACCAGAAATTTAAAAGGCTGGATATATCCTGGCCAGTGTGGAAGCTGGCTTTATGAAGATCAGCCCAGGACCTGGCTTGCGAGAAAGGCAGCTAATATATAACAATGTTACCAATGACAGTCTAGAGTTTACCCCAGAAACCACAGCATTTGTTTCTGTGCCTCTGTGATGTGGAATCCTACTTTGCTATGTCCCTTACCTTCCTCCTATGTAGTCCAGACCTTTAACAGTAATGTCACCCACCAGAAATGAATGAAATGATGCTGTGTTCTAACATATGGTCTTTGCCACAAATCCTAGCATTAAACAAACTAAACCTGTATAAATTAGTATGGTTTGGTAATTCACCTCTCATTCACAGCCTGCTGCTTTAACTGCTTGGAGAAAGCTTACATGCCTCAGATGTGGGAAAAAAAGTTCAAGGTGGCAATGTCCTCCATAGCAAAGCTGAGAACAGTCAGTGACCACATGGCCAAGAGCAGATGTGTACAATTTGATGGCTTTAGGTGATGCAATACGGTAAAACTGAATGCAAACAAAAGTAATGTCAGACAATGAAACCAAATTGCTGTATTCATCATTATTTCACTTACAGAATGTCAGAGATAGGCAAAACTAAGATGACACCACATTATATGATAAAACTAGGGATAAGACATCCCATCAGAGATAGAGAAACCATCCCTGGGAATCTCCTTGTGGTCAAGGTGGACGGTCTTTGAAGGTTTGGGAGTTTTTCTAGAGCATCAGGCAAAGTTCTGCTTTTCACGTCAGAATTTGCATATGTGAGCTCCTGTTTTGTAATTTTTATACATATTTATATGATCATTATAAACAAGACCCTGGCATGTGTATGACTAACCACAACCATGGCTTCAAGCTTTGTTTTTAAAATAAGTCATGAAGAGTCAGCACACATAACTGAAATCTGTTTTTGTTAAATATTTTCCAGTTACTAAAGGTGAAAGTTTCTGCAACTCTGCAGAAAAATGTAACTAATATTGGTCACAGAATGGTGGCTTGGAACATCTGTTGATACTGCCTAACCCTCTCCCAATGCTCATTATCCCCAAGTATCAATGGCACTGAGGCCTCAGGTAGATGAAGGCTCAGTGTTCACCTAGGATGCAAACTGCTTTTCAACATACTCAGGTGCCTTCAGGTACTCAGATGTGTGTTATAGTATGAATACATGTGTACATAGGTGCAGATAGATGTACACATCCGTGTGCATTGTACACATAGCCATGCACACAGTGGTGCCAACGTGGATATAAGTGCACATAGCCATGTTGGCACCGCTGTGTGCATGGCTATGTGCACTCATACACAGACACATGAATCTACCTAAGGAGCAGGGGAGCACTCAGTTTCATAGGGTAAGAGGGATAGAGCAGGACTCTCAGCCCCTTTGAAGGCTCCTGACACAGTCGGTTGTGTAGCACAGTAGGGGTTTTCCTGATTGTTTCATGAGAAGCTTTGCACATGAAAAAACTGCTAGCAACATACCTTTTTGCACCACTGTATGAGTGAGAACCCAAACATCTCCGGGGAAGGGTGCTGCACAGATAGAATCCCGTTCTTACTCACCCAGTGACTAGAGCAAAGGTCAGTGATAACTTTGAAGCTTGAGATATTGCTCAGTGATAGAGTATTTGCTTAGCATGTTCCAGACACTGGGTTCTGTAAACACACGCACACACAAACACACGTACCAACAGTGTGAACTTTGATTTCTCCCTGAGAGGTGGCTGACCTACATGAGAGAGCCCGGGAGTTGGGGGGGGGGGAATGGAGCATGTGACTTTTCCATCTAAAATAAAAAGGATGGGCTCTTACTGCTTGTGCTGGATGCTTTCCTGTCACTTGACATATGCTAAAGTTATCTAAGAGGAGGGAATCTCAGTTAAGGAAATGCTACTATAAGATGGGTCTGTAGGCAAGCCTGTAGGGCAGTTTCTTAATTTGTGGTGGATGGGGGAAGACCCTTGTGGATGGTGTCACCCCCGGCCTGGTGGTGCAGGGTTCTGTAAGAAAGCAGACTGAGCAAGCCAGTAAATGACACTCCTCGGTGACCTCTGCGTCAGTTCCTGACTCTAGCTAGGTTCCTGCCCTGTTTGAGTTCCTATCACCGCTTCCTTCAATATGTAGAAATGCAAGCCAAATAAGCCCTTCCTTCCCTGTGGTGGTTTGGATAGGAATGGTCCCTATAGAATCATGTGTTTGAATGCTTGGCCCATAGGGAGTGGCACAGATGTGGCCTTGTTACAGTAGGTGTGGTCTTGTTGGAGAAAGTGTGGCAGTGTGGGGGTAGGCTTTGAGGTCTCATATGTTTAGGCTACACTACATCCAGTGTGATATACAGTCTCCTGATGCTTTTGAGTTAAGATGGAGAACTCTCATGGGGCATAGTGGCACACATCTTTAATCCCAGCACTTGGGAGGCAAAGGCAGACTTCATGAGTTTGAGGGCAGCCTGGTCAAATCGAGTCCAGGACAACCAAGGCTATTGCACAGAGAAACCCTGTCTCCAAAACCAAACAAATAAAAAACCAGCCAACCAACAACAACATAAGAGAGAACTCTCAGCTTCTTCTCCAGCACTGTGTCTGTCTGCATGACACTATACTTTTCACCGTGAGAACAATGGACTAAAAGGCTGAAAATGTAAGCCTGCCCCAATTAAATGTTTTCCTTTATATGAGTTGCCTCGGTCATGGTGTCTCTTCACAGAAAGAGCAACCATAACTAAGATGCTTTCCAAGTTGCTTTGGTCAGAGTGTTTCAGCATCGTGACTAAGACAATGTTGTTTCTGAAAAGCGTGTGTGGGGACAAGTCACTCGATGCTTGGTATGAAGTGCCTTGCTTCCCACACAGGTGTTGGAAACTTTACTCATTAGGAGTGTCCTGGCTGGGCTTGGCTGAATGGGAGGAGGAGGCAGAGTTGTGGGAGCTCACAGAGGGCAAACTCACGGCATTGCCATGTTTGTGGAGCTGGATTCGGGCATCAGGAGGTGGGCTGAGGCCTTACACAGAAGTCATAGTGGCGCAGATGCAGGCAGCGGGATACAAGAAAAAACTGGAACCGAAGACAAGGAAGGACCACACCATGTGCTGTGCTAGGAAGAGACAAATTTGTGTCTTTCCACAGTCAGAATTTACTGAATATCAATAAATTCATAAATGCAGCAGTTAGAAAAGATTTTATCATTTTTGTTTTATATGTCTGAGTGCTTGTGTACATGAATGTGTGTGTACCAAATGCATTCCTGGTACCTGTGGAGGCCAGAAGAGGGCATCAGTTCCCTGGGACTGGAGTTACAGGCAGTTGTGAGCTGCCAGGTGGGTGCCAGGAGCCTAGTCCCAGTCCTCCGCACAAGCAGCAAGTGCTCTTAACCACTGAGTCATCTCTGGAGCCCGTGGCTGCAGCAGTAATCTGCAATCCTTAACGGCAGTAATCTGTCAAATACTCCTGCCACTTTTGGTAACCTGGCTGAGGCAAAGGCAGATTCTCTTATTCCAATCTGAACTACTAACATCAACTCACATCACATAGTACATTCTGTCCTGTCTGTAGAGCTGCATATATGGGGCTTACAGAAAAAATACAAGTTAAAGAGGCAAAATCTGAGTTCAAAAACGTTTATCCGTGGGATGATGGAAGTGTGAGTAGAGTCTTTGTTGATAAGATAATAAACCCATGGCGGGCACCAGGGAGAATCTGCCGCCGCTGTCACTGCAAAGTCAGGACTGAGAGGTGAAGTCCAGCGCTGAGGTAAGAGCACAGAGCCAGGAAATTGCAGAAGTGGTGGGTTCAGGTCTAAAGAGGTGAATAGATGGATGGGCAGACCAGCAAGCCACACCAACAGCAAGGGACTGAGGTGAGCAAAAGCCCCAGGGACACTCAGGAGTTCTGTGGGTCCTTGACACACACACACACACACATACACACACACACACACACTGGTTATCAGGTAAATTTGTGTGGGACTATTGTCATCCTGATGCTAAATGTCCATCACTTTATGGTCTGATATTTTCAATCATTTGTTGGGCCTGGCTTCTGTGATATAATTTTACCCAAGAGTAAATGTAATGGAAGTTTTGGTTTCTTGGTAAATTCAGTTATGTTATGTAAATAGGTTTTTGTTTTAATCCCAAGTGTGGGATTTTAATTTGGGCTTTAGTTTGTCCACTGCTGGTAATTGTCCTGCGGCATGGAGAGAGGGGCATGGTCTAGGACTCTGAAGGATATAAATATGGGAGCCAGGAGAGTGAAAGTGTGGCTTTTGGTGTTGGGGTGTTGGGGTGTGGCATGTAGCAGATTGGAGTGACCAGAGAAGGCTGCTTGGACAGACAGAGAGAAAGTTTTCAATGCAGCGGCTCGGTGGAGATTGCCTGCTGCTTCGCTGGCTGTGGAAGGAGATTGGTAAAGCCCCAGGGGACAGTGGGAGAGAAGTAAGGGATCTGAACCTCCTCTTCCCACTAACTTTCTCTCTCCTACCTAGGGTTGGGGGGGTTGAAAGACAGAAGCTTTAAAAAACCCCAAATAAAGTAGAGTTTAAAAATGAGCTCTACAAGCAAACTTGTCCTCTTTCCTCCAAACACAGTCAAAATCTCCATTGAAAAATGAAGTCTCTCGGGGCAAGGCACAGTCTGAACAGTGCTGTTTTACACCGTGTGGAGCAACTCAGCAGAGCACAGCGCGTCTCAACAAACCATATTTACATTTTTTGTTTCCTTTTGTAATTTTTTTCAGGCATTCCTTGCCTGAAATGTTAGTGGCAAACTGCCTACCTTAGATGAAGAATAGCTTTACCTAACATCTCATTAAATATTAAGGAACAATTTAATACAGTTGTTAAGACCCAATAAATTAAACAAATATGAATGCTATAAACATTTTAAATGAACCTTAAAAACAAAACATATTTGCAACCGCTTAAGAACAATTTCCAGCTAACCCCCTCCTTCATTTTTTTTTCTTTTTCTTTTTGTAATTTGAAACTTCTCAGTGTGCTAAGCTAAGGGATAAGTGTTCCTTAAGTGTCTGAGTCAGTGCTAAGCAGATAGACTGCTTAGCATTAATTACCAAGTGCAAGTTTACAATACATTTTAGAATATTTATGTACTCTGTTTTAATATGGCATAGGGAAACCAGATGTCTCGGGGTCTTCCAATAAGCATAATAGGTATGAAAATGTAGTAGTGCAAACAAAATGTGTTTCGATAAGGAAAGATGGGGAAGTTGTTTACAGAAAAAGAAAGTAATTTCGTTCTAAAGTAGAATGACTGGTTGTTCCAGAATGAGAAACAAGAAAAGAATAGGAAAGCAAAACAAAATACCGCCCAAGCCCAATATTAAAAAAAAAATTTAGGAAATTGGAAGGTTTGCTCAAGAGGACTAGTTGTTTGCATGCTCAACAATAGATGGATTTGCTTATCTGTTGGAAACAACAGGAGATGCAATTTCTTGGCTATTGCTCTTTCCTTCTGAGATTCCTGGCTGTCGTGGTGTGGCCGTGTTGAAAGGTGGCCATGTTAACAGGTGATTAGGTTGCTAAGAGGAATTTAGTGCTTTCCCACGCACCAGGTTGATTCTCATTGTTGCTGCAGTTATTAGGGTCAGAGCCTGTAGCTTGGCAGCTTTAACAAGCCGGGCTTGGCAACTCGTCCCCAATATGTCATCTAAACAAACAAGCATTAGTGCAAAGCAGAGAGAGTTCTTGACTATGGCTATGTGGAAAGAGTAACAAAGAGGTCCAGTGATCTCTTCCCTCAACTTTCTTCAGGGTCTTAATGTGAGGGTAAGGTTTAACTAGAAAGGAAAAGAATGAACAAGTAAGCAATGCCAGGCAAGGTGTGGTCTTGTCTATGGAGTAGGCTCCAACTTCTTCCTTCCAGGTCCTTTCAAAACGTCTGCACTATATAAATTCTCTTTCTAGGAGACAGGACTCCCTCTTGCTAACATCATGATATGGCCTTTTCCTTCTCCCAGCATGAGATTCCTTGGGAGATTTTAACTTCTTGTTTTAATTCAAATTTTAATTCATTGTCTCAGCAACTTGATTGCCAAAGGAGGGGAACAATCATCTCTTTAGAACACGTTCCTGCTGGGAATGCAATATCATGGTTATGAGTCCTCATACTCTTCAACTGTAATATTTACAGGAGAGAAGGTTGGTATAACAACAGCACCCACTCTCACATATTTTGCCCCTTTTATCATGGGGCTACTTCCCTCTGACATCTACCATGCTAAAAAACAATGAAAGGCTCTAAATAAGCTCATTTCCTTTATAAATTGCTTACCCTCAGGAGTTTTGGCTTGCAATGGAAATCTAACTAAGACACAAACCCTACCATCAAAATCTATACTGGTTTTCTTATACTGGTTGATTTTAAATAAAGAATTGTGAAAATATTCTCTTGTTGTTTTAACCTTTGTGCAACTTGCAAAGAAAACTTGTCAAAATATTTTCTTATCCTCATGTTTGCCTTTAGTGAGCATTCAGTTACTCAAGAAAATGGGAGTCTGGTCAACACTGAAGAGTTAGATTTTGTTCTCATGTTTATAACCTTCTCTATTTCCTTCTAAGATTTGTTGTCAGGTTATTAACTATATTTGACCCTATTACATTGTTAGAACCTATTGGTTTTGGTTGGCATCTATGTTAGTTACTTTTCTCATCATGTGACAGGAAGCAATGTAAGGGAGGAAAGCTCTATTCTGGATGGAAGTTCAAGGATACAGCTCCTCCTGAAGGGTTAGTTGTGGAAGGAGGAACTCAAGGCACCTGATCCACACTGTGATGAAAACAGGAAATGGAAGCTACTCAGGCAGTCAGCAACTCAACATATTTTTTACCTTGGCCAGAAGCTAAAAACGCCTTTGGCTTTTGGGTTGGAGAGATGGCTCAGTGGTTATGGGCACCTTCTGCTATTACAGAGGACCTGAGTTTCCAGTGCTCACCTCTGGCAATCGCCTATAACTCCAGCCTTAGGGGGGGTCTGATGTCTCTGGGCTCTATGGGCAACCACACTCATGTATACTCCAACACAGATGACTATAAGTGAGATAAACATGCAAAGAAGAAATGCTGGATGGGAGGCCTGATTTCTTTTGTTTCTTTTTTTTAAAAATTAATTAATTAATTAATTTATTTATTTTTAAATTATTTATTTTTATCTCAATCACAGGTTAGGTACTTTGAATCCCAGGCGTAGCCCCCTCCCCCATTCCCTCCTACCCTCCCACTCCCTCCCTCATCTCCTTCTTCCCCGCCCCCTCCAAGTCCACCAACAGGGGAGGACCTCCTTCCCTTCCATCCAACCCCAGCTTATCCTGTCTCCTCAGGGCTGGCTGCAAAGT